>JAFBJW010000232.1:3079468-3102819 GCA_016785235.1 Pseudorhombus dupliciocellatus
GGGGGGGGGGGGGGGGGGGGGGGGATTAGCCTGACATGATGTGTGTGTTTGCACTGCGGGAGGAAGACGTGAAGACACAAACGCGCACGGAGGAACAGACAAGCTGAGGAGCAATGTTCACACGACTCCACGGATCATTGGAGCTTCGGTGCTGTGGCATCTTTAACATTGATTTCATACAGTCACAGCTGAAAAGTAGTACAATTAAAATGAATCCTGAAGGACTGGCTTCATCCTGAGCTCACTGATGATTTATTTTTTATAAACTTTAATCTCTCAACAATTTACTGATCCTCCGAGGTAAAACGTGACTGACTGACAAGGGATGACCCTGGAGAGCGTTGGAATCCGGTTTTACTGATCTGATAAAAAAAAGATGAGAACGCGATGTCCTCGCGTGGTGATCCGTAAGAATTCAGACTATCTCGATGAACACGCCCTCCTGTCTGATCTGTGTCGGGACACAAATAAAACCTGGGCAGTGATTTCTGAAGAGCCAGGTCCCTCATTTATTTCACATCTTAGAAACAAATGCACAGGACCATTATTTTCCTTTTAAATTTTACTCCCCAATTCATACTCAGACTCCTAAAGTATAGATGCTAGTTTTCCCTCAAGGCAGTGAAACAAAAAGCTGCTGCTCTGTCCACTCTTTCTGTAAATGATACTGTTTCTGCAGATATTCACAATAAAACGAAATAATTATCACATCAAAAAAAAAAAAAAAACTTCACAATATATCAACACATTTCTGATGCCTTTTTTATATGAGGTGTAACACAATCTCTGCTCATAAATAACACTGATGAAATCAGTGATTAATTGTGATAATCAACGATAGAGAGTGAATCTTAAATTTAATCTAACAACTAAAAAAACTCTGCCATCAGTGGATGAATTTATTTGGATGTGTCTGCCACAGACAAGAAGACCACGGGGCAGTGGTGATGACCACTCGTGAGTATTTAAACACTCAGTACTTCATTGTGTACAAAAGGCTTGTGGGTCCACTCTGTCTCTGTCTCTCACACATTTGCATGACTGTTTGTTTATTTCTAAGGGCCTTATGGGAAAGCTGCTTCTAGTCACAGGAGCTAATCGCTGCTTTACGCTCTACATCCATCAGGTTCATACTGGGCTCGTAATTAATTCCACCTGGAATTCACTTTCCCAAGCAACTTCAATCATTTATTAGTTTGTAACTGGCTTCGAGTCTGTGATCTCGAACCCTTCAAACTCGGTTTGTGCCGATTTGAAATGATTTTTCATTTGCTCCATTTTATTGCAAATGATGCAAAAAATGGATGCTGTTATGTCACCGTTATTCTCACACGTTTACTGCCAATGCCACGATGTACTGCATTATGTATATATCTGTACTCCACTGAGAGGAGAGTGTCTCTCTCGTCAAGGTCAGGTTAGAGATAAAGAACCAACCTCCAGGCCGTTGTGGTGTCTACGCTCATATCTCACTCAGCTGCTGCAGATTGAGGGACAGCAGCTTTGGTCACGCATATTTAGACCATATTTAAACCATCCAACAGCACACAGGCTTCACCAGATTCCTGAATACTTACTGAACGGGTTTATGTTTAGGTTAAGGTTTGTCAGGTAATAACTGTGGTTCAGGAATTCAGTGTCACAGAGACATGAGTGTGTGTGTAATTCCCCACATGAATTTCAACATCTCCGCACGTCTGTTCTCTCATTTCCACCAGGCTTAAGTTGCCATTGAAAGAAAACATGAGTGCAGATGACTTTTGGACTTTGGGTAAACACACAGCTCTGCTCAGCGACACTGAAGGACAGTCTTCCTGCTCGCTGAGGCACTGCACAAACACGACGCTCCGTTGGGAATCGCGCTCAGACACATAAGCACCCTCTCTGTGCCGTGGTCAGTGCACGTGTGTCCTCAACACACTCGGCCTGTTTTCTGAAGCAACACCGATGTGTCGAGTGTTTGACTCCTCTACATCACAGTCTGTCCTCTTCGCCCCGCTTCGCTGTCAGAGATGACTCAGAGGAGCGGTGAGTCACTGCGTCCTCCTGGTCTTATAGTGTGTACACACGCACACACACACACACCTTTAAGGCCTTTCTTTTCTGGAAGCCGGTTCCTCTTTTTCAGTCAGACAAATATTTTTGTTTTCCTTCCCTGGTTCCCTTTGCTCCCCCGGACTCTCTGAGGTACTGTGTATATTTTGATGCCTGTAAGTGTCTGTGTGTGTGTGTGTGTGTGTGTGTGTGTGTGTGTAGCTATGTGTGAGTCTCTTTCTCTTGTGTGTGTGATGTGTTCGTACTTAATTAAAGTTGGGAGGAGTGCTCTGGAGGAGTGAGCTGCCAAAGGCTGTTGCATAAAGTAAACAGCGAACAGTCACATGCAGACAACGCACACACACACACACACACACACACTGCAAACCTCCTCCATGTTCTGACAGCATGGGGACAACTAATATGTGAACCATTAGTTGAGAATTCATAAAAATAATGAACTGTTCCGACACTAAAATATAACACAACTCCTCGACCTCAACAAATTGGTCAGTGCTTTCCCTCTGCGTCTCAACTTTTATGAGTCCAACCTTAAAAAAAGAAGTCAACTAAAGTCAGGCTTTAAAAAAAAAATAAAAAAAACCCCAAAGAATTTGAACATTCTCCGGCCGGGCGGACAGACTCAAGGTGTAAACTTTAACTCTGTCTGAGAGCAGCCGACCACAGTTGAGTGGTTGTGTTTCAGCCAGCACGTAAACACTCGCACCAGCTGTCCCGCTGCACATTTTTTCCATTTTTAAGAGATGACTTTACAGAAATCTTGGGTCTGAGCTATTTCCACCGTGGAAACTTAGTCCTGAAATTATCTGCGGCACAATCTGCCCTGATGATTTTATTAAGGCGCTGTGGTGGAAAAACATGGACGATCGCTGAGCCAGATGGCTTATGAGCACCAGACAATCAGCCAACATTCCCCCAGAGGCCACGGGTTTGACCACAACCCTCAGAGATGTTGCAGTAATCATTCCGAGTAAACCATTTTAGTTAAATACAACACAACAAGTACTCCTTTATCACAGACGTCAACCTCAAAGGAAATGTTACGTATCGTGGCTATGTGGTGTGAACACCATTTAAAACAGTAATGTATGAGCCTGGTGTATTTTATTTAAAGGCGTCAAGGTAAAGTGAGCTTCATCGTCTTGGCCGAAGCTTTGACAAAGCATGGTCATAAATCTGAAATTAAATCTGTTATTTATTAATTCCTGAAAGGATGTTGAAGATAAAAGCATCCCACCCGACAGCAGAAATTCCCCTCCTCAAGTGTCTCCTCTCTGCTCCACTCTCTTTATTTTAATCTCACCCTGCAGGCTCTCCGGCGTTTGTTTCAAACCAGTGCCTCGTGTAGTTACAGAACAGGCCTTCTTCAGTCCAGAGGAGCGGAAAAGAGTGGGATACAGTGTGTGTGTGTGTGTGTGTGTGTGTGCAAGGTGAGCCACTCGGCTTTCAGGGGAAGCGGAGGAGAAGGGGGCTTTAACATGCAAATCCCTGCCCTGCTTTATCCGCCTCCTCTCATATCGTCCATAGCAACACGGATACAGGCCGAACACAGGTTAGCAGCCCTGAGGTGTCTCCCTGGCTGTAGTTGACATGTTCATGGATGCACAAGCACAAGCACACACACACACACAGAGGAGTGTGTTATCAGAGAGAAATCAAGGAGGTGTGTGTGTGTTAACTTAAAGCCACAAACACACGGCAGCAGAACAGGATGATTCAGATAATCAGGCTTGTAGGACTGTTGACAGTCCGAGACCTTCCTCAGTGACACACACACACACACACACACACACACACACACACACACACACACACACACACACACACACACACACACACACACACACACACACACACACACACACACACACACACACACACACACACACACACACACACACACACACACACACACACACACACACACAGCTTGGCCGGGTTCGATTTATGAGCTTATTAGTGCCATTACCCGAACACGTGTGTAGGTGTTGCTTTAATAAGGAGGCGGAGGGTCACGTTTAACAGCACTTACACATTCATGGACACACACACATACACACACACATCTTAGCAGATAAAGGGAGAGTGACTGACAATAATGGTCAGTGTTTTATTTGGATTGATTGTGGTTCAGTTGTAAAAAGGTCAATAATTTGCTGGGGAACAAGGTTACTTTTCTCTTTTTAACACCTCTATGTGTTTGTCAGACTTTAAGGCAAAATGTAAAGTTCATGATTGTTTAACAACAGGGCCATTCACATGCTGCTTTAATCTGCAGGTTATAGCTGTTTTTCTCTTTTATTATGACTTCACCTGAAATGTCTTCTGCTTTCCATAGAAACAACGTACAGGAACGTCAGTCAACACCAGCGTGATGTAAACATGCCTGTAGCCTGAGAGAAATAAAACATGCCTGTAGCCTCTATAATGAATTCATCTATCATATAAGAAATATATATCTGAAACGATAATTTAGAAACAAAAACTAAAGAAAATTAATCACAAAATCAAATTTAGACTGATTATAAATATTTTGGGTCAAATTGACCAGAGTGTATGAAAATTCTGATTAACCATTTTATATAGAGATTAAACATTTGATATATTTTTTTAATCTTAATTTGCAACCCGTGGTTTCCTTCACTTTGTCTAATATTTCTTTTATGCTTCCACATAAGCAAGATGAGAGCAACTGAAGACAGCTGCAAGTGCACATGTCTATCATCACAGTCCTGCAAGTGCACAGCTCACAAGTCAAGGACACTTGACAGGAGAGCAAAATAGTGTTGATCATGTGTCTCCTGGCATTCGATTCTGACTGAGCCGTCTCTGTTTCCACTCATTGTTTCCACACACCTGCAGAATACATTTTGTAGAACTTTGAGTTTTTTTAAACACTAGTTAAACAGTAGTTGTTTCTTGATATGTCTGATGTTGCTCACACTGGTGATGAAACGTATTGTTTTTATGATCATAAATAAGTGCAGTGAATGCATCACTTCCTGTGTGTGGAGGAACCCAATAACATCAGGCTGAATTTCCATCGTCAAAACACTTCAAAATCTTTTTTTTCTTTATCTTTCTATCCATCTATGATTTAGATATATAGATATGGCTCGATGCGTCTGCCTCCTCCAGAAGCAGCACATGATACACACACACAGTGTGGCAGCTAGCGACCACCATGCTGGTGATAATGAGGGTGCAGAGCGGTGCCTCGGGCCATCCCTCCAGCCTTAGGGGGGGTGGGGTGGGGGGGGGGGTAGGGGGGGGAGGGGGGGGGGGGGGGGGGGGGGGGGGGGGGGGGGGGGGGGGGGGGGGTTGGCAGGTCTGGCTGTGGCTCCCTCGGTGCGTGGGGATGCATCGCTGGAATCATTTAATTCATACCGTAAACGTGACAGGGTTAATGAGTGGCAAAGAGAGCCTGGGGACCGGGGGGTGAGGGGTGGGGGTGTGTGTGTGTGTGAGGTATAATATTTGTGTGTTTGTTGTAAGAATGGTGTTAACATGATAGGCTGAAGCCAGGGTGCTGTACCCTGCAGTCATGACCAGAGCTCTTTAATTCTTAGTTTGGATGCTCATGGGTGTGTGTGTGTGTGACAGGTGTGTGTGTTTGTGTATGTGTGTGTGTGTGTGTGCCAGGTGTGGGTGAAAGAGGAAGAAAGAAAGAGACAGAGTATCAGGTTTAGCGTGAGACAGATGGCAAAGCATGGGTGTAGTTTTGGTTTTTTTTCGGTCGTCATTGGTTTTTGTTTCCAACAGAATCAAGATACACAAACACGCATCAGAACACTTTCTTCCTTTCTTCATGTATTCAAACACACACTGCATGTGATAGGCTGAAGCCAGGGTGCTGTACCCTGCAGTCATGACCAGAGCTCTTTAATTCTTAGTTTGGATGCTCATGGGTGTGTGTGTGTGACAGGTGTGTGTGTTTGTGTATGTGTGTGTGTGTGTGTGCCAGGTGTGGGTGAAAGAGGAAGAAAGAAAGAGACAGAGTATCAGGTTTAGCGTGAGACAGATGGCAAAGCATGGGTGTAGTTTTGGTTTTTTTTCGGTCGTCATTGGTTTTTGTTTCCAACAGAATCAAGATACACAAACACGCATCAGAACACTTTCTTCCTTTCTTCATGTATTCAAACACACACTGCATGCACACAGGGCAGGACACACAGCAGCACTTGAACTCTCTGTCATCCAAGGCCTTCGCCCCAAAAAACTGCTCAAATTTAGTGATCAGACACGGACAGAGAGGAGAACGCCGGTGAGGGAAACGAACGAAAGCGAGGTTAGGATGGAGGACAAAAGCACGGCACTCTGTGGAGGAGAGAAAAATGAGTGAGGTCTAAATTGGCTGTGTGGAGAGATGGAAGATGGAGAGGAGAGGGGAGCGAGAGGCGATGGTGATGGATGAACAAATGGTGGGTGCGTGAAGGGAGGACGAGGAAGGGAGGGAGGAGGGGGGAGGGGGGGGTGGAACGCGAGTCGGAAGCACCAGAAAAGGAAAAAAAAAAAAGAGCCCATCTCAGACCTCCCTGGCCTGGTTCTCCATTAACACACTGCAGTCTGGCCTCACATGCACTTATTGTGTGTGAGGCGTGCAGTTTACACTCGCCTTTGCCCCACACAATCAAATCTGGCATCAACTCACTGGACGGCTTTGGCTGCCCCGAGGCCTCCTCCTGTGACGGAGGTGTGTGTGTGTGTGTCATCGGGCTTTGTTACCTGTTTGTGTTTCCATCTTCTACTTTAGGAAAATAGCAGTCACCTTGAATTCAATCAAATTCCACACACCCAAAGAAAAGCTCCCTTAATGTGGAGCATGTTTTTCATTACAAACCCTGTCTGGGAAATCTGTTGAAAGAGATGGAAAAAAAAATGCAAACTAAATCCCATCAAATCTTGAAATTCTGACAAAAAGCTGCTTGTTTGTTTCATCAAGGCTCTGGTTCCAGTAGAAAAGGCCTCTGCTCTGTACACTCCCCTGGCTCACCCTCTACCTCCATCCCTCCGTCCCTCCGTCCCCGGGGACTCTATCAGTACATGGAAAGGTCAGGGGTCTGGTAGCAGCACTGCAGTAACCAAGCGCGCACACGCACTCACACACTCACACACACACACAGGGCACCTGCAGACAATCGTCTCTGTGGCGTTTTTGATTGATCAATAAGTAATTCCTTGTTAAAACTGTTGCAGACAGATGTAATCAACACGGTTCATCAGTAAGTCAGCTTGACCTTTCTGAGGTGTTTTCATTCTCTCGTTTGTTATCTCACTTTTCCAGCTCAGATAATTACAGACACCATGTTCCTTTCTCAACTAATCTGCTGCAGTTGCAGCCTGGGAACCCAGCTCGCTTGGAAAAGGAAAAAAATAAACACAAATTTGGCCAAAACCAGAGCATAATCAAGAGCCTCATTTGAATTTCATTTGTGTTCAACAAACAAACCTTGAGAGAACAGAGCAGTGAGTCAGTGCTCAGGTCTCATGGGAAATGTTTTTGTCTTTTGCCTGTTGTTTTTTTTTCTGAGAACAACTTGAACCAAATGCAAACTTAGTATTTATTCTCACAGCATTGTGTTTTTAAAAGAGGAAGAAAATTCATCCTAAACATTGAACACACATTTATCCATTTAGAATATTAAAAAAAAATTGCACATGGCAAGAATTAAGAGCAACTGCTGCGTATCATCAGAACAACAGCAGGTATCTCCAAAACATATTGTGAAATGTGACCAACTGACCTTCACAGAGAGATCGATCAACAGAGAAGCATGATTTCTGAAGTCATGAGGACTTACTTCATCAACGCCCAAAGACAAAAATCCTCCTGAACAGTGGTAATCGCTCTCCTGCTTCCCCGTGCCTCAGGGAAGACACAGGGGTGATCTCAAATAAACAAAGTTCCAGACATATGACTTTCAGAAGCGAGCAGAGGAGCCCGGAAGAAGCCGATCACAGAAATTCATCGGTTACAATTTATGTATCACACACGTTAAACATTAAAATCTATAGAAATCTGACACTAAATATTTAGCACTAGACTTTAATGTTCCATTGTTGCAGTTGTGTCTCTGTGGAGCTTTTTGCTGCTTTCACTCTGCGATTGTACAGTCACTGGAATTGTTCATTGTTAATCTTTTCCCTTAGTTTTGTTCCGTGTGCTTGTGTAAGATTAATGACGGTAAAAAAAAATAAAAAAATCTGCCTGTGCCTGTGCAGTGCGCTGCTCAGGAGGAACAGGTCGGCCCTGTGATACAGTATCTACTTAAATAACACATCTCATTAAGTCTGCTGACTAATGAGGTGATTAGCCTCCACCGCCAATAACTAGCGTTAGCCCGCCGTAGCATTAACGGCACTCTCCGAGGATTTAAGCACAGTGATTCAGATGGAATGGCTAATATGGCTGGTGGTGCAGGCTTTTAATTGCCTGAAAGCTATTAGAACTAATGTGCAGATATGTGAAGGACAAATTACTTTAATTAGCCTCTGTTAATGTGTTTGCTCGCAGAAATATTAGCACATAACGTCAGCGGGAGGAACCGTAAAGAGTAACAGAGAAAGGCTGGGCGCCCTGCTTTGGATTAGTGCTGGAGAGCGTGTGTGTGTGTGTGTGTGTGTGTGTGTGTGTGTGTGTGTGTGTGTCAGGAGCTCTTGGGGCAGGGGGGCCTCAGCAGCAGTGAAGTGTGCCATAGCTATTTATAGGCCCAGTTGATTGCAGATTTATTCCCCTGGGAAGGAGTAACTCAGGATAGTGTGTGTGTGTGTGTGTGTGTGTGTGTGTCGTAGGGAGGTGCAGGTTGTGAGGAAGACCCACTGTGGGAGGAACAGCTGTCTGTCAGGAGGAATCTGTCAGTTAATTTCCTTTGGGGAAGAGGCAGAATTGAAGGCTCAGACGAGATGTCTCAGGCAGCCAGAGCGAGTTTGTCTTGTTTTGATCGAATACAATCGAATCTCTTTCCATTTGGGTTCAGCAGAATTTAAATTTGAATGGAAAAATGTCAAGGATACGTACTCTACATGTTTTTTAAAAAGTGTTCTAAATGAGCTTTAGGCGTGAACAAATAGTAGAAATACAAATAAACCAAAACAAAGCAGTGGGAATAAACACAATAAACATCTTAGCTCTGGCTTCCATCGGCCATGATGAAAACAAGACATTAGTGTCAAAGTGCTAATTTTGACAAGGCTCTGCACAGGAACGCTAAAAATAACACAGAGACTCAATTAAAAAATACAGCACTGAGAGAGTTCTAAGCAAAAGAGAAAGGAGAGAAATAATACTAATAAAACTAGTAAAGAAAAATGCAATGACCTCATAAAACAGCTTAGTTAAAGGTCCAGTGTGTAAGGATTTCACTGAAAGGATTTTTTGACAAATCTATGGATCTATTCACTGGTGTGTTTCATAGAAATTGTATGACTTGTTTTCCTTCACACAGACAGGGCCTTTTTCTCTAAAGACTGTATATTTACTGGTAAACACTGAGCCCAAGGCTCTGCACGGCCACTGAAAGCCCCATGTGCCGTCTCTGCCCCTGGTCCCACTTGCTGAACCCTCCCCAGTGATCTCAGAGGTCACACGCGGTTATACTGGATCACGTCACTTCAGAATTAGGGAGCAGCTCCGTTAAGAGATCTTTAAATCGTTAAAATCAATTCCGTGGCTCACTGGGAGCCGGTGAAGAAGCTTGGGAGTCAGCTGAGACCAAAAATAAAAAGTGAGTTCAGTATTAAAAGGTGAGTGTCATCATTTAGCGCGCCGAGTTTCCACAGGGATTCGCGTTCGTCTCGACTGCGGTCAGGGCTGCGTGAGGATGCCAGGGAGGAAGAATAAAGCAGCAGAGTAAACAGGGAGGTGCATGCGTCTGGATACAGCTCTGTTTTGACAGGGGGATGGGAAATACTGCTGCTGGCTGGTGCTGGGAATTAGATGAATTCCTGACTGCTGGCATTTATGGCACGGACAGCCGTGAGCAGCCAGGAGGGGAAATCTATAGCTGATGTTGACACAGTAAACAAACGCCACGTAGGCGGGCGCACGGTTGCTTGTCGATGACACGTCCAGGCCCATGTGTGCTGCTTTATAAGTGTGTGGTTTTTGCGAAGGAGTTGCCTCACCTGGCATCTCTCTCTCTCTCTCTCTCTCTCTGCTCCTGATCTATTTCTCACAGGATTTCGGACGACAAAAGCTGATCCAGCGGGACCGCGGAGCCAACGGCGGCCTCGCTCCCACTGCTTTCAGAGCGGCTGAATGACTAAAGTGTCTCAGGCTTAACCCCGTCTCTTCCTGAACTCTGTGTACCCAGTTGCGGTGGGACAGTGCCAAGAAATGTGAACAATGCCGGTGAGCTCAGCGCTGGGTTAAATGAGCCATTCAGAGGACGGACGCAGTTAAAATGGAAGATCAGAGCGCTGCTCACAATGTGACGCAACACAATGCACTCTTTTGTTGGCTTTTATAAGAGTAATTAAGGTTTTCTTCACTATGAAATGAATTGCTTCTGATAGACTGCCGAGAAAAGGCTGAACAATGGACGGACGTGTAGGTTCAGGCTCATGAATCTGAAGGGTTTCTATAAATGGGTTCCTGCAGCTTAGGGCAAGTTAAATTCAAGACTTTTTCAGACTTGTTAATGTCATTTGAAATCTAAGACCGCTGCCCTGACGCCTGTCGTGGCGAGCTTGAAGCATTTGTTGCAGGAAATAGACCGTGCCTTGAACACATCGCCCGGTACCAGATTCAGCCCTGAAGAAAACGCTTGTTTTCATCCAATTTACACTTTCCCATGTGCATCATCTTTAAGAGTCCCGGCTGCACCACATCACTGTTTTGTTGGTTCCACTATTGTGTAAATTATTTTTAATTCATTAATGTTACCATTTATATTGAGATTTGAGACTATTTACATCAATTTTAAGACCTTTGAGAGCTTGATTTAAGACCTTATTAAGTGTCTGTGTGCTGAGTCTATGGTGGTAGTAAACATTTCTGGAAATTAAACCATACATACATTTTTTTCATTATTAATCATATAAAAAAAAACATGTAGACATAAACAGACCAATATCTGCATATCTATGAGGTAGATTATACATGTAAAAAAAAAAACTTGTTGCGTTGCAGAAAAGGAGGAAATGAGCTTGAATCGAAGAGGGTTTATGTTGCAGCAGCACTGAGCACGTGCTGACCTGTAAAGACACACCACTGTGTCCTGTGGGAGAACAAACAGAGTGCTGTTTACAGTGACAATGAGCTGACACACACCGTCCAGGAGGAGCGGGCCTTTCTCTCAGTGTGGGATCATGTGTGCTGGGGCCTGGCTGGCATCGCCGCTGGTGATGCATAGCGTGAGGTTGGCAGCGACTCCTCGGCGATACGCCGCTGCCAACAGAGCCGGCGTTACAAATACCAAACATTAGGGGAATTACGCCTTAATGTGGCGTCTTTAACGGCCAGCCTGAGACAATGGTGTGAGGGAGATGGCGTTTCCGTTACAATTAGCTGCATGTTAATCTGTTTTTGTCCTTTTTTTTTCCCTCCTCTCCCCTTCGCTGCGCCTCACAGGCATCGGCACACAAAAACAGGAACGGTATGTGACACTGTAACCACAGGACTGTCTGCAATAATCCGAGGAACAAAATGGCTCTGTGAAATCCCATTAACGTTTGCACCAGAATGACTTTAGGGAAGAGATGAGCAGATAGTGAGTCATGCACTGAGCAACATCCACTTCTCATTACCAAACGTCTGGAGACGCTATCGTTTCAAATGTCTACTGTTACGTTCTGATGTTTCACGAGAAAGCGTGGAGCACTGCAGCATCATACGTGTCCACAGACACGGGGTATTCCCAAACAAACACGTGCGGCTGAAGGTTTTCTCACCCTTCACTTGAGAGCAGAAAGGACCTGCTGCCCTTTAAAATGTAATTTCCTGAAACAAGACACATGGACCAAATTGGGCCGTGTTTTTCCTCCCTTCCTCTCGCTGCACCATTACTGCTGCAGAGCTCTGTGAAAGCCCCGGCCAGGCTTTCCGCGGGCACTTTGGCAAGCATGAGCATCCAGTCTATTTTTCTCAGATAAGGAGGGGGTCCGAGGAGGAGGGGGTGGTGTTTTTGTCTGCCTGTGTGAGACGGCAAGAGGAGGAGGAGGAGGAGGAGGGGTGGATAGAGAGAAAGAGGGAAAAGCAGACGATGCAGCGATGTGGAGGTGGGGTGTGGTGATTGCAGGAGTAAACAGCTGATCGGTCAGAAAGGAGACGAGAGTTGAGACAGCATAGGTAGAGATGGAGGTGTACAGATGGGGACAGGGTGTCCTGTTTCTGGCAGGTCGCCGGTGTGCCCCCCCCCCCCGGACCCCCCCCCCCCCCCCCCGGATGTCCAATCTGCCCGCCCCGTACCTATTTCTGGGATTTAGGTGTTGCTGGGACAAAAGCACGAACAACCCCTGAGTGGTCCTCCTGCGCGATCCGACCTCCCCGAGGAGACTGAGGGTGGCTGTGGTTTTAGTTGTTGTTTTCTTGAGGTTGAGGGCTGGTCTCAGAGGAGGGACTCGCCCGTGAGGAGCAGCTCAGGTGCTCCCCACAGACAGGAAAACAAGAGTCACCGAGCCGTAACAATGGATTTCTAACAGTAACTTAGTACATTTTTCATGTGCCTGTACTGCATTCAAGTAGATTTATTTCCAGGTACTTGCTACTCCACTAAATGTTTTATGATACATGGCGTATTAACAGGTACTTTCACTGTGGTATTTTATTTTGTATTTGACTAAAGGTTTTGCTTTTTTAAATGAGTAATATTTGAATTTCCAACTGAGCTGAGGCTGCTACTCTCAGCCACTATTTTACTTCCCCTCATTTCTTTTTCCTTTTATGTAAAACTCTGCTTTGCTCTGAATTCTCCAGTCCTCCCTCTGACATAATTTAGTATAAACACAAAGTGCTTCTGTCGGATTTCGCGATTAAAATATTAAAAAAAGACTAAATCAATAAAAATCATTTACTGTGTGAAACTCCCTGTGTGTGCACGAAGGCTGATCGCTGCCTTTGTTCGCAGGATTTTGAAAGCTTTGCTTCCAGAGGAGAAAACATGACCTTTAACATGGCTGCATCTTCTGCTGCCGCTATCAGAGAACACACTGACTGAAAGCCCAGTGGACTCTTATAGCCTGAAGAGTGTCTATTTTTGCAAGCTGAAATTAGGAAGCCAAAAATGGTATGAGGGGTTGTGTTATTGTCCCATTTTTATCTCAAATAGCATTCCTCCGGTGTCCTTTGAAACGCTCTCGCACTTCAGACATAAAACACCATTTATGTGTCCTCAATTTCAAAGTGCACTGTTGTTTCTGCTCCAACTTCTCCGACATTACACACGGCTACACTTTGTTTCTGAGGTAGAGAATGCGTGATGAGGGAAACAGACGCCTCACACGGTGCCACCTCCAGGTGACTTGAAATGAAACTTATTGGGCTCAAATCCTGACGTCTAAAAACAAACGTGTCGAGACAACTCCCTCACACGCCCTGGCATGCTGTTAGAGACCACGCCTCTGAAAGTCTGACAAAGAGAATAACAAAACAAACTGATAAAACAATAACGTCTCTGCCAACACTGAACAATCCCATCAAACTGGATCTGCACCTTGAACCTGATCTGCCACTTGACGGCCTCATTAGAAGTAAACAAGTGTTTTCTTCTTCTGCTTCCAATAATAATGATGATTGCATTTGTGTAGGACTTATCTTAACAAAGTCACTAAGTGCTTCACTAGAAAAATAAAGTGAAATCCATGGCTTTAAGAAGTAAAAAGGATAGTTAAGAGATATTCAGCTTTCGGCGCTCGTAGCAGCTCAGCCAACACATTTGACTTTTGTAAATTTACGACAGTAAATTAGGTCAGATTAGTAGGAGCCATGCTTACATTCACTTTAAATGTGCAGTCATTAAAAAGGGTAAAAATTCAAATTGCCACCAGGGCAAAGAGAATTTATAATCTCTCTCTGCTTCTATGGACTCGAATCTAAAATCAAGCTGACCGCTGTAAAGCCGGAGATAAATTCATCTCCTCGGGAAGAAGAGGGGAGCAGCTGGAAAGTCACGGACGGCAACCCTGCGTTTTGTCCCCTGAATGGAGCGCCAGGACGTGGGAATGTGAACGGTCCGAAGCTTTAAGAGGCTGATTGGCTCCGGAGAAACGGCCATACTCTGAATACTGACAAAGATACTGCAGATGAATTCAGCTGGTGCATACTGAAGGGTAAAACCACCTTAACCCAGTTTACCCACAGAGCTCATTTACTCTCAGAGACAGATTGGGGAATATCTTTGTCATTTGCTCTTTCATACCGTGGCAGCCGTGAAGCCTTTTCAGCTGAAACTGAAAGCAGCCCATCAGAATAACACACGGCTTCATTTCAGGCCCCAAGGTCTTACATGGACTCGCTATTATTATTTCTGCAGCAGGGTTTTCTGATAAAACCTGGTATTAACCATATATTAAAAGGCACACACACACACACAGTCAGAGAATGACCTGTACTGCACAAACGTGGGTTCGTGGTAAAAAGTAAACGGTCAGAGCATTATCTGAACAAAAGCCACTGCTTCAGTTTCAGAAGCGGGGCTCATGGCTTTGGAGGCTCGATGCGCTGTATTTACCTGAAGGAACGATCTGAGCCATATCACCCATTTTATCTTCTAAAGAATCGTCCCAGCCCTCTCTATCTGGCAGAGGGTTTTTTTGCCTCGATGAGTTTCACGTGCTGGAGGTCAGGGTTCCCGCTCCTCTTTATCACCTCAGATTTATAACAGGTGGAGCAGCCCGTCTCAGCCTGGCCCGGAGCCCAGTCAGGTTGACAGAACATGTGACAGAGCATGTGCAGCTGCCTCTTGGTCACGTTTCCTCTGTCCTGCGCTTCACATTGCTCCGTTCGTGAAAACAAACGTTCACCGTTCGGAAGTGTCTTCATGTCTGCTCGTTACTTCTTTGCTGGTGTCACAGTAATAATAATAATAACGTGCCTCATATTTACTGCCCTGTGGCTATTCCAGCCTTTTTCTATTTCGGTGATTTGCTTGTGGTGCAGAGGCCACGTTTATTTTTGTTTATATTTGTCACACTCCCCCTCCAGAAGACATTTAACGTCTCTCCCCCTCCAGAAGGGAAATGGGACGTGATTGTCGGCTGCAGCGCAGGAGCATCTCTCATCCGTCACACATTGAGAGGACAAAGGGACGCCCCTCACTGTCTGTCCCCCTTGTGCTATACTTTGATGGCATTTACATGTCAGCCAAATAAAACAGGCTATTTACACGTGAGCCGCGCTGACATAATGTCATGCGGCAGCTCATTATAGACGCAGTGGGCAGGCGTGCTGATTTATTGACTGTTTGTCCTGAGAAGCAGCCCATTAAAATCTTTATTCCATGTCGGGGAGGGGGGGGGGACACTAGCACTTTCATTTATAAACACACACAAATACATCAACGCTCGCTTAAGTCTATCCCCCTGCAGAAAGGGGACTCCTCACGCTTGTGAGCTGCCACCGCGTCTATTCTGTCACGCAGCATTCGTATTAGAATTAGGCTTTATGAAAGATGTCGGGACTTGCCAACTAAAAGCTTTGATTGACCTTTGATTCTGGGAGAGTAAAAAGACGCCCACCCACACAGGCTTTTTCCACGGGTTAAAAAGCAGCATCGGGACTGGCTCCCAGGTGGAATGAGTGCAGCAGACACAGGTTTTTGTTGCTTCCAACCTTCAGTTGTCTGTGATGGGAACGCCTGACACCCGGGGTTAATCTGGCAACGCAGGGAGGTGAGAGAGCGCCTCCGTTTATGGGGCTTCAGCGACGGTGGACATGACGCACCAGGAAAATAAACTGAGAGTCAAAGTCCTTCATGGGCAGTGGGAAACGAGCCTGTTGCCTTTTTTGGAAGGTTTACCCGGGTTAACAAAACCCGCATACACCTGCCCATTGTGACCTTACTGAGGCTGTTCTTTATCATCCATTAATGTGTAACTCGAAATTAAGTTTTATCATTTACTGTCATCAAAGAGCTGATGGACACCGGTTGTAAAAATAGACAACTATGATAAAAATAAACTTTGATTTCTTCCACAAACAACACACTCTTCTAAATGTACACGATTTTTTAAATTCCTGTGATCATATCAACATACGCTGGTGGAAATAAATATACATACGACCATATAAGGAGGAGCAAAACAACAAAGGCAAGATGTAGAAATATTCTGAAGACTGACGGGATGTGAGAGAACGGCTGCACTTTCAAACGGAATAGCTGAGAGCTTCAGAGAAATAAACACCGCACAGTAAATACAGACGCTGCCTCGTGACTGGGTTTGTGTGCGACTTGTGTCTATACGGGCGACTGCGGCCCATGTTCGATGCAAAGTGAGCGAGAAAATCTAAGAGATAAAAGGGCTGATGCGGGGGATCGAGATGGGACGGAGGGAGGGAGGGAGGGAGGGAGAGATGCTGCACGGCTCTTCTTTTGTCTTGAGCTGCAGCCTGTTTCATTAGCACACCAGCCAGCTCCTCCTCCTCCTCCTCCTGGCTGGCTCCACAGCCCCAGACAGAGAGCCCCGTTACTGTCCTAATGGCAACTCTGTATTCATTATCACCTCCACCCCCCCCACTCAGCCCAGGATGGGGGGCTGTGGTAATTGATAATTAAAGAGCAATAACACAGCGGTCAATGCAATCTCACCACAGGAGTGCCTGAGACACACACACACACACACACACGAAGAAAAAAGGTGCTACTAATCATAATGGACAACCCACAGACACAAAAAGAAACAGACGTATATATTTTCTCTTGGCGCATCTGTGCAGATGTTGACATGTTACTTCAAATAAACAGACGCTCACCCACTCACCCTGTGGTCGGTCTCACACACACACACACACACACACACACACACACACACACACACACACACACACACACACACACACACACACACACACACACACACACACACACCACACACACACACACACACACACACACACACACACACACACACACACACACACACACACACACACACACAGGGGAGACAGGGATGCAGAGCGGTCGGAGGAAAAAAGAAAGAAATCAACGATGCACATGTCAAATTAGCAGCAGATGCAGATCAATATGCAGACATGGAGGCATGGCCACTATTCCCCTCTATTGACAGTGCCATTGTGTGTGTGTGTGTTGTGCTTATTAAGATCTCATTAGTCAGCATATTTCATGACACACACTCCAACAATTGCGACCAATTAAAGCCGCTGCTCACACTCATTACAGACACAACAACAACAACATGCATTCAGCTGCGTTTGAGTCAAAGGCAACAACACTGATGCTGTGATCAAACTGTGTGTGTGGCATCTCTGTTTGATCTCACACACACACACACACACACACACACGGAGCAGAGAGATACAAAATTCATTACAGAGATCTTCCTCTCTCTTCTTCATCAAGTGGGTTCGGCGCGGCGATGAGGATTCAATCTGCCACTTGATGCAGTCGCTGGGATGTAATTACAGAAGGAATGAATGAGGCAGAGCTCGTACTGATTGGACAGGGAGCTAATGATTGTGTGTGTGAGACAGAGGGAGAGGTGTTAAATTAAACAAAAGTCTTGGCTCGTTTTGCTCCACAGCGGGAAGTGGAAGGGCTCTGTGTGTTCCTCAGTCTGGGTTCATAAATTACAGTTTCCTATCTCCTGCTCCAGCCGATCAAAAACCCTGCAGCGTTATCTGGGTTTGTTTTTAAGGTTCTGTCAAGCTCAAGGACGTTTCAGCTGGGTGAGATTAAACAGAGGGAAGTGAGGGCACTGAGGGTCAGTTGACACACACACACACACACAAAGTCAATGTTCTCCTCTCATGTGTGATTAAAACATCACATTTAAATTTCAAATTTGACTATATATATATATATATATATACATATAGCTGATCAGCTGTCATCTTCTAACTTGGTGTCTGAGCAGACTGGAGAGATGATGTGGAGCATGTGGTCACCATTAAAGCTCAGGCGGGTGCAGACTATGAGGTGGCGATGACAGCTCAGATGCAGGCTCCAGCCTAAGGCTTGCATCTGATCACCTACAAATACTTACTGTACATGTATAATTAATACCACATGACCTCAGAAAATACATCTACGGCAGATGTATCGAAACGATTGCATTTAGAGCCAAATGTTTATCATGTTAGCTCTGCTGTCAGTGGGCAGAAATAGAAATTATAGAACAGACATGCAACAAAAATGCAAAAATTTGAACATGTGACTTTCACGTTAAGGTCCCGTCTCACACGGATGGCTGCCTGTATTCACACCTGCCCAGCGCAGCCAGCGTTTCAGCCAACAGCCGTCCTCAGCGTTGCGTGACCGAAGCGCAGAGGGTGACACATCCAGTAACGTGTGGTGACATGACGGGTCACGGTGAATGGCGGTGTGTTCAGCCAATCAAAAGGTCAGAGGCAACGAGGAGAGACAGGTGAAAAAGTCCCAGTCTGGCCTTGTTCAGTTAAAGCCAGGCTCTAGTTTTCCCCTCTCCGTCTCCATCTTTGTTGTTGGAATAACAAACAACATAAATATGATCTTATGTTATTTGTTAATGAAATACAGACACACAAAAAAGACAAAGGGTCTAGAGAGGAGCCATGTGCTGCAAAATGGCCGCCCGGAGGGAGTGAGAGAGTGAGAACTTGAAAACGAGAGGGAGAGAGCGTATATACGTGAGAACGTGTGTGTGAGCGTATAGATTTAGGTCTGGTGTGAGTGTGTCAGAGCTGTCAGAGCATCGTGTGTCACACAGGCCAGATGAAACCTGACGCACTCTGGCTATCGCCCACTCCTCCCTCCATCAGTCTGGCTCTGCGGCGGAGAGCGTTCCTCTCGGCCCTTTTCTGGAGAGTGGTATTGACTCCGCCGGTTCAATGTTCGCTATTTCCATTTTCTCCTGCGGGGAGCGCGGAGACAAAGCAATAGAAAGTGGATTTCACCGCTGACATCAGTCACTGTGACACTCTGTGGCTTTTCACTTTCCTCGCTTTACCTTGTGCTTCCACTCTGTATGTGAGGCACAGGAAACGGCTTCCAAAAGGACACACACACACACACACACACACGCATGCATGCACGCCCACATGCACGCCCACACACACACACACCTCAAAAAGAGGCCCAAAGCACTGCAGTGCTCTTTGTTGTGCATTCCCCAGAGGTGCTTAGATTGGAAGAGAGGATAGAAAAACAAATACAGCAGTTCATCATCACCTCACACACACACACACACTGTGTGCACATATTCAAACAGTATACCTTTACGTGCACACCCAGGCGGACAAACAAACAGTTTAAATGAACCACACACACACACACACACACACACACACCTCTGCTCTCAGCTGTGTGGAATGAGGCCACTTTGAAGTGCTTAAAAACGTCCTCTCTCTCAATCTCTACCACTATCTGTTCCCTGTGGGATCTACCCCCCCCCCCCCCCCCCCACACACACACACACACACACGCCACGGAGCGTGACCACAACAGTGAAATCATGGCGCTCAGATAACATTGCCTTTGACAGGAAAACATACTCACACAAACAAAAATGCAACTTCACTTTGTGCCTTGATGACATGATGGCGAACATATGGAGTCCTGGCCTGGAATGGATTGCAGCTTCTTGAGGTCGAAATAAAGTATAGCAAAGACAAAGAGAGCTGGACGCAGGGACAGGTATGTCTCCTGTTTCAGGGGTTTGTTCACCTAAACCACACACAGTCATTCCCCTCTAGTCCTCATTCAGTTTAGGACTATTCCAAATCATTGTGATAAAATCGATGGGGTTCATTCAAGGCTGAATCCTGATTCATTTGTTTGTTTCCAAACAGGCCACAGTGTCTTTGTAAATAAGGTCGGTTCAAGGCATAGCTTGAAAATTCATCCAGCTTTACACTTGAAATTACAATTTAAATTAGAAATGACCCATCAAAGTGTATTCCCAAGAAGACGCTAATACACAATGAATACAATACGCAATAGACCAGGACTGTCCAGCAGCAGTCAGTGTATGGGGCTCAAAAACAGTTCTTTTTTAAATGATCACCATATCAGACTGAGGCAGCCATTTACAGGATCTCTTTCATGACAACAACAACACTTCTTTGTTCGAAGAACAATCTTCATTTGTTGTTGCCATGGCAGTTTTTTTCTCTCTTTGATGTGAGGATGTTAATTTGATCTGAAAAACGTGTTTAACTGACAATTAAACCAGGTAAACACACAAGTCCAGAAAAAAACTAAATTCATACTTATATAAATAAGTAAATTACATACATCGAAGAACAATAAAGCAAATTCAGTTTAATTTCAGAGAATCCTCATTGCAGATAAACCATATAATGTTGATGTAAAGCTCTGCACACAAACGATAACGTGACAGTATACAGGGGAACGCTTGAGAGGGACGCACTAAAGACAACGAGTAATTCTCAGGCAGCTCCGAACATGAACTCAGACCCAGAGAACACAACATTCTCAATTGCATGACTATAGAATAAATACACCTGTTATAAATAACCCCGGGAGTGTCAGATCTTATGCAAGAGTTGAATCAGGGCATCATGTGACATTCGGAGAACCCTTGCCGGCCCCCTGACCACCCAGCTGATCGAGTAGGGCTTTTCATCTCTTTTCATTTTCACGATGATCGCTCCTCATGCCGTGCACACATTCCTCACCAACATACAAGCACAGGGCGGTACCACGTCCTCTGATTCCAGCCCACAGGCCTCGGCCCCAAATCTAAGCCTAAGCCAGGCACGGAGCAGGGAAGGTGGTGTGTGTGTGTGTGTGTGGTGGGGGGGGGGCGGCATGGTGTCTGCCGTAGCAGGCAGCTAGTCACTTTCCCAGGTAATATCTCCTGTATTGACTTAATGGGTTCAGGCTCTGTAATAGAGGTCATTTAGTGCAATGGTTTAGTGCTTTGGTGCATTATGGGCGAGAGTGGGGCTTACCAATTCTAATGTTACATTTTAGCTGTAATTTGGGGATATTTACGCCTTTCCTTCAATCCATGAACACCCGTGGTCACCCCCTCCCCAAACCCCTGGAGTAGCACTCAAACAGCCCCCAGAGACCTCAGATTTACAGGATCATCTTCCTCCTGCACACGTACGTGTGTGTGTGTGTGTGTGTGTGTGTGTGTGTGTGCAGAGCGGTTTGTGGATGGCTGAGGGGTAAAGATTGATTTGGTTTTTGTTAGGCAGAGAGGATTTGCACCGCAGCGAAGCTTTAGCTCTTTTAAACTCTCTCTCTCGCTCCTCTTTTCAAAAGGCACGGAGGAAGTAATTAACAGCTATTTAAACTCCCTTGATGGATTTTGTGGACAGAGGAGGGGGGGCGGGGGGTGCAAGACAAGCTCTGCATCCTCTGAAGCTTAATGCAGCCTTTTGTTATTTTGTCCTAGAGATTTTTTTTTTTTTTTAGGAAGAACTCTGTTGTGATTGAGCATCATTCAGTAATGAAGCAGAATAATACAAGAACCTGCTAATGCATTATGAAATCCTCTCTGCATGTCTTGCCCACTGCCATTGATTGCATCAAAATTCCAACCCCCCCCCCTCCTGGTGCAGCACAGAGCTGCTTTGTCTTTGAATACATGCATTTAAAGCTGACCAATCCCCTCCCTGCATGTGCCACAAGTCAACCTCTATTCATTCTACATTTACTTTCCAACTAAGGATCCAAATAAAACCTTAACTGTTGGCTCTCCTTAAATGAATCCTCACAACATTTAACTGATTCCCAAAAGTGCAATTAAACTTCAACCCTGTCTCAAACTCTCTCCCCTGATTTACGAGGGCCCAGATGGAAACGACAGCACTTCCTGTCAACACGGTTCAGCTTCCTCTCCCGGCCGCGGTGCTAAACTGGCGTGTCGTGCGTGTCAGGGCTGCCAGATCAGATGTCCCGTGTCCTGCGCGCATATCACGCCAGACAATGGACCTCCTGCTGCAGACGGAGAGAACGCCGTCTACGCAGAAAGCCTTCATTTCCATCCTCGGCCTAATCCTCCGTCCCAGGAGAGCTGAACGGGAGTCTAATGAATACTGAGGAGGAAATGCGAGTCTGTAAGGTGCTGCATGAACAACACCGTCAAACACACTCGTTGTGCAGGCTTGGGCTTCAAGGGTGGTGCAGAAACATGCACGGCAGAGAGAAGAACACTACCGTGTTTGCTGCGTACAGGGGATTAGGGTTAGATAAGCCTCATTATGGAAGAATGAATATGGAACATGGCCTTCTTTCCACACAGGTGAGCTGTTTAACCATGCCAATGAAATATTCACTGTCACTCAACCTCAGCTGAGCTCATGACGTTATGCAGCCCAAACACTGGTTCGACCACAGAGATACGCCCCCCCCCGTTCCTGTTTCCTCACTGTTTTATACACTGTTTGTATTTTTCCACGACACAGGGCGACGGAGCATTAATCTGCTAGATGCTAATATATCAAAAGGAGGGATGCCATGAAAACAAATAAATGACCACACAGCCCACATGTCTTGGTTTTAATTAACTAGCAATAATTGATGATGCATAAATCTGTAAAGCTCCACTCCGCTCTGGAGCCAGTTCCTTAATTCCAGATAATTATGAACACACTTTGATTCTATTCTTCCCTGTTCGTTATCTCTGGTTGTGTTTCTGCAGGCCCCGACCAAAACATTCCTCCAGAGCGCGTCATCAATTGTTTCCGTGCTTCTCCATCTCACCCAGCCTGCAGCATGCAGCGTTGAATTCTGTCCTGCGCCAGAAGAACTGAGCTGGCCTCCCAGCGGTCTGGTGTTATCATGGTGTTAGCTGTAATGTGAGCTGGACAGAAAAAGGAAAGAGACTTGATTCTGTAAAAGAGAGGACTGACACCTCTATAGCTACCTGTCCAGCTGCAAGCCTGTAATCTGCAGCCATCAGATGTCTGATAGCTCTGGATATAAATACCCCCCATTACTGAGAGCCTGGCAGGGGACTGTCTCCACACACACACACAGGAATATCACTCAAGTGGTAATCACGACTCACAAAATAGAAGTGATAGCTTCTACTCAACGCCAATATATAGATCTAGTGAAGTGTAAAAGGCCTTGGTAATGCTTTTAGGCCCTAACTGGAGAGGGGTCTGAGTGTGTGTGTGTGGCTGAATGGGTGGGCGGGTGATGGTCAGGGGGGGGGGGGGGGGGGCC
>JAFBJW010000232.1:3102834-3391827 GCA_016785235.1 Pseudorhombus dupliciocellatus
GGGGGGGGGGGGGGGGGGGGGGGGGGGGGGGGGGGGGGGGGGAGTACCAGGACCAGCTCAAACTGAGGGACATATGCCTCCCGACTGCCCTTCCACTGAATCAATAGCCCTGGCTCTATAGGTTTTAATTAGCTAATCAGTGGAACATGGGCTTTTAAGTGTGGTGGGAGAACGTGGCTAAAACCTGGCGTCAATACCTATTAAAATGGCTGCCTCAGCTGCAGCAGCACAGACAAGGCCATCGACTCAAAGCCCCGTCTTTTATGGCGATGGAGCCACTTTAATGCCGTAATGAAACTCAGTGAATAGCTCGGAATGAAAACAGAAGGTACATAAACCGGCACATCACGAGCCGCACAGGAAAACAGGACATGTTGCGCTGACTATGGTGTTTGACAAAGACGGAAAAAAATGTTTGCAGTTGCACAAAACAAGAAGGTTTGTTCACTCAGAATACCAAAAAAAAAAAAAAAGCAACTCCAGGCCTTGTGTCTCTCCGTCACCGGCCCCTGTGTGTCACTTGTCACGTTCAGTAAATACCACAGGGATTAAGATGGAGTGACACTGTCAAGAGACAGGCAGAGTATTCAGCTGCCTCTATACAATGTTTGGTAAATATGCTGCTGTGCATGTCAGAGGGCACTGCCTGTGTGTGTGTGTGTGTGTGTTAATGAGTTGGGAGGACATGTTTGCTTTGTGTCAATAGCCTCATGTGTGCGTCAGCGCATGTGAGCGCCCACGTCAGAAACCCCAATTTATGAGCTCACTTGGCATGTCAGCAGGCCCACTGTGTGCGACTTTGTGTATTTTTGTACGTATTTAGGCTGCGTGTGTGTGTGTGTGTGCACACTCTTGTTTACCTTTAGCCGAATCCCGGAGGGGTTGCATCTGAGTTTGGGTGACAAAATACCAGTGGTTTCCCAGATCTGGGCCATCACCTGTGGTCACCAGTCAACTTCCAAACAGTGCAGGGGCCTCCGGAGGAAAACACACTGCCTGGACGTGAGAGACGGGGACAGAGGGAGGACACAGAGGTAAATGAGAGGATCGGCTTTCCTGTGGCTGATGCAACTGAAGCATAGAGGAGGAGAGGGAAAGGATTCCGCGCTGACCGACCAGGCTCTGTCACCTGAGTGACACATTCTGTTTCCTCTGCGTTTCCTCACTAACCACCGACTCTCTCTGGGACAACTCCCACGTAGCCGTCAGGGGCCTGTAATTTGGACTTAAGTTTGATTTAGCTGCGCTGTGATGATACGGTGCAGAGTTAGAAAAACACAACTGATGCAACGCGGCGCAACTGTTTAGTCTCTACAATCTACAGCCTGGATTGGCTTCTAGACACTTGCTAACCGTGATCTTGCTTATGTGTGTATTTTGACATGTGTACATCCACACTACTATACTGCTCTGGTAACTTCCACTGGACAAGATGTCTCATGCAACCTGAGGTAACCAGCAATACAAAATACCAGGTGTGACTATTGAAATTAAATCCACACCGCCTGATAAGCTACGTTCAGTTTGAGGCTGCATCTGAAGACTTGACTGCGTCCCAGCGGTGACACGAGCGTCCTCCTTCTGATGGCGATACCAGCCCGTGACGTCTAAAGCTTGAGTGTCATGTAGTAACTCAAACTTTCCTGTCATATCCAACTTCGCCTCTGTTGCTAGGCAACAGCAATTAGGGTGGGATGAGGTTGTAATGCAGATCAGGAGAGCCTCTTCAGATCAGACCATCTTAAGTTGGTTTGGCTAACCCTTGAATCCTTGTCCTAGGTAGACTGCATCGTCTGCAGCTTTCAGAGACAGCAACTGTAATATTATTATTATTTTTTTTTTAACCTTTTTAATTTCAACTTGATAATAAACCAGCAGCATCAGATGCTTCCTTATAGTGCAGTGTTACCATGGGATTACAACACCAGTGTAAAAACCTCCACCCATCCAGTTTACCCAGTGTGTCATCATGTGAAAGTACAGATAGAGCCACTGTGGAAATCCCAGTTTTACTACGAGCTTTCAAGCAAACACGTTACTGCCACTGTGGAAAAAACATCTATATCTTTGGTCTGTGTTGTGACAGAGTGAGTTCAACATATTAGAGAAAGAGAGGATTTTTTTTTTTAGATTCTGCAAAGGTTAAAACCAGCATCATGAACAGACGAAGGTCGATTGGTTTGCAGGAATATTTTGAATACATTTATAACATTTCTTGTTAAATTCTATTGTGTTCCCTAAAGCAGTGAAAGCTTCATCAGGAGGTTTTGAATAACAGTCTTAAGATGCCTTTTGCGGCCCGAAAGAAAACTTTTCTATTTGAGAAATCTTTCCCCATGTCATGAATAAAACATTATGATTTTTTTGCTCTGCGGATCTTTGTATTGCCAGTTTTTAAAAAGATTGTATTTATTTAATTTATCTAATCACAAAAACAAGATGGAAAAGTTCCCTGAAAGCAAAGTCAAAGGTGATGCATTTGTTTTGATTGTGATGGGGAAAAAAGGTTTAAGCCCTCAATTTAGTTTATTTGTCACTGTTCCATATGCCTCACAAAAAGCTGATTTCCCTAGATAATAAATAAATTAATTGAAATCAGTTCTATAAAGTCACTCTGCACTAAATGGACGAAAGTCTGCCACCAGCACTTTCACAAGTATTCCATTACAGTAGATTTGGCACATCAAATCAAATATTAAAATATTATTTCCTCCACTGTAATAAACCTAGTGTAGGCGAGTGCTATTTGCTCTGCCACATCATCCACCTGCCACAGCGCATGAGCTCACCAGCACATTACTGCCTTACAAATCCCAGCTGCTTTTATGAGGTGCCATTTCTTCGCCCTCAGAACTCGGAGGAATTCAATATTTTTTTCCAGAAGGTGAAATGCACTCCTGCATCTGGCAATAAAAGAAATAACAACAAAAGTGTCCATATTCACCGGAAAAGCGTGCAGCTGGAAGAATATGAGGGAAGTGAGAGGAGACGAGACGAGGGGGAGTGTGTGTGTGTGTGTGGGGGGGGGGTCATTTGGTGCTTTAATATGATGACACGAGGCTGGCAGAGGCCATTATCAGCCTTGTCGACCGCTCTGAACACAGGGAGGCAGACAGAGGCAGCACCCCCACTTTAATAAAAGAGGCCCTTTGCTGTTGTCTGATTAGAAATATCATTTCCTGATGCCCGTCTGTTTTCCTCCATCAAATTGGTCGAAGCCAAGCAGGGGGAGACTCTATATAATAATCTGCAGGGACGAAAGAGTGTAAAATAGCTGGGATGATAGACGGGAACGGCTGCCTCGCACATGTTAACTGGCTCATGCAGGCGCGTGCACGGACACACAAATTGTGCAGCCTGGTGAGGTGCAGGCACTTTAATCTAAATCGTCTGCCTCGGCTTTGATTTGCTTCCATGAGTTTAATCTCCTGCCTCTTCAGTCTGTCCCTCAAAGAAAACACAGGCATAAATAAATCAACGCACACACACACACACACACACCTGACCCACATAACAAACCCCATCACCATCATATCTTCGTCTATTTAGTTTCAGAGTAAATGGCATTCATGTATTCACTCGGAGGCTGAGATGATTGCGTTGTAAAGTGTGTTCCCGGGTGACGTCAGGTAGTTTTCGTTCGCCGCTACCGTGAATTACTGTTGGCATCATAGTTATTCATGAGGCAAATTAACATGTCATTTTTCACATGTATGTCAGCAACTGCCGCGGCGAACAGATAGCGATTAGCATTATTAAATGGCTCATCTCCTTGTGTGCACGTGTGTGCGTCTGTATGTATGATTACATTATCATCAGGAGGAGAGATGGTTGTTTTGGAATGAAACAGACACTGGCCTGATAAGTAGGGACGTAATAAATAGCCTGATCCTGTTGTGAGCAGCACACACACACACACACTCTCTCTCTCTCTCTGTTCAGCCCCTGTGGCCAAAAAGGCATCTGCTGTTCATGCTGATGTCATCTGGAGATAATAACCGGGCCCAGCGTGGCACCAGGCCACAGCCAGCGCCTCAGACCCCCTCCACCCTGCATGGGCTCGGCGCGCTCTGCCAAGCCGCATCTGGGTGGACTGAGGACCTGGCAGCCCAAAGTTGGGGGGAGGGTGGTGGTGTCGGACACATGTAAAGCGTAGCCTCTGGGCTGTGGGGCACCAACAGTGAACAGTTAACAAGTTACTCCTGATGTGTTCAGGGCCTGGCAGCCCCCGACTGGTGCGGATATACCGTTTCCTCCCCAGCTTTGAGCCCAGCGGCCACATAACTGTACGGCTGAGGGTGGGTGGGGGGGTTACAAAGAGCAGAGACTGTAAACCAGTGGGGAAGGCAACGTGTAACCGTAGGGCTCCAGTGAACACAAGGTGGACTGTTGCCTGTGGGTGTGCACCGTGCAGCGCTGAGTGGGCGTGTTGGGAAGTCATAGTTCTGCCCAGGTGAAGTACATCTGTGAATGTGTGTGTGCGTGTTTGCTGTTGTGTATTTGTTTTATCTAATGAAGTGTTCTATTGCCATGGGGATGGATTTTCTTTCTCAAAATGAAATAAAAAAACTAATATCTAATAATAATTCACCATGTGTAAAATCCACCAAGGAGGGTGTGCTTGTTTCGATTTTAAAAAATACAAATAAATGATGTTCATTGTGTTCATGCATAAAAATGAACAGGCTTGGCTTTCAACTACCAGAACCCTAAAAAATATGGGTATAATATATCCAACCATGTAGAATTCATCAGTCCTTCACCATCCCATTTCGAATCTGTCGCTTTGATGCTGAGAATTTTTTGACAGTTTCATGTATTTCCTTCTTACAACTCGCCCTAAAACCCAAATGACCCATGACACTTGAAAAAAAATATTCAAATCCAAGAATCCACACAACCAGGAACAGCACTGTGTGTGAGTGCCAGCCTTCAAACTGAAATAAAGGAATAAAGGAAGGGCAGCACAGTATATACACCTCACCCAGCGGCAGGAAAGTGAGGGTTCAGGATTGATGACTTATAATAAAGTGAAAACAGCAGTGGACTCCTCCAACTACAGTGTAATAGTGGCTCATCCAGGTTCACTGTCATATTCTCTTATAGTGAAGCACTGTTTCCAGTCAGCCTCCCCATAATTCACCTGGTCCTCAGTGGGCAAGTAAATCTATCTGTGCAGGTTCACAGCGAGGCGGGAGCGCAGCATCTGCTCGGCGTCCTGATGAGCTGAAAGAGGCTGAAACCAGAGAACGCAACCAAAGAATTGAGTTACTCTGAACTGGATAGCTCCCGTTCCCACCTCCATCCTAAACTGTGCTCCATTATAGGGGCTATTACAAGAGCTAACAGGCGTCAATCTGCCCATTTGGACATCCGCAAGTGGGTGGACTATTGAGCTGCCTGATGGTCTCTGCCGTTGTCCTCCATTGTGTCTCTCTACTTATTGACATTCAACCTTTTGGATTCTTAGAACGTTTTTATTCCTCCCCATGGGGGAAACATCGGTGTGACTACCCCCCCGTTCCTCTTTATTTCTTACTCTGTCCCGCACCTTCCACCTCTTTCTGTCTTCATCAATGTTAACCTTCGTGTGCCTCCCGCTCTCTGTCTGATTCTGTGCGTCTGCTCCTCCTCCTCCTCCTCCTCCCACCTGCTTGTCTGCTGTCTGTGAGCATCAAACCCTCGGCTGCCTGTGTGTGCGGAGGTGAAGGAAGACTTAAAGACGAAGAAATCAAATTGTCTGCTAGCAACTAATTCCCCACGACATCCACTTCAGCCTGGCTGTCTTTGCCGGCATCCTGGAGGGAGGAGAGGGGAGTGGGGGATGCGGGGGGGGGTTTGTAGATAGTAAATGAGGGAGCTGGGGTGAGTGTGTGTGTACGTGTGTGTGTGGGGGGGTGTGTGGGGGGGGGGGTGTTGGCTTGAGGCGGATTCTGACTCCCTGTGCTTCTTGTCAGATCGACCGTGGATCAACCTGAGGCTCAGACCTCAGCTCAGCATGAATTTACAACCCAGGTGCACACCTGCATCCACACACACACACACACACACACACACACACACACACACACACACACACACAGATATTCCAGTTGCATTCACTGCTCCAGTTCTTCATTGTTCTGCACATGCTTACAAACGACTTGACCCTTTTCTTACAAACTGCCGACTGATTAAAATGTAACAGGGTGTTTTTGTGAATCATCGCACGGATTCAAATAAATCACGTTGTGAATACAAATACTTTTCCACATAAATAATATTGAATTCAATTCAGATGAATGCATCAGAGGGCCGGTTGATGACAGAAATAGTGCAGTGATTATCGACATCATTTGAAATCAAAGGCTCCCCTATCTTCGTTTACTTAACAGGCATCTTATATTAAAAGCAAATAGAAAATATACAATCTAAAATGAGGCTTGCTTTTTTTGTTTTGTTTGATAGATGGGTAAAGGGGCAGTATGCCAAAAGAACACGTCAGATGGAATGAACCCCCGTCCCCTGGCAGCACTAGAATTCACAATTAGAAAGTGAAGAAAGAAGAAGAGAAAGTGCTTCAGGTTGGTTTCAAGTATCCAGACCTCTGTTACTTACACAGCTCCACAGCCTCTTTACTTCATTTCACATGGGTGCAGAGTGGAGGCGTAGCATAAACACAGTGAGCTAACTTCTCAGTGCAGATGTTGGTGCCTCATGGCAGCGCCTGGACTCTGTCCTGACAAAGTTGATCTGCTACCAGGAAACAAACTGAGCTGCATTTGCATCGTGAACGTTATTCTTGTAACCTGTTTTTAACCATGTTAGTCTCCTGAGATCAAAGATGTCTTTGAGAAGACCTGGCCAAGAAGGGCAGCACGCATAATTTAAAATTAAACAATTAAAACTACAAAATCAGGAAGAGATTAAATAAAACTAGGCTCAATTATTCCAGATTAAATGAAGCACAGCCTTCTAGATCAACACATACCAAGGACAGAGCTGTCGTGGATATAAACATGGACAGTTTAGTGTATAAGACGCAGATGATGAGTTAGAGCTCAACAGGTTACAATAAGCCTCACAGCGCCATGATGCACACTATCCAGCATGTGGAGGCGTGGAGCAGAGGCATTCATATATAACGCATCACCATAAACAATAACTGGAAGAAAGGTTAGCGCTACTAGTTTCACCACAAAGAAAAAACTTCAGAAATAAAACCCAAGTTAAAGCTTCAGCGTCTCAGCAGTGAGCAATGTGCCTTGAGAATGTTCTTGTACTCATCTGTACGTATTGTGAATATATGCAAACATTACAGAGGGTGTGGGTGCAAAGCAATAAATGACTCTTTCATCAGCATAAAAAACGCAAGGCTGCGTTTGGGATATTCACTGCAGCATTGTTTATCTATCACCCCCTAGTGGCCAGAGGGAATCTGAGAAGATCATCCTCTAACTGGGCAGCCTGGGTTCTGTTTAACTTTGCAAACCATCCAACTGCATGAACAGAGAAAGCAACTGCTGTGAGGCGTTCAGTCAAAATGTTATCGAATGCCTTTAAAATGTGTATAAAAAGAGAAAGACGGCACTGTTTATTATCTAAGGCTTCTGTTATGTCATTGATCAAGGTGGCAATAGCAGTGCTACTGTCAATTGCAACTCTGCCCCCCTTTTCTTGGAAGATCTGTCAAGCACAGAATCTGAGAGCCAGATGAAACATTAACATCAGCATTTGTTGACTTTATTTTATCAACTCCCTCTTGTTTAGTAGAGGCCTTAGATTAATTTATGAATTCGTCCATGGCTATTTCTGGATTTAAAAATCTGCTGTGAATCAGGGCCTGGATTAGTCTCAACGCTCCCTTAAAGCAATAGCAGTCGTACAACTAAACATTTCAGCCTGATGCTACAACCCTTTACTTCACACACTAGGCTGGAGGAGGCAGTGTTAGCGCTAGAGGAGGCTGTAGAACTACAAAAATGTTCAATCAAAACAATAAGACAGCAAAACTGAAGAGACATATCAGATCTGAAGAACCACTTGGATGTGTTCAAAGGCCCAGCTACCTTTTGTTCAAGTCAAGTGGGACGAGTAACAGTCATTGTGGGGGAAGGTCACATTTTGCTAGCTAGGTTTGTGGCCTACCCAAGCTAATATATCCTCCTGAGACGATGTTATAGGAGGAGCGTGGTGGCCCACACACAGAAATAAAGCATAACACCATGATTTGTGACATTATACAAGAAAAACAGTAAAACTGAAGGGTTGGCTGGAGGCTGGGATTGGGCTAACGTGTGGATGGTTACCTCTCAGGCCTCAGGCTGCAGAGCAAGGTGGATGAAGCAGGCCTCAGGCTGCAGTGTTGGGTGGAAGGAGTAGGAACCAAGCCGCCGAACAGGCTGGACGGAGTACTGCTGTACGCTGCTGTAGTTCAGGTCCAGTGTCAAGCTCCACTGAAGCAGTTCCAGGCAGAAGGCCAGCCACACCAAACAGTTCCAAGAAGCTCAGACCAGGCCACAGGCAGAAGGAGGACAGAGCAGCTTCCCAGGGCAGATAAAACATGAGTAATCCACACATCTACAGGAACTGGCCATTGATCAGAGCAAAAGCCTCAGAGGAAAGGATTAAAAACGACTAAAATCTAATTAAAAAAAACAGTGAAACACACAGACACCTGACAGAGGCAAAAGACAAGCGGCCATCTTGGATTGCCTGGTGCATTTGACTGAAGCCACAGAGGTGGGATTAATGTGAAGTGAAAACATTAAAGAAAAAGAAGCTGCAACACGCAATTTTAATAATGACTCATGAAATTCTACACACTTTAAATGAACTGATTTAGGACCTGGATCCGTATTAATGCACCGTCTACGTCACGATTCCTCTCGGGTCAGAAGCGCCTCACCTCCGTTTCATGAACCATATTAGTTGTTTGTAAATGAACAATTAGCCCAATTCGACGCTTCTACCTGCTTCACAGCGGTGCTTGCGTGGAGCGATGGGTTCCAGACTCATCTTCATGCTCCAAAGAGGGTTCATGCAGTGTTTGACCCCAGCATGGAGACAAAAGCCATGAAATGAGGTAATAACAGAAGACCTCCAGTCTCGTCATTATCTGTGCTTCACTGTGACTGAATGACATCATTATCAAGGGCTATTGATCGTCCTCCGTCGGGGTGACAGCAGGTCAGCTAATAGATGGTGTTATTCTAGCGGAGGCTTCGTTTATGGACTGCACACCGACACATTAGCACTTCGGTGGAGATGGGCAGTAAACAAAAGGACATGATTATCAAACATCGGGGCTCCCCATTATGTACAGATTTCTAAAGATATGAAGACATCGCTGCAGTGAGCACGTGCTGGCTAATAATACTCACGTCTCCATTTATCGCACAAAAGGCCATTTGAACACAACCCGTAGTTCCTGCTGCATGTTTATAGACTAAATCATTAAATGTACATTTATAGACTGTTGATTTGTTTCTCAATCTTCTTCTGTTGTAGATTGTGATTTGAGAATTGCTGTTAGATAAGAACAACAATTCATTCATTTGTGATTATATTGATCTAAAGGAGCCTAAAAAAAAACATTTTATTTCCAGGAAATATGATATAAATATCACAGCTATTATATTATAGAGCTAAGTTTGACCTTGTGTCTCACTCCTGCATCATGTAAAGAGAGTTATACTGAAATCTGCCTGGAGAAGAGAGAGGACTGCAGTTCGATTGGTTGGTTTGTTTTATGTGAATTCTACATGTACTGGATATTTACTGTGAAGCCTCTGCTCTCCACCTCAGTCATTTCACACTTAACAATAGCAACCAAACTAGACTGGGCCTGGCAGCACTTTCAATGGCTGCTCCTCTATATCAGATAGAAGCATTGGGAGCGTGAGCTAATTTTAAACAAGCGCTCCGTGGGTCTGAAGACGAGTGTGTGCAGACATGTTTGCAGAAGGAGGACTGTGGCAGGAGAAGGAAACAACAAACATCCTGTTCTCATTGTCTTTTTGTCGCTAAGAATAGCTCTGAGGCTCATTATGGCCTAATGTGCCAAATGAACATTCAAATAAAATCAAACAGGACGGTGCACCTGAGGCTTCATAGCTGAAGAAGAAATGAATATATATGAATACATACAGCTGTGTGATATGAGAAGTGCTGCACATATGCAGGGTCATCAAGACGAGTTGAGGCCATGTACCATTCGTTACCAGACGATGCCATGAGACTGTGTCCATGTCCTCCAGGGTTCAGCTGTGAGCTGAGACACTGCAGACTGAGCAGAAGACCCAGGCCTTGCCGGTGCACAGAGCCAGGGCTGCCCTCCAGCTGAGTGAGAGTGTGTGGGAGCTGAATGCACACACACACACTCCTCCAGCATGTGACACGATCCACACCGAGCCGGGTCATCAGAGGGTCAGCTAAATGTTTCCGTTTCAGCCTCACTGCAGATTCACTCGTAGGGTAAATGCTGCAGCTATGGAGAATAACCAGACGTTCTTCCACTGAACGACAATATCACCCTGATGAAAGCTGATGAAGTCTGTTTGTTTTTTACCTGGGCTGTGAATGTTGAACACATGAACACTAGCAACAAATCAGAAACTGAGGAGCTAATACAAGGGATTAGGGATTAGGGATTAAGGACGACCTGTCACTCGTTCCTTCATGAATACAAGACAATAGCTGGTACGACACTGAGCAGTAATGTGAGACGTGTGACACACACACAAACGCCAAACCTCATGTTTGTCTTGCTGTTGGCAGGAGTAGAGTTACACAGCTGTAATATTCCCGTCTATGAAATGTTTGGGGTTGTCAGCAGAAACAAATGTACAGTGCGCTCCATTGCAGGAAGGTTGTACGGCGTTGTCCTGACGTGCCACATGGATTTTACACGTTTACATGGTGTTTCTAACAGTGGAAGAAAAACAAAGGTTTGAGTGACGACATGAATGGGACTTAATTCCATTTAGCCTCTGCAGTTTCAAGGCCCTGGCTCTGTTCATTGTGTAGTTCAAATAATAAAATAACATTATAATGGTTTGTTTTATCTGTAAAACCTTTGACAATGCTCAATGATTACACGACAGAAAGCAGATAAAATAACCATCAATGTGAAACACGCTTTGTAATCAAACTTTAAAAGACAGAACTCACATCATGATCCAATGTGAAACACATTTCTGGAACGGTGGCACACACATCATTGAAACAGTGAACGTGCAGTGATTACAGACACAGACACACTCATGTAGGGCAATAGAACTTCATCAGTCATTGTTGCAATATCATTTTCATCAATAGCAATATAATGTGTGTCATTCTCTCCTCCTAAACAAAGCCCCACCCCTCACGCAGGAAAAACACATCAACTTAAATAAATCAATGGGCTCATCGGCGTCGTAGATGTGCTGTTGTATTCACATGCCAATTGTTGCACTTCTATCCGTGCTGGCAGAGAGAAGGGGTTAAGAAGAGAGGAGGTTGTGATTTATGCTCCTCTTGATGACTCAATTCCAAAGCTCTAAGCACATGTAGTGGTTTCAGATCGCTTTGTTTGTTTGAATCAGCGTGGCAGTTTGAGTGTCACGTCAAGTGGAGCGTGATCTGGCAGCGAGAGGCGGTTTCTGAGCGTTAGCGCCACATCCAAACTGTCAATGAACCGTCCGAGATTCTTCCCAACTGTTTTCCTGCCAAACACATTCTCCATCCTTTTTAATCTGAGGAGATGAAACTCAACCTTGTTTAAAAGGCCAGTGGGGAGGGAGAGAGAGAGAGAGAGAGAGAGAGAGAGAAGGGAGGAGAGGGGGAGCCAGAGAAAGAGTAAAAGAGACAGGGGAATCAAAGCATGTTAATCAAACGCTACAGTGCAGTGCGTCGTGTGTGTGTGTGAGTGTGTTACTTGAATCTTGGTGAGAACCATTTTATACATAGACCCTGCATGTGGACAGCATCCATGTGTTCTTTAGAGAAACTCTAGGAGGAGAGGGAGCAGACTCTGGCTGGTTTCCCAGCAACAGGGTGTGAGCTGGGGTCTTGGACCCTGATGGAGCCAAACACATCCTCCAGGAGAGGAGAGCCAAGTCAATGGAAGCCTTAAAAAAAATCCCTGAGATCCAGTCAATAATCACCAGTGGACGACAGAGCAGGGGCATCGATCACCTTCATTTTTGCTGCTGCCTGGTTTACACGGTGGCGGTGAAGAGAACCCAGGGAACAGCTCAGGCAACAGCAAAGCAGTGTGAAGAGAGACAGTGGTGCTCCTGCCCCCCTCCCCAAACCACCACCAAACCCACTTTCTCAGTCGGATCCATGTTTTCCTCTACAAACCACTCCCTCAGAGACACATTCTTTTCTCTCTGCCTCCCCCCTGTGGCAGCTGGGGCTCATGGATTGTTGCAATAAATAATAAATAAATTAAAAGTGTAACAAAGACTTTGTGCGTGTTGTCAATCAGTGACATGCTTCATTAACTGCATCATAGCACCGTTTACTGCACACTGAGCTTTCGTTGAGATGTCTGAAACTTTATTTTTACTGCTATAACACAGAATGTGCAGTAAACTCATCACCAAGCCTTCATTCATTACCACAGTCATAGTAATGATTCATATTGTTGTTCATGAACAAACATGAATCATGACAGCTCTAGTCAGGGGGAGTTACTGTTGAAAGCTTTATTTATTGAAATTGATTCAAGTGTTTATTTAACTATTTTCTAACAACATTTAGAAAAATCCTACATAGCTTAAAACCTGATCCAACATGTGACCTAGATACACTGATCCTGCATCAGTTCAGATGTGGGCGGGACTCTGTAACCAGTGATTTCTAATCACTGGTTAGAAGGTTCATCGATTCATTTAGTGAATTGGGAGATTATCACTTGGAAAACAAAGAACGAGCCCCACGACACTTAGAGCGTTAACGTCACATCATGACACACATCTCTCATGATGCCAGACACAGATACGCCTGCGTGTTCAGCGTCTCTCTCCTTATAAGAATCCTGTCTCATACCAACGGATAGATGATTTAAACCCCTCGCAGTGGGAAATGATCTACAACATGTTGTAGAGAAGCTTGTTTGTAGTGGACACCACACACCTGTGTTTCCAACAAAGGCCTCAAAAAGGAGGCAGCAGCTATGAAATGACAGAAAATGTTTAGTAAGTAATGAAAACGTGCATTTTCCTGTCTTAACCCAGTTACTCATAAGTATCACAGATACATACTCATGTTTACAAAAATATCACTTGTAAAGCACCCATATCAAATTAGTGCAGGATCAATACTTCATAATCATCATGGAAAGCCCTTTTTTAAAAACGAAGATTTCTTTTTTTTAACTCTTTCACCAGAGGTCAGGCTCCACCCAGACGATCTTCCTCTGCTCCTCCCAGATGATGGTGCGCAGGCTGGTCAGCAGAGACGTCTGATCGCACCAGGAGTCCGACGCCACGCTGCGATACAGGCACGGCAGCTTGTCCAGCAGCGGCTCCTCGCTCCTCGAGCACGCCAGCAGCTGCTCCTCTGACTGGCCATGGCGCTGCAGCTTTGACCTGGAAGTGACACCAGCATTAAACAAGGTTCAAACAAAGCACAGTGGAGTCACCAGACAGACATTCACCTCAGTTTACGTGGGCTCCGTGCAGACTGGCCGATGAAGATGATGATGGGGAAGATGTTGGCCCGGTGCAGTCGCCGCACACAGTCCAGGCCCAGGGGCAGCACACAGTGAATCCCCTGAGGGCCGAAAACAAACTTTCTCGTGTCATCTACTAAGAGAGGCAGTGTTTTTAAGGTCTACTGCAGCCAGCCGCCAGAGGGCAGTGGACAGACATTGGCTTTAGTCGTGGGTAACTGATGGATGCTCCTTCTCTCCTCTGACTTTGTAACAAAACGTTGGGATCATCCATTTTATTACATAATGCAATTGCAATCTAGACTGAAGGGACAGACCAGCTTGTGGTCCATCTATTTTTAAATTTTTTTTTTTTTTAATTTCAGTTAAATAGCTGAAATCACGTTTGTACTCGCTCTGACCTTATTCATGACCTTCCCGACACTCTGCAGGGTGTAGCACTGGTTCTGTCCCTGCTCACACTCCTCCAGGATCTCCGACCTCTGCAGCCGCGCCGCGTGCTCACAGGAGCTCAGCTTCTCTGAGGAGGCGGAGAAGACAACAAAAGTCAGAATTCTTTAAAATATTTGCCATCACTTTCTTTTGTGCCCTACATAACTACAGTATTTTCCACATTTCATCTGTTGTTTTCTCTTGTAATAAAAGGATTTTGTTGCGTTACCTTAAACATATTCCCTGTGTCCTGGTTTTTGTGTATATTCTGGGAATTCTATCAAATTATGACACAAAGACCACGAAACGTTTATTATTATTATTATTTTGACTTTCAGGGAACACCTGCGAGCTGGTTCCAGCCTTTTATTGCTGCTCATTCACAAATGCCATTTCCTTCCTGGTTTAGAGCAACAGACAAGCCCATAAAATATTTACCACGGTACAATATGAGAGCGGCAGACCTCCTTCCATTTCACCACGAACCAAAGAGGAGGAAATATAACTGTGGCCAATAAAACGTTTGATTTGTCAAACAGTGTTATCTGTGTGTGCGATAAAGTGTGGGGGACGCAGACAACACTTCCTTATCTGACAGAAGAGAAGGATGAATGCACATCTCACAGCAGTGTTCCTCACCAGGCTCGCACAGCTGAAAGCCCTTCCACCCTGCCAGCTTCTTGTCCAGGATGCGTCCCAGGACGCTGGGCAGCAGCAGGACGGGTCTGCAGACGGGTGGGTAGTGGGGGGTGACCAGGGTGTAGGGCATGAGGGACACAGAGCTTTTGGGAGCAGATGTATCCGCTGCAGGAGGACGGACGGATGCAGAGGGGTCAGATGGATGGATGTTGATCTTTTGGTGACGCTTGTGTGTCAGTGCAGGTCATACCTGAGCTTTCATCCTCCACACTGACCCACAGCGGGTTCCGGCCCTGGCGCCCCGTGCCCACAATCCTCACTGCTTTCTCTTTGCTCTGGGCCACTACCCGCCCCACCTGCAGGGGGAGGAACGTTCCGAGGTTAGAGTCAGGGGAGAGACATTTTTGGATCACTTGGTGAAATAAGCTTCTTCCCACCTTGAGAGAATTCTTCGTTTGAAAACTCATCTCCTCAATAGCTCGAATCAGAAGTCTCTGTGCTCTGAAATCAGAAAGTCAGAAGTTTCACGCTCTCCAATGACTTCAGAGAACCTGCCCTCGTTCCCAAGTGTCTTCAGGTCATTCGGAGCCAGACCTGTAATAGTTGGGCACGGTCCCACTCTGGAGATCGAGCAGCTGGCAGGGGTGGACCTGACTGGCCTGCCACGCGTCCTCTGTGCCGGTGGGTCGCGTGTTGGTCACGTGCAGAATGTTGTTGCAGGACACAGCCAGCGTTGCGTTGGGGCCAGCGGGCAGGGACATGTTGACGCGCACGTAGAAGGAGTCCCCGGACGATATCTCAGTGTTCTGCAGCTGCTGCAGCAGCGCCTCGTACTCTGGACAACAGACAGTGAGATGAAGGACTGTGTGATGAACATTGTGTGCATGTGATGTCATCTGTTCGCTGCTTGTTGAATCATGTTGAATTCATACCAGCCCCTTTTGAGAATCAGGCAAAATATGGCACCGATTAAACAAAAAGGAAACATAACCATCAGCCCCGTTGTGGTTAACACCCAGCGGTTAGCAAACAAATGATGTCTCCATTCTTTGAGGTGTAAAACGTTGGGGGATTATTCCTTTAACACGCAGCTGTCAGTCATCAAATGACCACATCAAGTCCGCATGACATCATCATCATCATCCTTTATTATGTCTCTTTCTTTTATTGAATTTGCTCGTCACTGATGGGATTTAATTCACACGAGGGAGCTCTTTCTAAGCCTGAATGGTTGCTGATCAATCATCTTGGGTGGCGTTTTACCATCTGCGATTTATTTTGAGGCATTTCAATGCAACCGCGTCATAAATAAGTCCTCGTGGACACACGCTCTGCACACGGCTCAGAACTATAAAAGAATCGACTGCAGTGTCAATGTTTGGACAGAGAGCAGTTTGGTAGTAATCCCAGCATCGTATATTCCTTTACATGAGTGCTGATGAGAAGCAAGAGAATAGCCAACACCTAGCCTTTGTTTTTGTCTCGTTGAATATTGTTACCTCTGCCAAGGGAGGAAGCCATTAGGCTACATTTGTCAGGCACTGATCTAAATAAAAATGTCGATCCTGTGAATTTAAATGTGTCTTTCATATCGTTATATGATATTATGATTCTTTTACATCACAAGCATCACATTTTTATAAAGTAATAATATTAAATCAGAAAGTTAAGTTTGTAAGGGCAACAAATACGTTTATTGTTCAAAATGTGATTCAATGTGAAAAATTTACAATTGGCTCAATTTTGGTTTAAGGAGTGGAGAGCTGTAGGAAGTCACTACATCCAAACGAAATTATTTGTGAAAAAAAAAACCAATAGATACAGTTAGTAGTAACAGGAAGTGTTTATGTTAATTCTTTGGGACATACCGTCTTGCCTGGGACGCAGGGAGAGGTGGCAGAGGCCTGTAACCTGGCCCAGAGCCCACATAGCTTCCTCTAAAGTGGAGTCCTCCAGCACCATCCTCAGAGCCTTCTGGTTCTGCTCGTACTTCACCTGCAGAGAAAAGGCCCGGTGAGGGAAAACCCCACAGCAACAGGGGTTTAAACACACACACACAAACTCCACCTACCTCCACAATCTGTGCCCCCGGGCTGATGCCAACTGTGTGGGCGTTGCTCCCTTCGGTCACCTTGTGTACAAACACTCCCGTCTTGTTCCCCCCCACCACCAGCAGCTGGCTGAGCAGTGCCTCCCCCTGGAAGGAGATGGTGACAGCCCGACCACTGATGCGAATAGCCTTCGGACGGGAGCGCATCAGGAAGGGAGGGACAGAGGGCGAGGACAGGCTGCTGAGCAGTGAGAGGACATGAGGGAAGGATTTATGTGCTTTAGATATTTGGGGATCACAGGAGTGGGGTTAACCCCCCCCCCCACACACACACACACAGTTATAGCTTAAATGTCTGCCGCCTAAAGTAAAGGACACTTGGATGACACCACTCCTCTCCATTAGCGTAGGGGTGAATATGTAATGAGAGAATTTGGATTTTTTTCTTTTGGAGGCCTATCCCTTTAGGCTGTGATTCCCAACCGCTGTGCTGTCAGAGTTCGTCATGTGTGCCGAGGAAGAAGTTTCCACCAGATGCATCGCAGAGCGCTTGTGAAGCATTTTTTTTTGGTGATGTGCCGTTTGATTTTTTTTTAAATGTAAAATATGTACCATGGCACATAAAGGTTGGGAAACACTGGCTTAAGGAGGCAAGCGTCACCTCGGGGATGTTTCCTTTATATCAGATGAGCAGTGTGAACATTGGTGGGATCATTTACGACCTTGGCCATATCACTGATTTACTCTGGAGTGAAATGACACGGCAAATATTGGTTGGATTAGCTTTACTGCCCTCTACCTAAATATTTTGTTTCCTTAAGGATATGCAGCGCAGGAAAATACTACTCCCACTAAACTCATCATTGGTCCAGCTGATAGCCTCACCCGTCAGCCTTGGAGCCATTAGAGGAGCACAGCCTGGGTGTGGGCATGTCTTCACTCCCCGCTAGACAAAAGAGAGGCTGTTTAATGGTTGTGCAGCGTTTTCTTTTGCGTAAACAATGTGCCAGAGTTAATGTGTCACTGAACGCAGCACTGGCCCAGGTCCAACCCTGAACAATAGCCGCAGCAAAGAAAGCTAATGTTTTCAGTACATACTCTTGGGGAGGAACACAAAGTCATCCAGGAAAGAATCAGATTCCATGGTTTCAAAACTGCAAGAGACAAAAAGATGGAAACAGAAAAGTGTCAGTATCACATTTGGCTCCGTCTCTGTTACACACTAGAGCGCTGAGATCTCAGGGGGTTATCATCTGATTGCACATGTTGGGGTCCTACTATTCAGTCTCCCTGGGAATCATGGGACTTGTTGTTAAAACCCTCTCGCTGCTGTAAATCTATAACCCACCTGAAACTTGTTATGTCATATTACAGCAACACAAAGGAATGCAACAGACCCGTCCTTCCTGGTGCCTGCCTGTAAAATTCTACCAGCACAGTCGGCAGAAAAAAAAGAAGAAAACCCAAATCACTGAAGTCGAGCGCTCGCCTGCTTTCTGCGTGTAGAGCTTCCTCCCTTCGGCGGAGGGACTCTGAACTGGGCGGCTCTGCGGTGCGGGATCGGACACTACTGGCTGGAGCATCTTCACTCTGGACATCAAACACACACAAACAAAACCAGTATTCATTCAGTCATATGGGAACCATGGCAGGGCCTCCTCCATGATGTTTGACCTGGTGGATGACGTCTCACACCTCTGACTGGCAGGAACTCAGGGACATGGGATTCATTGCGTCCATGCGGCAAAGTCTCCTCCGGTTTGGGCTGAGGCTTTCTTCAAAGCTGGACTTGGGGCTCTCCCACTCCACCTCCGTCTCCTTCAACACACAATCAGAGGCACCTTTATTAGCCTCCTTGTTACCTGCACCAAGGAGGCGTCAGTCTTTGTGCCGACAGGTCAGGGGGTGGATTCAGAAATGTCTGATTAACCTACAGATCTTGACAGAAGTAAAGAGAGGAAGTGATATCTGTGTGTGTGTGTGATGTGGTGCAGCTAGCGTATGTTTCACAAAGTGACGTTCTTGTCGCTTTGTGCGCTGTTGTGTTGACATGCTGATATGTGCCTGTGTGAGAAATGACCTCAGAGCTCTGCTTCTGCTCCATGGCGCCACGATTGGTCTGCAGGCTGAAGGTCCTCTCCTGGACCTCCACCAGCTGGCACCTCAGGGTGTCCTTCTCAGCCAGGAGGCGGGCGATCATGGCCTGGGCCTCGTCTCTGGACTGGTACGCCTGGGGGCGAGGCAACGTTCAAAACAACTTCGCAACACGGCTCCTCAAACAGAAACAACTTTGGACGTGATTCTGAGACTCTGGAGCAAAATGACTGTGCAAGGGAACGTGTGAAATGCTTCTATGGTGGATCTTCAATCTTTAATCCAACAGAAAATTGGGTTGCTGCGTCTGCTTAATATCTTTCACTAAATTAATCACTTTACTTTAGTAACAACACTCAAAAGCTGTAACACTCCATTGCATATTTCAAACAGAGTTAAAGTGACATCCGTATTGAGTGTGAAACTGCTTATGAAGGAGGGAAGGGGGCCTGCTGTGGGTCTCGCACCTGGTCCCTCTCGGTCTGCAGCTCCCTCAGCTGATTGTGGATCATGGTGCTCTTCTGCTGGTGTATGGTACAGTCCAGGGTGAGCTGCTGCACCTGGAGGCTCAGACTCTCCTTCTGGTCCATGAGCTGAACACAAATACACCCATTGTTTGCAGAGCTACACACAAAATAGAAACTGCATGGAACGGTGCTGATTGACCATGAAGGAATTAACACACACACACACCCCTTGTTTCTCTATGTGCAGCTGCTCGTTTTCCTCTCTGTAGCACCTGAGCTGCTCTGCAAGCTCCACCTGGCTGTCAATGGCCTCCGCGAGGTCCTGGACCAGGATGTCCTGATGAGCCTGACAAAGACCAAACAGACAGACACACAGGGAGTGAGTGGAAGCCGTAACCAACAACAACACAATAACACAGCGATGGCTCTCACTGGGTCCAGTTTTTCTGCTTTGACCAGCTGGCAGCGCAGCCTCTGCACCTCCTCCTGCAGTTGCGGTGAGTTGGAGAGGGAGGCACGTCTGAGAGAGCACTGCTTCTGCAGCTTGTTCTCCAGCTGGACCTTCTGCAGCTCTGACTGCAGCTGGTACACCTGCCACACAAGAGGTAGAGAAGTTAGACCAACAAACATCCGACAAAAATGTATATGGTTCAATGTGTGCCTGTCGTATATGGGGTGTACTGAGTAACCAAATCAATAATTATCACACTAGAATTTCATCATGTACTGTCCACAAGATGTTATACTCATAACTGATTGACCTCTGAGTTGTGAAACACACAGGAGTTGAAATGAGTCTTTCAACAGTCAGTGAAATAACAATATAAAGGGAAGTAATGTGATATCTATTAGCGACAGATGTGTGTCTTCCGCAGTCTTGACACCACTGAGACACAGTTGTTCAGACAAGCAGTTCAGTGGAACGTTTCCACGTAAATCGTTATCTTTTTTATCCTAAAGTCAGCTGGTAAACTGAACATGATAGCTGGTCAGGCTCCCTGCAGAACCCCACCCACAAACTGACCACCACTTATTACACGGGTTTTCCCGCTAAAAAGCAATTGTCTCCAAGATTTCTCATGAGATGTCACTTGAGCTGTTGTGTCAGACAAAGTGCCGGTGTAGCCATAAAAGACCTCACATGTCTCCTGAAGTGGAACACAGAAACGCTCAGATTTCAGCTCTTTAACGCTGACCTTCAGAGGACTTTCCCCGAGGATCGCAGCTTTGTGTTTGCGTGGGGAGAAACTCAATATACGTGCCGGTGAGTTTTGAAAGATGGAAGCTCTGCGGCGCAGCACTGACCTGCAGGTTGAGGTCATGGAGACGCTTGTTGGCCGCCGACTTCTCCTCGATGGCTGCAGTGTAGCGCACGTACAAGTCACACTTCTCATCCTTCAGCTTGGTGACGTCGTGCTGCAAAGAGCACAGATGTCGACGCATGCGCTCGCTCTCGTCCTGAAGCCGCCTGGATTTCTCCTCCTGCTCGCTCATCTGCCTGATCTCCGACTCCAGGGAGGTGCAGCGAGCGGTCATCCTGCCGGCCTCGCGGCGAGCCTCCTGGAGCTCCTTCTGCATCCCCGTCACCGCTCTCACCAGATACTCCGTCAGCTCCGAGTACTTAATCAGGCCTGAAAGGAGAGCGCTGCAGGTCAGTGACGACGAGACAAAGACGTGGAGAGCTGCTTCACAAAGTCTTCAAACCGCTGAACGTCGACGGCTCGGTGCTGGGTTTGCGTCCGGTCACTTGGGTGTACAGCGTAGGGTAGTGGATCATCAAGCTCTCCAGCAGAGCCACAGCCCCATTCCTCCCCTGAGTCCTCAGCAAGTCAAGCATGTGGCCTGTTGACAGTAGACTGTTATTTCATCTCAGCCCATGAAGGTTTTCAAGATACAAACCAAAACTGTCATTTCTTCAGACCGAAAACAAGCCAATGAGAGTTCAGTCAGGCAAAGCATGCAGGCTTTGTTTCTTAGTTCAACAGGTATAGCTGGGATTTCTGTCTCTAGTCTGTGTCAACAACTCAGACACAGTCAAAGAAAAACTGGATTTGTCAGCTAGACACTGACATCATGAAGAATCCAAACAAAAACTCACTGGTTCTCATGCAGCGGTTGGTGAGGTTGTGGCAGGAGACGATCTCGTCCTCGTCCATCTCCGTCAGCACCCTGGCCTGCCTCAGGTACGGGATCAAGATGCATGGCCGGACCCCCAGTGAGATCCGGTGGCGGTTGTCATTGATCAGTTCCCACAGCTCCTCCTCACCCATCTTCTTCAGGTCTGGACCCTCGCACGGAACGCAGTCCCCTGCCATCCTGAGCGCGTGGGTTTGCGTTTGAAGAGCGGAGCTCTGCCGTGCCCTCTGAGGCTGGAGCAGACAGAGCGAACAGACACCCACGGCTGCGCTGATCACATACCACTTCCTGGAGGCAAATATTACACGATGCAGCAGAGGAGCCTAATAAAAGGTTCGGCAACTTTCCCCACCCCATGGGTGTTTTTGTCAAAGCAATGCTTTCATGTGTGGGTGTGAAGGACAAACCAGTAAGACAGGCCCTCTGTGAGGCAGGCGTAAACAGAGCTGAAACACAGCCTCTCACATGCGTCTCCTCACTTTGCCTTTAACAGCCGATTCAATATCCCTCAAAAACCTCTGTCTCGCTTTATTAATGAATGAATGCCGACCTGTTTGTTGACGGGAGTCAAAGTGCAACTTAAGAGAACCGCGCCTCTCGTCGCACACACTCTGCCGCAATAATTTCTAATCACAGCTGAGCAAACACACACACACCGCAGTGAGAGCAGCTGGGATGGGGGAAGGTCAAAGTCCTCTGCTGAGGAGGGAAGTGAAGTCAGAGCGCTCATCACGCTGTTATCCAACTTACCGCCATGCGGGGGGGCGGATCCTGTTTACTGTACTGTATGTTGTTTATGCAAACACATGGAAGCTGTCCACGGTTAATAACAGCCTGGGATGAAAACAGTTGTGACGACATAGGAACTGTGATAGCCACCAGTTCCTGGAAATACATGGGATGAAAGGGATTGTTTAATTCCCTTTGACATTAAAAATAGAAAAATAAAACAAATCCAAAAGAGTTTTTTCTGCACTTATGTCATTTAATTGACAACATGGGTTATGCTCATATAGGAAGGGGATTGAACGATTAAAGGGTGTATGCAGGTTTCAAAGATGTGAAAATACGACTGTGTCACCTCCACTCTAGAGTCAAGCTGTTTAGATTTGATGCTGCATTGACCCGTAACTGGAGGAGCTCCTGTTAACGCAGGTCTCTTATCTCCCGTGTATCATCCATAGAATGAGGGCAACTACATGATTCAAGGGAATTTCCCAACACATCATGTGTTGGACTATATACAAGGCAAAAAGACAGTTACAACATATGTGCTTACATGAAACCATATATTTACATTTTATTATTCCCCAGTAAATGAAAAAAAATCCAGAAAACATGTGATTCCTCAAATTTAGCTGCATGGCAAGTTGAAGAAGTTATAAATAAACCTTTTAGGTGGAAATTCATATTTAAGGGAAAATCATAAATCATGTCACACCAGGACAATAAATACACACTGTTTTTGCAATTTAAATCATTAAAACCATGATAGAGTCAACTCAAAATGTTTGTTGACCAACAAGGCAAGAACAGAAACATTGGAGAGCAGACAAACCTGCTCTTCCCTTCAGTTTGCTGCCGTGTGGGTGTCACATGATCGCATGGCAGTTAGCACGGGTTCAGCCTCAGTCAGAGGACGTCTCCTGCAAACTTGCAAACATGTCGATGAAGTAATGTGACCGTCACAGGTGGACGTAAGGGAGGGAGACAGAGAGCTAAAAGCACTGAACCCTAACGGGAGCGACAGCAAACAACTGGCCAGGAACAAAGGAAGCACAGAGACTAAATACTAAACAGGCTAATTCCCAACGAGCCACAGGTGGACTTGGCAAAGACAGGAAGTCCATGGGAAACAGCACACTAGGGAGCAGACACTTCAAAATAAAACACGAGACATGACAAAGACGACTGAGCAAAACATAACAAAAACTATCAAATAATACACGGAACATGATATGACCTGGAAACTTAATTAATCAGTAAATCATTATGGATCTGTCTGCTTGGTAATGACACAAAAACACTTAACAACAGTTACCTTGTCACGTTCCAAAACAAATTTTCCATCCCTAGAAAAATCTGTGGGGCTTTCCCTTAACGCGCTAAATATAGTCTGTGGAACTTTGTAGCGATCAAGAACGGCCGGTACAAAATAATGTCAAGGTGTAAGTCATTTCCCCATCAATACACAGTAAGTATTGGTTTGGTGTGTGAGAGTTTGGATTCAGAGGAGTGTTTGTCTACTGACAGTCTGCTCAGCCCGGGGCCCCCGAGCACTGTGCAAAGTCTTCAGAGACAAAGTCCCTGACGGTGCTCGTGTAGAACACACAACATTTTTGAGCCGGTTCCACCACATTCACTGAGAACGCGCTCGCCCTTCGCGCCCCTGTTTCGTGCAGCAGACGCTGAGCTGCCATCGGGGGGGAAGGCCTGCAGCTGCTGTGGTTACCAGCCGTACTGAATAAATGACACATCACACTATCAGTGCTTCAATTCACAATTGCAATAGCAGACTGGGAAGATAAAGATGTCTAGTGCAGGTATTGATGCACCACTGGGGGACACTGGTGTAAATAAAAGATTATAACCAAATATTCAATTTCATTTTTTCATTTGAACATAAAGACAAGTGTGAACATAGTGGCAGCTATATGTTGTTCATCGTGGCTGCAGCACACATGCAGACATTAACGCTAGCAGGAGCGGCTTCATGTATTATGCAACATTTAAATGGTGTGACTTGCAGTCTATTTTAAAACTCTCTCATCTGCTCTGTTTGATGACTCATTCCTTTTTCTGACTTCCTTGTGTTCTAAAAGTGTGCTCTGCTTTGTGGAATGTTTTTGTCATTGTTTATTGATGTCAGGTCTCATCAGGGAAAGCACAGCTGATGGTACTAATGAAGAATGCAGAGCACATTAAAAGCAGATGACTTAAATAGAGGGAAAATGTGCTGTGATCATCTGATATGATAAAAGTGTTTCTAGCTGAAATAGAGCTGGGAACGATAACAGGAAACATCTAAGAGAAAAGACTGACTTTGTTTTTATTAATATGAACCAACGACCAAATGAAAGGTGCATCAACATATAAATGGCCTGAATTGTTTGTCAGTTAAATACTTGGGAGGATGTTTGTAGTGACGAGCAACCATCCATGCAAACATCATGCTGAATGATCCATCATTTCTATTGTTACCTCTTCGGCGTCTCCAGGTTCCTGAGTATAAGCTGCCAGTGCTAACATGAGCCTGCGGATTGTCTCCTGGTACTCGGGACACTCCTCAAAAACTTTTTGCAAGACGGTGCTGGTGGCGTGCACGCGCTCAGTCAGGGTTTTCATGGCGGCTCCCACTGACTCGACGGTGGACGAGGTTTTGTAGCGGCCCTGGGACACCAGCGCCAGTTTCTTTGTCCGGCTCTGTAGAGCCACCAGGTGAGCCAGGTTCTACAGGGAGGGAAATGCAATTAATGCAAGTGGAACATGATCACAGACTATATGTGGGCTGCTAAGTGGGAGTGGTTCCATGAGTATGAGCCGTGGTGCTCTTGACAGTAAATGTACAGCTGTGTCTACGTGACCTGGAAAATTGCTTTAACAAATATTGTCACCACACCTTCAATACATCAGTAGCAACAATTACAAGCTGTAGAGGAGTCAGTCACACTCACAACAGCATTTTAAAGCTCCTTACCCTGGCTTTAGTGTCCTTGAGCTTATCAGACTCAAGTTTCAAGGTGTCGATGGTGCTGCACATTTTTATCACCTTCTGCTTCTGCTTTGCAATCTGGTCAACCAGATTCGCCTGGCTCTCCTCTTGGTCCTTGATCAGCTTCTCACACTCGTCCAGATGCTGGAGAGATGAGTGATGCATGTAAGATAAGACAATGAAGCTGAAACAGGGCGACAGGTACACGCCACACATGGAGGCTCATGACATGCGTCCCACCTTGTGCGCCTCCTTGATCTGGCGCCGCAGGCCCTGTGACTGGCGGCCCAGCTCAGCCTTTGTAATCTGTTTGCGGGAGCTTTGGACCATGGCCTTACTGTGGTTAAGAATGGTCTCTTTCCTCGCCACTGTCGCTTCGCTCTCCCTGAGCAACTGCTCTTGCCGCCTCATCAGTTGTTTGAGTTGCACCTGATACGCAAGTATTAAATGAGAGTAAACAAAACATGTCCCTTTATTGCCAGCTTTGTTTATTATTTATTGTTTGTGCCGTGTTTACCTCCATACGATGTATCTCAGCCTTCATCGTCTGGATTTCTCCCTGGACCCCCTCAGAGCCCAAAGCTGAGCGAGTCTCCTTTGCAAGCTGGATCTTCTTCTCCCACAGCTTGATCTGCCGGCTGCAGGTCACACGCACAATCCACGCAACACATTAAACCCACAACGATGCAAGACCCTTACTGAGTATTTCCAGGTTCATGTAAATATATACTCATGTGTATTATGCCATTTGGCTTTTAAAACTCTCGGCCCATTCCTCAGTAGTTGTTTACATATTTTGACGCTCTTCACATTGATATGACATTAATTCAGTTTAGTCTTCTGCACGCAAAAAAAACATTAATTTATTGATGTTTTCATCGATCTAATCTCAAACCCAAATGCAAAACATGGTGCGAGACTCACTCAGCTTCCTCCAGACTGTTGAGGAGTCTTTCTTTTTCCTCCTGGGTCTTCTCAAAACTCATCTGGATCTCCACTGACTTCCGCTCAGCCTCCTTAACACACACACATACCACGTTAATAATATTTACTATTAAAATTGTCGAGAACTAAAAACAACTAAAGCTGCATTGGTCAGCCATGCCTTAAGTCTGTTCAGATAATCTGACTCCATCAGCACGTTCTCCTTCTCCAGGGCCTGGCTGAGCTCTCCTTTCTTGCTGAGCATAGAGTTGAGCTTCACCAGGTCTCCTCTCAGCATCTTGGTGTTCTTCTCCAGCTCTCTCTGCTCCTGGTGCTCCGCTGCTATCTGATCTGGTGTGGAAGTTATAGAAAACATATAACATGCTACACACACTGGACTTGGACGTGTCTGCCTCGTCACGTGTGTGTGCTTCTTAAGAACATCACTTACTCTTGAGTTGGATTTTCTTCTGCTGCATGACAGTGAGCTCTATCTGCAGTTTGAGCATGTTCTGGCTGTTGGCCTCTACTTCCTTCGTCAGCTCTACTAGAGTCGTCTGACGTTTCGTCCACAGCTGCTGGTCATTCTTGATATTTGCATCCAGCTCCTCAATCTCAGTTTTCAACTTCTTTATCTTAATTTGCAGAGGACTTAGGTCTTCATTCTGGAGAAGAAGGACATCAGCAAATCACAAAGATGTGACATTGTGTGTATACAGTATAACTGCATAACGTCTAATTCACTAGAAGGCTGAGATATCCGATCTTATTGAATAATCCACATAAACAACAGACACCCGGGGATTTCTCCTCCAGACTCTCTCACCCCAGTGCTGGCCAAGATTTCAGCAATCTTTCTCTTGTAGTTGACAATGGTGGCCGCCTTCTGTTCAATCAGTAGATTGAACGATTCAATCTTTTCCTGGTTGGACATCAAGAGCTTGTTTTGCATCATGATCTCGTCATTGAGGGCTTCCTGAGTGAGGGACAGGCTCTTCAGATGCTCCCGGACTTTGTTGCTCTCCAGCTCCATCTCAGCCAGCTCATTCTCCACGTGCCGTAGGTCATGGACCTAAAAAGAGATAAGAGGGAGAATAATTATGATTGAATTGTGTTTCTAAACTTGTGTTTCTAAAAAATGCATCAGCTCTGAATTCATTTGGACCCATTATTGTGGACCCTGCCCTGTCTCGGGAGGCTTTTTCCCAAAACAACATCTACCGTTTTGTTCTTGTGTTCAGCTCTCTTGTTGATGAGCTTCTTCGAGTACTTGGCAGCATTGTTGTGGGTGAGCTCCTGCTGTATGTGATTCATGATCTTGTCCTCAAGCTCCAGACGCAAAGCATTCTCCTTCTCCAACTGCCTCCTCTGTTTCTCCATGACATTGTCTTGGCTTTCCGTTTCCTAGTGACAGAGGAGAAGATGGAGGTGAAGTGTGACACAGACATCGAGGGGATAGAGTGGAAGGAGAAACCAAGAAGACCTTCTTGAGTTTTCTCAGGGTGTTCTCAGACTCCCTCAGGATGCCAGTGCAGGTGCTGTATTCTTCCTGCAGAGTCTTGTATAGACTCTGCCTCTCGCTGATCAGAATTCTGGAGTTGGCGACATCCATCAGGATCACGTTCAGCTGCAGAGTCAGCGTCTCATTCTCCTTCTGCCTGTCAGCGGTGGATTTCCTGTAGTCCTCTATCTCTTTGTCCAAGAAGATCACCTGTTCCTCTTGTGTGCTACACATACAGCAGGAAAGCGTGGGTGAATGCATCCTTTTATTTTGATATTTGTCACAATTCCTGACAATAATTAATTATTAGCTTCATTCCCAGTGTAGCTTGAGCTCTTCTCTCACTGACAACACTATAACCATCTTCAGCATACACTACAACAACAGTTCAGTAGGTGATTCAAAGTGGATCAGTAGTAAATTAGTTTTGCTACTCACCGCACAGTCTCCTGCTTCTTGCACAGGTCCTCATCTCGTCTGTTCAAGTTCATCACGCTGCTGTTCCACAGCTGCAGCAGCTGTTTACGCATGATCAACAGAGACTCCATCTCCATCTCAACCTGCACACACACACGGGGCATACAGACACTTTACCAACACTCATGTAATATAAGAGAAAATTTAATTCATGTTTTTAATGACTTGGAATTACAGAAATGGTTGTTTTTACATTAAGACTGGAGGTGACACAGTCACCTGATGCTGCGGGGCTAAAGAGCATCCTATCATATTTGATTTATTGCAAATGGCAAACTTAAACGGTATAAACGGTATCTGTGTAGTTACCTCAGCGTGGGCCTGTTTGGCTGCTTGTTTCTCCTCTGCTAGAGCGCTGGTCTGGGCCTCATACGTGGCAGCCTGCTCAGTGAGCCTCTCCAGTTCCCTGGTCAGATGATCCACATATAAATCCTAATGAAACAATATTGTCATGAATTAATGGTTAGGGCCAAAACAGTTAAAGCTTCAGCTGAGCTGATGAATGCGCTCGACGTCCACCTGCTTCAGTTTCTGCTCTGCAGCCTGACTCTTGTCATCGCCTGTTTTGCGTGTGGTGGTCTTCAGTGCTTTGACGCTAGACTGCATCTCTTCATAGGCTCTCTGAGCGAAGATGACGTGCAGCGAGGACGTGTCCACCTCTGCCTGCAGCTGGGACACTAGAGAGGATACACAGCAGTAGACATCAACACAAAGACTCAGTTCTTCAGTCTGGAAACATGGATTGACACTGGTTCTGTCTCACTGGTTCTGAAACTGTGTTAATGTGTGTGTGTGTGTGTGTGTGTGTGTGTGTATCAGACTCACCTCGTTCTTTAGCTTTGCTGTGCTGGCTGCTAATGTCATCAAAGCGTTTTTTCTCTGCCTCCAGCCGATCCTGGGCCTCCCGATATTCCTTTTCAGCCTGTGCCCTGTTCTGATGCTGCTCATCCATCTTTTTGTGGAGTGTGGCCAGTTGCTGCTGAACCCTGTACATGTTCAGCTCCTTCTCCTCTAAGAGGCTGGCTTCTGCTTTCTCCGCTGCCAGCTGCGGTCGAGGGAGAGAGCAAACGCAGGAGTCAGAGCAAAGTAACCAGACAGTTTTACTCAATTCTGGTCATGCTGAGACCATATAGTCAAAGAAAGTCAAAGAACCTTTTCCTTCAACTCCAGATCGAGCCTCTCCAGCTTCTCTCTCAGGTGTTTGTTCAGAGCAGCTTGTTGCCTTCTGACCAGAGGCTGTCGAGAGATGGAACATTGGAACAATGAGAGTGGAAATAGGAAACAAAAATGTCTATTATGAATGAACTTGAAATAAAAACAGTTATGAACACAGGCAACTTCTAATCACAGAAATATTATGAGGAGAATCTACACACATGTTCAGGGTCAAGAACAAGAAATTCCTCCTCCTCCTCTTCCTCCTCCCCCTGCAGTGGCTCCTCATCCTCCATTGTTTCTGACATGTTGAGGTTTAGGAGGTCAAAACTCTGATCAATGTCATCTTCACCTGAAAGACAGAAAATAAAAGTCATTCTTTCAGAACTGAAAGAACTCATAAAAATCTCACTTGACATAATCTTTACAACATTCTTTCCTTTTCCTTCATTTAATTTTAATGAATAGTAGTAATAGACAATTGAACTAAGGAATGATAGCTTTACTTATTTGCCTTCTAAATGACATTTATAAATGTGAATGTACTAAGCAGTGGTGTGTTGGTTGTTATGTCTTGTATTGAATTGTAAACGCCAACAGCTTTGGCTGATGACCGACCAGAGTCAGTGGCCGTCCTGTCCTCTGAGGCCAGTCCTTCCTGTGGCTCCAGGTCTTCATCATTTTGGCTGGACCTTCCCTCCATAGCGCTCTGCATTGGACCTGTGACGAACGAACCAGTACTGGTCTGCCGTGAGTCTTTAAACACGGTTCACGCCTTTAAAAGCAAGACTTCTATTTCGCCTCACTCTCTCTCTGACATGTGCTCAATTTACACATTAACAATAAGCACCATCACTAATTCATCATGTACAGCACTCTTTATGAGACACATCTATGGATGGGTTACATATTTAATCAAGGCAATAACAGGTACCTGTACATTTAGTACAGGTACCTGTTATTGCCTTTTTATTGGCTGTTGGAAATGAGCATTTTTTTTAAATACTTTTTTTCTGTCAAATAGTGAATGAATCACTCCTTCTTGGTTGGCGATTAGAATGCAGCTCCTGACCTGCAAATATCTCAAAGTATATTCTCTAAGTATCTGTCGTATTTTCTTTGGTGGCATCGAACAGCAAAGTGCTTGGTGCGCCAAGGTGGTCCTGTTCTCGATTCAAATGCTTTGATAGGGTGAGATGCTAGGACAGATAGCACAGACCTTTCTTCTGGCTGGACTACCTATTATCTTTTCATGTTTTTTCCTATGATGCTGCTGATGTGCCTTTGATCTTTTCATCAGACTGTGCACTCTGCTGTGGATGGCGACCTGACATCACAATTCCAAAACTCAATCGATCATGAAATTTGTCAACCAATGTAATGGCCAGGGTAATCCCACACTGGGGGAAGAGGAATGGGAATAGTAATCACCCAATCAGAATAAAATGATAAACTAAAGGGTTATTAGTAGTTAGGGTAAGTAGGTGGCGCACCTATATTAACGTGATGCCAGCCGTCAGTCAAACCAACAGAACGGAACAGATCAGATCATCACATTTTATTTGTGTTGCCCATTTGTCTCACAGGGCTTTATGAAGTTGTGGCATCCTCTGCCCTTAACCCTCATCAAGAGTATGGAAGAACAGAATAAAAAGAATAGCATAAAAAGTGACATGACAGATGGTAAATAAATGTCAGTGATGCTTGAGTATCTTAGAGCTGTTGTCGTCCACGATCAGCATCCAGCATTTTAGTGGAATGTCCTCGAGGAGGAACCCTCACTTCAAGATTAGGGTCAAGGGCTCTGGTGACTTCTTATGTTATGTTCTTCTGTCTGGGAGGCCTGCGAATGTTCCCGACCACACTCTTCACCATCCACTCAATGCCTTCATTTACTCCGTCCCCTGTGAGGGCCGTGCAAGGCTGGACTAAACAGTCTCTCTCTCCAGTTTTTGGGTCACTGAAGGCTGTTTTAATGTCGAGCACAGACAAACAGCTCGGGACATCCTGTTTGTTGGCCAGCACCAGAAGAGGAACACCTTCTAATGCCTCACTGCTGATCATTTCCTCAAAGGCCTCCTTTGATTCTGTCAGGCGCCGTTCATCAGTCGAGTCGATGACATAGATGACTCCATGCGACTCGGCATAGTACCTGTCCCACAGACACTGAAGCTCGTCCTGACCTCCGAGATCCCAAAAAACAAGACGAGCCTTGCCGGTGTCAATGGTACCAATATTAAGACCAACTGTAGATGCGATCCTTGAAAGATTCATTCCCTCGTAGTTCTTACGGAACTTTGTTTTGGTTTGTTCCAGAAAGGTCGTTTTCCCGGCATTGTCCAGTCCCAGAATCAAAATACAGTATTCGTCCTTTTGCAACATGCGCTTACACAAACCACATAATAAAGTATACATCGTGAAAAAATGAAAACAAACACGTTCTCAGTCCTGCTAATGCTAGCTTGTAACTTAGCCTAATGTGAGAAAGGATGTGTTTTTGCGATAAAATGCAGGTGAAAGAATGCGGCCCAAGAAATTAATGTAGTGACAATCAAAGGACAAAGCAGGATCAAAGCTATATCCTTAGATCATGTATTTCAAAGGTGTTTACAGCCAAGTATGAGATCCTCTGAGTTTAACAGCTGTTCATTCAGCGGCTTTTAGGACTGTAGATTTTCTTTGATGTTTTCTTTCATATATATATATATATAGATGGATGGTATTCTTTTTGGATTAGTTCTCTCTCTTCGGATATTTATCTCAGGGAAATCTCGCTCTTGTATATTGTGTATATTGTCTCCCACACTTTCAGGATGCCTCCTGATCTTGGGCCTGAGCACGGCCCGCCAACGCCAGCATTAGCTTGCGGAGTGGCCCCTGGTGCTGCGGAAACTCCTCACAGACTCTGTGCAAGATGGCAGCCATAGAGTGCAGCCGTTCAGTCTGGGTTTGCAGAGCAGCTCTGACTGAGTCAGTGTTGGATGAAGCTCTGTAGCGGCCCTGGGACACCCCCTGCAGCTTCTTGGTCCGGCTCTGTAGAGCCACCAGGCGAGCTAGGTTCTAGAGGGAGCAAAATGTGAAGAATGATAGTGGTCATGTCATAAAGTGGAAAGCAATGATGGCCTGTATCTGATTTCCTTGCTAAGTGGGAGTGGTTGCAAAAGTGCAAACTGATGCTCTTGACAAGTAAGTATCTACAGCTGTGTCTATGTTACCTGGAAAATGCTTAAACAATACTGAAAAGCACGACACTGTATACTGTGACATAGGAGCATATATGGCACTTGTGCCTTACCCTGATTTTAGTGTCCTCGAGATTAACAAACTCAGCGTCCAGGGTGTAGCTGGTGCTGCACAGTTCTATCTGCGTCTGCTTCTGCTTTGCAATCTGGTCAGCCAGATTCGCCTGGCTCTCCTGTTGGTCCTTGATCACCTTGTCACACTCGGCCAGATGCTGGAGAGAATGATGCGTATAAGATAACGAAGTGCTACAAGTACATGTGCAGACATGGAGGATCATAAGTCCATGCGTCCCACCTTGTGCGCCTCCTTGATCCGGCGCCGCAGGCCCTGTGACTGGCGACCCAGCTCGCCTTTGGTAACCTGTTTCTGGGAGCTGTGGACCATGGCCTCCCTACGCTGAACAATGGTCTCCCTCCTCGCCACTGTCGCTTCACTCTCCCTGAGCAACTGCTCTTGCCGCCTCATCAGTTGTTTGAGTTGCACCTGATACGCAAGTATTAAATGAGAGTAAACAAAACATGTCCATTTATTGCCAGCTTTGTTTATTATTTATTGTTTAAGCTGCGTTTACCTCCATACGATGTATCTCGGCCTTCATCGTCTGGATTTCTCCCTGGACCCCCTCAGAGCCCAAAGCTGAGCGAGTCTCCTTCACAAGCTGGATCTTCTTCTCCCACAGCTTGATCTGCCGGCTGCAGGTCACACGCACAAACCACGCAACACATTAAACCCACAATGACGCATGGCTACCGGAGCAGACCCTCACTGAGTATTTTCTATCCAATCATGGGAAAAGTTTACCTGCTCATGAGCACGTAATGTGACCATGTATGAGCCATGATCACAGTTTTGCTCTTTTAACTTTAGGTCCACATAGCAAAACAGTAAATGGTGACCATGAGCAAACATTGAGTACTGGGCAGGTGTTTCTACAAGGCAAACAGCTTTGCAAGCGTTGTTTGTTTTGACATATATCATATTAAAAATAAGATAGATCTTATCTTAATCCAAAGACGGTGTGAGACTCACTCAGCTTCCACCAGACTGTTGAGGAGTCTTTCTTTTTCCTCCTGGGTCTTCTCAAAACTCATCTGGATCTCCACTGACTCCCGCTCTGCCTCCTAAATATACACACATTATATATCACGGTAAAACATATTTACTATTAAAACTGCAGAGAATTAAAAACAATTAATGCTGAATTTGTCCATTTTTTTTGTTTTTTTTTTTGCCTTGAGTCTGCTCAGAAAATCTGACTCCATCAGCACGTTCTCCTTCTCCAGGGCCTGGCTGAGCTCTCCTTTCTTGCTGAGCATAGAGTTGAGCTTCACCAGGTCTCCTCTCAGCATCTTGGTGTTCTTCTCCAGCTCTCTCTGCTCCTGGTGCTCCGCTGCTATCTGATCTGGTGTGGAAGTTATAGAAAACATATAACATGCTACACACACTGGCCTTGGACGTGTCTGCCTCGTCACGTGTGTGTGCTTCTTAAGAACATCACTTACTGTTGAGTTGGATTTTCTTCTGCTGCATGACAGTGAGCTCTATCTGCAGTTTGAGCATGTTCTGGCTGTTGGCCTCTACTTCCTTCGTCAGCTCTACTAGAGTCCTCTGGTGCTTCGTCCAGAGCTGCTGGTCATTCTTGATATTTGCATCCAGCTCCTCAATCTCAGCTTTCATCTTCTTTATCTTGAGTTGCAGAGGACTTAGGTCTTCATCCTGGAGAAGAAGGACATCAGCAAATCACAAAGATGTGATATCTCTGAGACAGCAGAGCTGGTATCGTTTTCTCTGTCATCAGGAGTTCAAGGTTCAGATATCTGATGTGATCAGATAATAAACAAGAGAACCTCTCACCCCAGTGCTGGCAGCGATCTGAGCAATCTTTCTGTTGTTGTTGGCAATGGTGGCCTCCTTCTGTTTTATCAGTGTATTGAAGGATGAAATCTTGGCCTGGTTGGTCGTCAGACACTTGTTGTACTTTGCGACCTCCTCATTGAGGGCTTCCTGAGCGAGGGACAGGCTCTTCAGATGCTGGATGACTTCATTGCTCTCCAGTCCCACCACCACCACCTCGTTCTCCAGCTGCCAGAGCTGAAAGACCTAAAGGGAACAGAGACATTTAAACAAATCTTCACTTCCTCTTGACTTCCTGTTTGGACCCTTTGTGTTTTGCCCCCAAAAAACAAAACATGGTACATCGGGGCCACTGCTGGGAAACCTAATCAAACACTAAACTTCTTGCTAAAATAACATGCGTACCTTTTCGTTCTTGAGAGCGGCTCTCTTGCTGAGGAGCTTCTGCGAGTACTTGGCAGCCTTGTTGTGGGTGAGCTCCTGCTGCATGTGACTCATGATCCTGTCCTCAAGCTCCAGGCGTCCAGCATTCTCCTTCTCCAACTGCCTCCTCTGATTGTTCAGTTGAGCCTGGTGGCTGCTGGTTGCCTTGAAGGATGAAGGAGAAGATGAGATTAAAGAACGTGTGTGTGACGAACACAGAACGCTTTGCCGTCCACACACCTTCTGGAGTCTGTCCAGGGTGTTCTCAGACTCCCTCAGGATGCGAGTGCAGGTGCTGAATTCTGCCTGCAGAGCCTCGTAGTGCGCCTTCTTCTGACTGATCAGATTTGTGGAGGCGTCTACATCCATCTGGGACCAGTTCAGCTGCATAGTCAGTGTCTCATTCTTCTCCTGTTCTTCAGTGATGGACTTCCTGTAGCCTTCTATCTCTCTGTCCAATAACATCACTTGCTGCTCTTGTACGCTTTGGGAAACACATACGGCAGAAAAGCTCGTGTCAATGCATGCTTTTATTTTGATATACGGCACAATTTCTTATATCTCAGATGATTCACTGTCTTGTATGTCTGTGTATGTACACATGAGTGCACCGGTGTGAGGAAAAGATCGGCTTCAGCTAACCGGCTCCCATCAGGTGACATCTTTAAACATAAGAAGCCAAGAAGTTAGTTATTTTCAGATGGTGCCCTGATTCTCACCGCACAGTCTCCTGCTTCTTGCACAGGTCCTCATCTCGTCTCTTCAAGTTCATCACGCTGCTGTTCCACAGCTGCAGCAGCTGTTTACGCAGGATCACCAGAGACTCCATCTCCATCTCAACCTGCATACACACACACACACACACACACGGGGCCTGTCACATACAGACACTTTGCAATATGAGAACAAAACTATGTATATTGCTTAGAAGAGAATATAGGAATGAGGACAATGACAGACCCCACCTTTATTGTTTACTTCACACTTCAAATCAAATCAGCCTAATACCGTCATTATAATCTCACTGGCATTTGTACCTTTTTTTCTTTGCAGCTGCATCACTGTTCTAAAGTGATCCTGTCCATTAACAGAACGTGATTGACCTGACTGGTACAGTTTATACTGTGTAGTTACCTCAGCGTGGGCCTGTTTGGCTGCTTGTTTCTCCTCTGCTAGAGCGCTGGTCTGGGCCTCATACGTGGCAGCCTGCTCAGTGAGCCTCTCCAGTTCCCTGGTCAGATGATCCACATATAAATCCTAATGAAACAATATTGTCATGAATTAATGGTTAGGGCCAAAACAGTTAAAGCTTCAGCTGAGCTGATGAATGCGCTCGACGTCCACCTGCTTCAGTTTCTGCTCTGCAGCCTGACTCTTGTCATCGCCTGTTTTGCGTGTGGTGGTCTTCAGTGCTTTGACGCTAGACTGCATCTCTTCATAGGCTCTCTGAGCGAAGATGACGTGCAGCGAGGACGTGTCCACCTCTGCCTGCAGCTGGGACACTAGAGAGGATACACAGCAGTAGACATCAACACAAAGACTCAGTTCTTCAGTCTGGAAACATGGATTGACACTGGTTCTGTCTCACTGGTTCTGAAACTGTGTTTATTTATCTATTACAACCCTAAATCTGGACCAAGGCATTGGTCAGGCTCACCATTGGCTTTGGTTTTGCTGTGTTGGCTGCTAATGGTGGAAAAGCGTCTATTTCCTGCCTCCAGCTGATCCTGGGCCTCCCGATATTCCCTTTCAGCCTGTGCCCTGCTCTGATGCTGCTCCTCCAGCCTCCTGTGGAGTGTGGCCAGTTGCTCCTGGATCTTGAACATCTTCAAACCCTTCTCCTGTAAGAGGCTGGCATCTGCTTTCTCTGCTGCCAGCTGGAGGGAACAAGGTGTACAGATAGACAGATTTACTCAGGCTTTCTCAAAGGTGTTTAGTTTGTTAATTTCATCTACTTTTCTTTATTAATATTTGAAGGAATAACGATCCAAAAATAGCCCACCCTCTAAACAACTAAACAGCACCCTCTTCTGGTCATGCTGAGACCATATAGTCAAAGAAAGTCAAAGAACCTTTTCCTTCAACTCCAGATCGAGCCTCTCCAGCTTCTCTCTCAGGTGTTTGTTCAGAGCAGCTTGTTGCCTTCTGACCAGAGGCTGTCGAGAGATGGAACATTGGAACAATGAGAGTGGAAATAGGAAACAAAAATGTCTATTATGAATGAACTTGAAATAAAAACAGTTATGAACACAGGCAACTTCAAATAGACATAAATATTATAAGGAGAATCTACACACATGTTCAGGGTCAAGAACAAGAAATTCCTCCTCCTCCTCTTCCTCCTCCCCCTGCAGTGGCTCCTCATCCTCCATTGTTTCTGACATGTTGAGGTTTAGGAGGTCAAAACTCTGATCAGCGTCGTCTTCACCTGAAAGAATATAAAGAGGAAGTGCTTTGTAGTGAATTGTAAATCCCAACAGCTTTAGTGGGTGACCGACCAGAATCTGGGCAGTTTTCATCCGCACCAGTAAGGAGAGGGTCGGGCTGAGGGGCGGAGTCTTCAGGCTCTGGTCCTGTCTGATCCTGTGAGTCACACAGAAGAAGCATATATAAAGCTTCTTCATATAGACATTGTTTATTAGTAGAAAAACAGGGCATTGCACTGCAAAACATTTCCTGGGGCCAATGGCTAACTTTATTTCTTGACATTAGTCCTTTTAATCTTATTTCAAGACTGCATATGCTAAAATAACAAGTCTGGAGATAACAAGACTTCTTTGAACAGCACGCAAATGTGCAAATGCTTGCTCGTAGTTTGTCGTTCAGGTGGGGTTGACAGAGGAGTAGAAACCAGTATCTTGGCAGGTGGTGATTCCTCACACCTCTGGTGGACCAGTGGCCGTCCTGTCCTCTGAGGCCAGTCCTTCCTGGTCCTCCAGGTCTTTGTCATCTGGGCTGTGCCTTCCTTCCATAGCGCTCTGCATTGGACCTGTGATGATAAACAGGTGGTCTTCGGTGCAGACTTACAGTGGATGGACACCGGCCTGCTGTGAGGTAGCTTCTCCTGTTCACACTGGAGCACAGAGCAGCCACTTTAAACACCTTACGCACAATGAACCCTGCATCTCTTTAACCCTGAACCACTTTATTCCATCCATGTTCTGGATTCTATTCAAGTTTCCTCTCTGTTATTAGTACTAGTACATGTGTCTACCCCCCCCCTTGACTTTAGTTTTTTTTTAGGCAGCTTTGCTTTAGCTGCTACAGGAAACACAGGTATATCCCATTGTTAGCTTGTTAGCTTAGCACAGTGAGATGCTAACGCAGCCTGAACAGTTGGCAGCTCATGCAGACGACTGAACAAATTAAATGCGATCAGCATTTGTCTGAACAAGCAGACGGTAGTTTTTTCTTCTTCTTCTTCTTCTTTCGAACCAACATCAGCAACACTTACCAGCGGAGCCCGAGACGCCTCAGTCACGATGTTGCTAGGCAACTGCAAACTTCCGTCCGGGAGGCAACTGTGTGCGTGTGTGTCCTCTGCAGGACCTCTTCCAGTATTACACTGACCTTGTCAGAACCAGTGGACATCATGGCGACCACAGCCTGGTTCTAATGAGGCAAACTGTCATTTCTGAGCTTGTGTTCTTTTTCGATCAGATATTTCTTAGTTGTTTTTCCGGGGCAGGAAAGTATCATACCGCTCACAACAATGTCACAGGGCAGGGTAAGGGGTGGCCCCTGGCCCCTGGTATGATCACATACAACAAATACACCCCCGCTCCACACACACACACGAATAAGAACAAAAAAAGAAGAAAAAGGAGAAGAAAGAAAACAACAACAACACAACAAATATACATGCCACCATCCCCTGACCCCAACCCTACCACCCTGGAGTCTGAGCCTCTGAAAACATTCACCAACAATATATTTATACATCCGATGTTAGTAATGCTAATTTCCTCCATAATAAATCATGTGTGGAGTAACCCAAAAACAAAACAAAAAAATAAAAATACAAAAGGGTATTTGCATGCTCTGCTTACTGCCCAGTAAAGTGATAATGGAATTATTACTATAATTATATTACTTTACATGGCTTTACAATCAAGGCAGCAATGTCTGATTCTAGGCCACAGTTTATCTGAAACAAAACTACTAAGATTTGTGTCGACAATTGAGGACACAAAATATTTATCATTGACAGATTTATTTAGCTCTATAAATAAGGCAGATACAAGAAATCACTGAATTTGGCCTTCAAATAAAATTTTACATTCTTAAAACTCATTAATAACCCATAGATACAAATTATAACAGAACCTACATATATCCTCAAAATTCATTCATTTCATTCTGTTTATTCCAAAGATGCAGAAAATAATAAATTAAAAAAGAAAAAAAAAATACAATCTTAGCCCACAACAAATACTCAACAAAAATTAGCCAGGGCAATAAAGTCAATCATGTGGAAAAAAGAGGGGAAAATGTGTGTTACAGTGCCAAGAGCAATAAACGAAAACTAGTTAATAATTCCTGTAAACAATGTTAATGCAGAAATTGTAGCACATGTGGAAACGTTATCTTACGCGCTAATACCAATGCAATGTGTGTACCTATAAGCTGAGCGATCTGTCTCTATCGGCTCACTCCGAGCACTTTGGCTGAGATTAGAAACAGCATTAAAGGTCGTCTCAGAAAGGGAACCTGTTAATGACACGATGTGTACTCAGCCCAAGTATTTCTTCCTACACTGTGTTTTTTCCTACACTTGTGAAAGCACTGTCATATATCAAAAATGTAAAATTACTTCCAATATCATCATGGACATCAACGCCCTTAAAAATAATAAGTAAATGCTAAATCGATCAACACTTCACTGCAAGATGAGTGTTTATCATCAAAAGAAAGAAGAAACATTTCATTTCATGTATTTGTGCAATCATCTGCATACCCCACTCAGATTGTGACTGGGTAAGAATCTTTTCAAATAATCACAAAAGAAAGTAATATCCATACAAACATTCGATAGATGTTTTAGAGGCCTCATACGTGTCATCAACCTCAATATAATAGCAATACGTTGTCATACTGAAGCCTGTGTAGCATTACTGTCATTGCGCAGAAGTGGAATTTACAGAACGGACGATGCTTTTCACTACATGTGTTTGCACTTCAGCAACTTACAGATATGTATAACGGCATCCTTGGTATACGAGAGGGGTTTGGCAAATGAATCGGAGGTGCTCGGGGAGTGGTCACAGCACAAATGAATACTGTTCGTTAACACCTGATCAGAAACTGCTCGCGTGAAGCCACTTAAAGGTTTAACATTTTTTTTTTTTTTTTTGGCAAATAAACAAAACATCAAGTGTCTGTGCTTTCGTTTCCTGCTCACACAAAACTCAACAATGGAACCACACATCTCCTTCACATGGTAATAATTCACAGCATACTGTAAACCTCCACTTGTTTCGATTATAAAAAGGGGTTTCAATGCACATCTGACTTTCTAGCTGCAGCAGAGACTCCTCTGCAGGCTGTAAGGTATCGGGTGAATGCTTCAGTGTTCACTGAGGACATTATAAACTTCTGTTTCCACATGTATACGCCACTTATTTTACTTTAACAACACGGAACTCTCTTCACATATAGTCCCTATTTAATAGGTGCTTATTATGATATAAATCCTTCAAAGACAAGACACACTCTTCTCTGGCATTGTAAATACTACTGAACAGAGCAGCAAGCAACAGTTAGTATCCTTGGTTGACTCTACCTGATTCCTTTAAATCCCGCCCCCCCCCAGGAATGTGGCTGTATTACAGTAGTGTCTGACAGATTGACTTTGGTTCCAGTTCTCATCACTTCATAAGCTCTTGGAAATACTGTAAACAATCTTTATGGCTGACTGGAGCTGTCGCTCTCTGGCTGTGGCGGCTCTGTGTCGGATGTGGGGATGACTGGCGGCCCACCGGCTGAGCGAGGGTCCATGGCAGGATGCATGATGGTCAGCCACACATCATCCATGTTTGGCATAACAAAAACTTTCTGATGGAGGAGAAACAGATTGAGGCGGGGACAGTGAGTTTCATAACACTGAAACAACGTGGTCAGATCAGGTATCTGAGTGTGAGTAACTGCTAAGCTCACTATTGATATCCCTTTTTCTCTACTTTCCTTGAACATACCAATTCAAATGTCAGTGTCTATAAATACCTGGAATTCCTGGTTCAGTTTTTTCTCTATCCAATCTGTAACATGAGGCAGAGTGACTTCTCTTTCTCCCAGCTTCGGTCGCGCCTTCAGTTCCAGGTGAGGCGGCGTCCTAAAGCCATACCTGCAACCGCAAATAGCCAACACCACAAACGAATGAACACATGGTGGCAGCACAGTCTCAATATGCACCGCCAGGGGGCAGTGCAGCACTGCACAAAGTGCTACCTTGGTTGTTCTCAATAAAACATTTCGTTTCACGGTAGAATGAGATTTTGATCTTTTTTGTTAGGGATGTAAACAAATTAAATGAAGTTGTCACAGAGGCTGACGTGAGGGAGGAGTAAGAGCATGAGATGGCAATCTGAAGGCCTCCATTATCAACAGGCTCTCCTGTGTCTGGGAAAGTGTTATCTGCAAAGAAGATGTGGTTATTTATCACTGAGACTGACTGCACAGCATTCTGCGAATCGCGCAGGAGAACGAGAACAACAACAACAACAACTCTCTTCACGCACCATATTCTGTCAGTGGGTGGAGGGGGGATGTTGACAGCCAGTGTTCCTTGGAGTTCCTGCACCTCAACTGTGAGCAGGAGGGGGGTGTTGGACACCTCTTCCATCTTCTTTTTGATGAACTCCGTCTCTGTGGCCTTCTGGAAGTACTTGGACTTGGTAATCTTGTCCACAAAGCGCATGATCTTGCTCGGCTTGTGGCCTCCAACCAAACTGTGTCCAGCAGAAGGAGGGCTAAGGTTAGGGTCACCTACAGGTTAGGTTCACTGTAATTTATACATTCATAAACGCACACATGACTTATTGGTCTCCATTCTCCCTTTATGGTGACCTCAGTCTGTTTATACCATGTTACATTTTTATAACTATCACATGAGCAGCATAACAAAGACTGCATAAAAACATGAACCCACCCTTCAGCTCCGGCAGAGTCATTTGAGAGCTCTGAAGAGTCTTCCTCATCTGATGAGCCTGCACTGGACGACTCTTCGTCGCTATCAGCCAGGCAGTAAGTCCGCGGCCTGTTTCTGGAAACAAGTAAACAAACACACGGATTAGAGCACACACACACTCATACCTCTGCATGCATGCACTAACTACACACATGCACTAAGACATGCACATGGTCCTGCAGCTAAATTCTAATTTGTTGTAGCAACAGACACAAATGAGGCATGGACACAGCCGGGGGGCAGATGCACGTGTTGATAACCACGATGGCGTCAGAGTGCGATGTCTTCCTCGGTCGCACCGGTGCACCAAGCATTTAACTGCTGTGTCTGTGTGTATTGTAGTAAGTCATAGTACCTCTGTCATCTCTCCTCTGGGGAGTTTACACTCACAAATATTCATTTAGTGTGCACACTGTTAACCGGACACACACACGCACACACACCCTCTGGAGGAAATGCTATGATAGTATTAAGTGATGAATAAGAACATAAGTTAAAAGGTTCCAGCTATTAATTACATTTCAGGATTCAATAAAGCCTTTTTAACTAGAGCACAGAATGAATACATAGAGGATATAAAATGGTGATTCTTGAACCTTGTTATTCACGCTTACGTCTCTGGAAAATTGGAAAAGGGAGCATATGACTTTCAACTAGTAGCACAACATGCTGTGTTTTTCTGCATTACATTCAGAAGATGAAAAGGTCCAAAAACATTGAAAAAAGGCAAAGAAAACTCTGAGAAATGAAAAGCTACGCAGATCAAGCACTGGAGGGTGTTATGAAAGGAGACAACACCAAACTATAGACATACAAAAACTAGAAGGCGGCGATCGTTGGAAATCAGGCAGCACTCACCAGGAGCAGAAACGCATCCAATTAACAGCCACATAGAGGTAGAATCCAGAGGGCAGAGAAAGCATAACATTGGAAAGAAGGGAGAACATACAAAATATATAAAAGAATAATTGAGAAAGGTAAGGTGGCAGACTGAGAGATTGGCTCCATACACACGACAGACAACAATCATTTTTAATATTCTGTAGAGCGGGGGGAAGTAGACAAATCCAAACAAGAAATATCTCTGGGCTGGGGTAAAACATGCATGTGGTATGAAGGAGCTTGGCCGTCTTACCCATCTTTGCCAAATTCCCCTAAGCGGAGACTTTCCCCCTCCTTGCCCAGGCGGATGAGGTTCATCTTGGTCTCCAAGGTCATCAGGAAGGAGCCACTGTAGGAAATCTCCAGGTCGAACCAAAGTCCTGAGGGAAACAGAAATGTTGATCAGATATGTAGAAGAGAAGTGAAACTGCTAAACATATTATTTTTGGAATATTAGATAAATAAGCAGGTCCTCCTCCAGGGGCCAGACATATGTAGTTGTGTCAAAAAGTACAAGTTGACCAACAAGTCTTGAGGTTTTAAGCAGAGTTGATTGCAGCGGAGACATGGAAAGCTCTTCCGGCCACAGTCATCCTAGCTGCCTCGTCTCTCTCGCTCCTTTGTTTTCTCACCTCTCATATTCTACCCTAGCTGTTCTGTGGCACCCCTCTTTTCCTCGAGCGTCAACAGAAACGGGGACCCCGACAGATTTTATTTTCTTGATCCCTCCGCTTAGATGAGAACGACACAGCGAAACACCCAGCCAAGAGAGAGAGAGAGAAGAAAGACGGAGAGATCACAAGGTCTTTGAACAGAGGAGAAACAGTCGCAGAGCACGCAATCTTCCCCCTCCAGCCCCCCGTTTGATATCAATGAGGGGGGGGTGCTGGATGCATAAGGAAGGCTCTCCCTCTATTCATTTTCCCCCGCTCTGCTAAACCTGCTGTAATCTGGATATACAAACTCCTCAAAAGCCTCTACAGAGAGCCTGGTTTGTGTGGGGGCGAACTGCGATCTCTGTTTTTTTTCTCTCCTCATAACAGAGATCAAATGTTCCTGTGACACAAAGAGCAACAACCAACTTTAAATGTGGGTGTGGGTTCTCAGCGCACCACTGGAAGGCAGCAAAGGACAACTGCTGTGACGAAAGTCATCATGGATTACAAACTGAAACACTTGGGTATAATAAAGAACATGCACGGATATGCTTTTTGTAAGTCCAGAACATAGTGCCACCTCTGGTGCAACGTTACCAGCAAGCTTATAATTAGATCACGTTAGCTCTCCAAACAGCAGCCCATGGAAACATGAACGTGTTCCCAGACATGATCATGAGCACGGGGAGGCAAACCCTCCAAAGATGAACAGCACTGAAGTTACATGTCCTTTCATCACTGCTCAGTGCGGGACAGAATTCAGTTTCAAAAAAGTCAAAGGCAGGTTTGAGAAAGCACTGAGCACAAATAATAATAATAGAAAGACAAGTGAGGCAGAGTAAACATGGCAGGTCAGCTCAGCCAAGTGGACCTGCTTCACTTGTCTCTCCTGAGGTACTGTATATGTAATAAGAGGACCATGCCTGGCCCAGTGAGGGATTTGTGCAGGGCACTGGGTTCTGTTTGTTTGGGGAGAGGAGAGAAAAGCCTCAGTGAACGCGGGGGTCAACGAGTGCCACATGGCAGAGTTTTACACAGTAAAGAAATGTGCATGAATCCTACCACTCACAATGTGAAAATCTAATCATAAGGCTACAGAGCGCATTAGAAAAGGCACATAAAAGGCACAAGCGGGCAGAGGCAATTGTTTGTTGACATGTGCGCACAGTTGGAGGGGGCTCATCGATCCACTGCACTCAGCCGCCGGTTCCAGGAAGGAGCAGGGTGAGACGAGGAAAAGGCAGAACATGAGATGCCTGGCGGATACAGCTACACTAACACCAGTGGAAATTTCAAAAAAGGAACTAAACTGAACTGGTTCACCACTCAAAAGTAAAAGGCTCATTGATCATGGACAGACAAAGGAGAGGGGAAACATTCAGTTTCACTGCATACGAATGAGCAGCTGAAAAGAGAAACATGATTAAGATCAGTCTACACCTTCTGGTCTCTTCAGCCAAGTAGGTGGTAAGATCTTCGCTTCCAAGACATACAGCGTGAGCCACTTTCACACTGGCATCAATTCATGTGCGAGCTAGTGAGGTGTGTTTTTCCTGGAACCGATCTGAGAAATGCTGTCTTGCCATCTCAGTTGGAGTTGCAATTAATTCCTGCTCTCATTTTAGGAGGGCTGTGTGAGAGTTGCAGCGATAAACATGTAGCAGTGACTCATGGAACAGGAGGGAGGAGGAGACCTACTGGGGAACAAGAGTGACTAAGGCTACAAAGAGGAAGATGATATGAAAGCGAGGGGGGAGAGAAAACAAGAAAGAGAGCAGGAGGCTCTGCATGTGACAGCAGTGAGGAGTAGGGTTGGGTATCGTTTGGTTTTATATTGGTGGGAAACCGATACTTTCAAAACGATAACAGAAAAGAAACTTAAGAAAAAAGAACAGAATAAATTGAAGGTCTGAGGCCAAGAGCGTACAGATGCGGGTACTTTAAATATTAATTTCTCCAAAACCGAACAGTGAAAATGAATGATTGTCAGTGTGTGAGATGACAGAGAGCTCCTCTGCTCAGAAATATCAGTGAATGCCAGTAAATATGTAGAAATGTTTTTTTTTTACAGGTTGTCAAAGTTGACGTGTGACCCTATGAATGTACAGATGTGGGTACTGTTAATATTAATTTCTCCTTGTTTACTTGCCTGGAAGCAAGGCAACTGTATCAGTACATAGCTCTGGCATTCATGTGGCACCGAAATGAGGTAACAAAACATTTGCTGTGATTTGGTCCAGTAGGTACCGGACGTTTTGAAACTAGTACCACATAAGCACAGAGTTTCGGTACCCAACCCTAGTGAGGAGACAGACCCTGTCACAGATTCTGAGAGGAAAATGATGGATAAGTTTACTCAAAAACTTCAGAGATATGATTTCTCTCAACGCTAAGATCAAATTTTGTATGACTGACATACAAGTACTTCTCTAATTACTGTGTTGTTTCATGTATGAGTTCAAATTGTAGTGCACCTCCGTAATAGCCTTTCATGTATGAAGTGTTTCAGTACATCTTTTGTACCCTCAAGGGTACCGCTGCCAGTAGGTGTAAGTGCACGTTACACCACAGTACGATGAACCATAAAGCACATACAGAGACAGACAACCATTCACATCTACGGGCATTTTAGACCTCATATATTATTTTAAATATTGTAATTTGTGGTTGCAACATTTCCATGTGGCCAATGTTGCATTCAGTGGAGGGTTAGTTCTTCGGATGGAGAGCGTGTCTGAGCAATACGGACAGAGCCTCTGTATTGTGATCTTATTAGTCACTGCAAGACGATGAGAGAAAGAATGGGAGCAGTTGAGAGTCATAAGGCAACATGACATTTCTCTCTGTGTGCTACTTCACTGTCCAACGCATTTTAGATTTCATACAATTTCTTCAATCTATAAAACCCCGAGGTACGTTCTTTGACTCTTTGACATATACTGCACAAGAAATGGAAATCTTCCCAGAAAATAGCAAGGTATGTTTTCATGGTCCCCACTGTGTGCAAGTGACTGGACGTATAAAAGTCTTGCCTCTGTAGTCAACTGAAGGCTTGGATGCCCCAAGGAATTTGGGAGTAGTTGAGCCCATGTCCAGTTCTGTCAGAGTTAGCTCGTTCATGAAGTAAGGCAGCTGGAAACAGAGACAAGCATAACTCATACAGCTGAACGCACTGCACATGAATAATTCATCTTAATGAACACATAACCAACATACTAAAAGTATACGCATGGATGCTACACTCTGCCTTTAACAATTCTTTAAAATCATCTCTCTGTCTCCACTCACCCGTATCTTACTGAGCTTCATCTGAATCTTCTTGGAGACCAGTTCAGCCCAGTACGGCTCGTTCAGAAAATCCCAGAAGACCCGACCAAGAGCCGCATTCACCCAGGCAACAGACTCCTCGCCCCCTCTGGGCTGCACTTGAGCTGAAGTGCTGTTCTGAAGCTAAAGACACAGCAGGCAAAATATAAACACATCAGAGGGAACGTGTCAATATTTATACCCACGACACTACAGCTCAATCCACACAACCTCTAGCACTGATATTAAGGCTAAATCCATATTAAATGTTTCTGTCCACACAAGCACTTTAGTTCGATGTCAGATTTATTCCGTCCATAGTAAGGCACCTGAAAATGTGCAACACATGGGATTGCTCAAATAACACGTTTCCTAAGCAGCTGTATCGTTGAAATGTTAAAGCGCACGTACAACTGCTGTTATTAAAAACAACTTGTTGATAATTATCCATGCTGCATTTTACCAAGAGTTTTCATTCTAACAGGGCCTGTTGGGGCGGATGAAGGTTTAAATTGTGAAATGATCGGGAAAATGTGTGAAAGAGGGACAATTCATAAAGCGCTACCGTCTTGTCAGCTCCAGGGCTGCTCTGAGGACTCAGGAGAACGGGGCTGGCAGTCGTAGCGCTGACTGCTGCCTGTTCTGGCAGTAAACTGGCCATATAGACGCTGTAGTCCAACAGTGGCTTGGTTTTGGCACTTAGTTGAGGAACCAGCACGTCGTCCAGGCTGCTGCGGCTGCTGCTGCGACTGTGAGAGCTCTGAACTGTGATCCACAGAAAATGTCAGAAAGGTGTAAGGAACTAGACACTGCATTCTTTACTTTTTACCCTTTCAAAACACCCAAGTAGTTTGGTGGAGCCTAAGAAAAAGACAGTTTGACAGCTGTGGACATGAAAAAAATGCACAAAATACTCCACACCAGCAGAAGGGGTTTTGTGGACACAAACTTCAGCTTCCTCACCACTTCTGCCTACAACACTGGAAGATTTCTTCAAGTCGGCCTTGAGCCTCGAAGCAGAAAGGAACCGCTGGAACCACTCCTCCTTCTCCCTTCCAGTCCTTCCAAACAGATAAAGGGTCAGGTCTCTACTGGATGAGGATGGAGATCCTCGCTCCTGTTGTCCCCCGCTGCCCTCTCCTCTGTCCTTCACGTTCGTGCCCTCACTGGTGTCCCACCCCTCTGCCTTTGACATGAAGTCATCCTGTTTGCCCAGCTCAATGCAGACTGGGTATTTTTTGTTCCACACACGCTTCCTGGCCAGGCTCTGTGGCATTAGATACACCTGAAGGGGAAAAAAAAGGTTTTTCAACCTTGAACCGTTTCCATAAGCTAAGGTAGACAATGTTAAGGGATGACACAAAGAAGAAATAATTATATCTTAACAAGTGACGTAAAAGGCAGTAGTTCGCCCGCATACCTTACTGTTGGTGAGGTCATAGATCTTCTGACTGATGTAGGCGACATCAGGCTTAGGCTCATTGTGCGCAGCACGGCGGGCGATGTTGTGGTTGGGCTTAGACAGACGAATGATGGAGCCCTCCAACCGCACAAAGACAGAGTGGGTCAGTGTGGCATGGTACGTCTCTGGGTCGTAGTTTGATATCTCATTCATCCAGCCCTGCAAGGAAGACATGATGACTTTCCATGATTTGCATTGCATGTTTACAAAAGCTTCTGCATGCCAATGATCCTTTCTCAATAAAGACACATATTTAGCCCTTTGAGAAAGAAGCATTTTTGGACAGCTACAAACATGAAAAATGAATGCATTCTAAAACTATGCCTGGCAAATGGGGGCACAGTGAATATCTAATCACAGTGTGTAGTCACCCACCCATTCAACATTTACGGTAAAGGTTACTTGTCTCTCTCTCTATGAACTTTACACTGATGAGAGGGGATCTTGTATCCGCTGTCTTTTCGAGTTACCTCAGTTTGTCGTCATTTGCTTTCTGTGAGTGAGCTTTCAAGTCCATTGGCTATATTAAGAACATTCATCGAACTTATTTACCACTTTGTCAGTTCATTGTGGAACTGTGCGTTCTTAAATGGCATTGTCTTTATTGACAACAATTCCACAGATGCAGCACCTCAAATGTGATAAGACTTTGCATGATGAGCATATACAATTTATCTTCACATGTTTCCACAATAACAAAGAAGAACTCACCTTGTATATTTCTGGTTCATCAATGTCCAGCCGGATCTGACTCCACAGCTTCCCATGTTGTCTGGAATTTCTAAAACCACCAGAAGGTTTTGGTCCCGTTAGCCACACAACACCGATGGCTAAAAGAAACCCAAGCCCAACCCCAAGCAGCATTCCTCCAATGTAGGTGGGCAGAGGTAACACAAAGTACCCATAGACCAGTACAGTGAGCGTGATGAGAGTATAGTGTGGGACACTGGGTAGTGGAGCAGTACTTTCAGATTCTTCTTCACTGCATGGTTCCGTACTAGCACTTAGTAGCACTTTGGTTTGACTTCCAGTTCCAGTATGATCACTTCTATCAGCTCCATCTCCGTCTGTGTCCGTGCAAATTTCAAAGTCCTCACTGTGCAGGATGCAAAAGTCATCGTCCTCCTGCTTAGCAAGAGCCGACATGGAACACCTTTCCAATGACATAGAAAGTAAAGCTGGTGCATTGAGGCTCTTACTGTCAACAGTGGAGGGAACCAGGGCTTCAGAGGTCCACCTGTTGGAACTCTCCTCCTCCCAGTCACCTCCTTCTTCCTCCTTGATGCAGTAATTGTTGTTACTCTCAAGCTGACCATTGACAGAAGTAATGTTGGAGAGTTCTGAGGCACTGACAGAGAGGGCTTTTGGCCGGTAAATGCTGCTGCTAACTAAGCTGCTGCTCTTTTCATCCATGATCTTACTCAGCAGCTGGAGCGGCTCTGAGATGGCTTCAGACAGACGACGCTTAGTGTCTTCAATTCGTGCCTCAACATCTGAGACTTTGAAGAAGCTGCGGTTGACGTCTGTTGACGTCAAGGGAGAGGAAGGGGCAGTCTTAGAGTCACCAGCTGACGACACGGTAGCAGACGGCATCCGGGACTGTGTGAATTGCTTAAAAAGTTGCAGGTTAAGGCGGGATTCTGGAAGACGGGATGTTGTAGGAGAGGAGGAGGAGGAGGAGGAGTCCTGGGATGTATCTGAAGATAAAGACTTGACAAGAGACTTCATGAGATGCCTGTGCCTCACTGATGGAGCAGGAATAGACGCGACGCCGTCACGAGTCTCAGGGACTTCAGAGGACAGAGACTTCACCAAACTGAGAAAAGGTTTTTCACTTGAAGGAAAGCTCAAAGATTTAGTGGGGGAGGAGGTGGAAACGAAGCCTTTCGACTCTGCCGTACACCTTGACGATGTTTCTGCAAGAGAACTGACAGTGCGATGTCTGGATGCTTCAGGACTGACATCAACCTCGACTGCAGACTCCATTTGCACCCCTTCAAACATCTCCTCGCTGGCTTCTACCGCTGTCACGATATTTGAGGCATCCTGCACAGTTGAGGTAGTGGACAGAGATGTAGTGTACAGCTCTTCTTCCTCCTCCTCCTCCTCCTTCCCAAAAGCTGAAAAGTGGATTGTGATCTTGTCCTTTGACAGCGATCGCTGCACATGGAGCTTGGGGGCCACAGCAGGTGGCTGTTTATCCGTGGAGTTAACGCTCTCTGCATGGCCAAGATGCTGGCTGGTCATTGCAGTACTCCCACTGAATCAAAGTCTGTGAAAAAAAAACATGAGAGGGTGTGAATTAATTCTGATAATATCGGTGTGACTGTGTGGGTGTTCATAAATGCAATGTTGTACTGCTCAACCGGTCTGGTTGCCATGAACTTCAGTTCAACAATAATCAGGCATCTCAAATCACCACTGATACTTAGAAACACACACCCAGTGAACCACCACTCCCACTCACCACCTGCAGACACTTGAAAATGTTTTATTTAGCATAATAGAACCTTGGAGTGGAGCATAACAAAGGGCATGAAAAATGCAGCTTCCTTGTAACAACAAACCACATAGCTGACTTAACTTAACACTGCTAATGTGAACCCTGCATCTGTAGCTGCAAGCTCGAGCTCTTCTAGATTGTGAATATGCAAAACACATTAAACTGACTTGTCTTGTGACTGACCCCTATTCTTAACCTCTGCCAACAACCATATGACACCACCATTTCTACAGTCTTATCATGTTTTTTACAACTTCATTGTACTGTGGGGCCTATATCTAAAACTACACTGCAACAATAGAGCCAACAGTAAACAAAGAATGGCCTTATTTTGCATCTCACAGGCCTTGCTGCGTAAATGTGTCTAGATCTGACACTGCTTGAGTGAAAAGGGCAACTAGGCTTATTAGCAAACTGGAAAAAGATTAGCTTAGCCTGAGCAATTCATAAATCTATGGCTGCTGTGTACTGCCTGGTGTAAAGCTGATCACTGTTCTTATGATGGAAAGGAATTCTCACGCACACACACACACACAAAATAAGGCCTGGGCCACATATTTGGCCATACAACATGATATAATTATTGCTTATTTTTGCAGAAATGTGAAAATAGAATCATGATAATGTCTTATTGACATTTGACATTTGCTTTGTCCAGTCAACAGTGGTGGCATGAGGCCAAGCTGGCTCACTCATATGCAGACTCAACTTGTCCACTCACTGTCACATGGGTCACAAGTGAGCACAGCCCAGCCGGGCAGTCTGCCAGCCACCTCTGTCGCCAGCCTTCGGTCAGCAGCAACACAATGAAGCGATTCTACTATTCTACTCTAATATGCAAAACTGAAAAGGACCTAGCAGCCAATAGAGGGTAGGATTTGTGATAAGGTGGGGAGGTATGTGCATGTGTGAGCGGTGTGTGAGGGTCATTATGGAAATGAAACAAACAAATAGTGCTGGGCAAACAACTACTCTGCGATCCACTGGAGTGGATATGTACACACTGTCGGTGATGTTCCCTATGCAGTTCTTGTGTCCCCGGAGCAGACTTGGCGACGGTGAAGACGGACGCCCTGCCACTGATGCTGATGGAGCTAATTAAAGAAAGCAATCCACCATCATTAACCCTCAAGTTGTTTGCTCATTAGGGGTGTATTCACACCTCTCTCCTGCTGTATCAAGCAGCAAACGCTGGTAATGGGAGGAGACTCGCAGAGCCAGTACACACATGGAAGATGTCAACACAAATGATCTGAGCAGCTACAGTATACATGGCTGAATAAGCCACCATTAATTATGTAGTACTTAATACTTATATATATTTTCACACCTGCATCTGAACAATGAATGAACAGAGTCAGAGGAATGACTCGTGGATTTTATATGTGAAAGTCATCCTCATGAAACATGGACCCTTGCCTTAATGTCTTGCCTAAAGAAAAGTAGGTTATTAAATCAGGCAAATAAATCCTGTACGCATTTATTTGGAATTAGTAACACATCTCCATTTGTGATAGCAGAAGAGAAAATTAAGATGAATCAAGCATTATTATTATTCTTGCCAAACTGTTGCTACCACAAGAGCTAAGCTGTGCAGCCTGCAGCATGTGGTCATAACCTTGACTCTCAAAGCAGGGTCTGAGCCAGCAGGAGCAAGTCAGAGATCCTTCCAATAATGAGTCGCTTTGAGAGCAGACTGACTTATTCTGCTGACCCTCGTTCTCTCAGCATCATTTTCCATTCTGTTCTGTAGTCCACTTTCAGAACACACACAGAGGCCCATGTCTTATTCATCAAAGAATCTCTGCAGCATGAACTGTCTCGTTTGTTCCACTTTAAACAATAATCTGAGCAGTAGTCAAGGTTGCCAGATGAGGCCATGATTTGTTTTAAACAGTGATCACAGGAATAAGAAATGCAACACTGACAATGTTAACGTGAACCTCAGCACTGCAACTATTGACCTCACTCACAATATTCCATTTAAATTCTGGTTACTTGTTTCTCATTATGACGACTGCGTCATTTGTTGTAATAAGTCATTTAAGCATTACGTAAATTTTTTGGGTTTGAAAACACAGCCTGAAATTGTTGACTGAAACAAACGCTTTGCTTCATTTCTTTGCAAATGCAACACCTTCTTCACTTTCCGCCTTGTTTACGCCCACAGCATGTAGTATCAAGCCGTTGGTAACTGTCACACAACGCTATGAAAACTCCAACAGAATCCATCACCAATAAACTAATGTTGGACAGGTTGAAAACAAAATCAGACAACAACTCTCCACAGCTCACTTCAGGATTTAGTCATAATAAGTGAATGAATAACAACAAACTGAACTATTGGGTGATTTTTTTTAAATCAAACACAACAATGTTTGATTGACAATCATCTAAAATGTCTCAACAGCCTGTTTGCTGTTTTTGCAAGTCATCCTGCACATTGTTCTTTGCCAATACACCCCCACGTGCCAACCCCCTCAGAGCGTCTCAAATGTCATGCACTTGTGATGCAGATGACATCAGTGGCATTAAGGGAATGCATGCTGAGGGCCAGGAATCAAGCTACAAGACAAAATTACTTAAAAAGACCAACTGCCATGCACTTTCCCCCAGGGAAGCCATAATGAAATCCCAGACCACTATCCACGAACCAGGTTGCCTAGGAAGGGATTAGAAGTCCCATGCCCCACTGTTTGTTTGCAGTACAAATGGCTTTCCCTGTGTCTTTACATTGACAGTTTTTCCAATGACATTGATGCCTTATCCAATATCAGTAGCAAACAGTCACAGCACCACAGACAATTGGAAGAGAAGAGTTAAACAAAAAAATGTCCCGTAAATAGTTTAAGATGAGAAATGAAAGCATTACATTATTGAACACATTTGAATTTCACGTGGGATGACAACAAAACAGAGAGCAAGAATCTGGATGTAGATCTGGTGAGAAAATGATTTTCAAGTTTCTTATGCTGCAACAATCCCTTGGTCTGTTTCAGTGGAAATATATACCAGGCAGACAATTGAGTGGTGCAATGTAGTCATGCTGGATGTGGCTAACGCAATTAGAGACCTTCCTGTGAGTGTGTGAGAGAGAGAGAGAGAGACCAAGAGGCTGTGGTACACTGGTGAAAGCATTTTGCAGAGTCCTTCTTTTGCATTTCAGGTTCTGGGACAAAAAGACAATAGCAGGCCAACAGACATGAAACTGTTCTCTAGAATGCTGACAAACTGGTGCAACAGGCGCAGACAGAGTTAGCCAGTGAGATCACTGTGGGTAATTTATTGTCTCCCAGCCTTCCTCTGCCAACTGCAGCACACTTTGCCAGCGACATAACAATAACACAGCTTGCTGAAGAGCCTGGGTCATGATCAAGTTATTGCTTTTGGAAGGTCAGCAGGAGGTAACACTTCTGTTTTTTAGCTAAAATACGAAACAGTATTTTCCTTACTCAGGGCTCATTATCATGGCTGTTACAATCTCAATGCTCATTTTGTGCTGCTTCTTTTATCTGGAATTAAAATTTTACAGTCGCAAATATGTGAATGTGTCTTGTGATACTTGTGCCCAGAAAACTCAATAAACCAAAGTGTTGTGTAAAATGTGATGTCCATAACAATATTCAGAAGAAATAATTAACATCATAATAATTTAACAATCCTATTTAACCAATGACAAGTATTAAGTACTATTATAGAGTATTTATTTGATTAATGTTAATGATCCAAGAGTCCAAGGAGACTATTTGTTGTGAGGTACTGAAACAGAGTTGTAAGAGTTAACGTTTCCTCTCAGGTAAGCTGATTATTATTGTCAGCCGTGGTTTGGCTGTTGCAGATCATAACAGTGAGAACATTGTGTGGCACAGCATCCGCTAAGACTAGGAAGTAAATCATCTGAGGAAGTGTACAAGAAGAAAGACTCGGAGAGAGACACTGAAACAGTACGCCCAGTGACCCCGGCTTTATACAACTACCCATACAATGCACTGCTGCTTACACTAAGAACACAAAGGAGCCCTGTGTTTCTGAAAGCACTTACACTCTGAGGTTCTGCCTATCACCAACCACGTCAGCTCAATGACTCAGAAGTTGTTCGTGTTAAATAACGCACTCCTCACAGAACTGATTACCCCTGACAACGAGCCCTCATCACTGCCCAACGCGCTGCTTGGTGAAAATTATCTCAAAACTGTGACATAAACCAAGCCTCGATCTGCCTCTGTCATGCGGTCACTCAGTCAGTGTCAGCCCTCGATTACAAACTGTTGAGATTGTCCAAATGATGTCCTGCAGGAGTCTCAGAATAAGTGGGCATGTTGATGACATTTATTTCGTTGTGAATGCATTTCAGTGGAAATTCTCCTGTTGCTTTGTTCATGTACAAAAGGCAACCTCAAAGGACAGTCCAGACCCAATAGTGTGGTCTCAGGAGTTCATCTGGAGAAGTAAATGGATGAAGTAAATTAACTAAGACTCCATTCATTGTACCATTTAAAGTCCTTACTGTGAGAAACACTGCTTTTACTGACTCCAAGGAGCCATCCATGTAATCGGTTTGCAGACAGGCTAACCAGTAGCACCCGTGCTCTTTTCAAAAGGCTTTGGTTTAAACTTCTGAGAAAAAAAGTCACAGTTAAAATTAAGTATTCAAAAAAACATCTTGAGAACATATGACTGGTGCAGCATGCCAGACCATGGTAGTTACATAAATGGCCTTTGGGGCAACCAACTCCCGATCCTGAACGTAAGAAACTAACTTCCTACGTGTATGGAAAAACAGACGATGGCAGCGAAACATGTGTCCACTATGATTGCCTAAGTCACAGTTGGCCTAGAGGACATTTTTCTTTTCTCAGTATAATTAAAGCTCTGGATTTTCCCTTTTTGTGAGGGTAGTTACCACCTGGGATCCTTATGTGTCTGGAGTAATTTAATTTTTCATGCCCTCAACCGAGTTTCCAGCAGTGGGCATCTGAGCCACATCGACCCATGATGAGAAATGGCTTCAACGTAGAATCAGTTATAGATCCAGAGCTGCATATTGAATCAATATTTAGGAAAAACAAGATAGGATTTTTACAGTACTGAGTACTGTCATTCTCATCAGGTTCCAAAAATGTAAAATGTTGGAAAAAGAAAAAATAAATGAGCTCCTCTCACCCACAAAGTATCTCAGGATTCTCAATTCTCACAACATTCCTGGTCTATAATATTTATTTCTATATAAACCAAATGGTAACTAACCAATGACTCTGGAATGTGACGCATATTATTACAATTGCTGGGCAAAGTCAAAGGAATTAAGGAAAGCATATTTGAGCCACGCTGTAATGACAAAAGGCCTCATTGTAATCAAGCGTGAGAGCAGCTCATGGGAGACTGAGACGGCCTGTGTTATATCACTGTATTGCAGACTACTCTGTGCAGTACTGCGAATAAGTGCTTGAATTTGGAATGAGGTGGCTTTGAGCTATTAAAAGACAGATGTGCTCTTCTTCTGGGATCTTTCATAAAACATCAAGATGAAGGCTCTGATGCACAGATATCCCGATTCATTTTCCGTAATTTTTGCTCTATGCAGAAAGCTGCTTGTGAATGTCTCCATTTCAAGTTCATAACTCTGAAGTAATATTTATAGCCAGGCTATATTTACACATCTTACCAGTTCCCACCTCCCACTGTTTCTGTCTCTCTCCTCTGCGTGTAAGTGATTATAATGACGTGTGTGTGAGTTGGAGGCTTGGAGGAGGTGAAGCAATGAGGAAAGAGTGCCTGCCTGTTTCAAACAGTGGTCAAGTCTGATGACACCTGTGAACTTGTAATATTTTAACCAGTGTCTTGTAATGATATTATTGATATGCCCCCTCCCTAACAGGTCAAAACAAACACTACCATCCGGCTTTTGTCTGCAATGGGAATGGACACAGTCTTTCCTTTCTAGTAGGTTTACTAGCATTTCACAGAAACTAGGATATATGCAGTTCCACCATTGTTCAGTAAAACAAATACTCTCTCGTATTATCACTATCTTGATGGCGTACATGTTACACTGCTCTGTGCACTAATATTGTCCTAGTGAATACAGTTATCTTTAGACATCTACAAAAAGGTAGAAAGGCAATGACACACCCATGCAAGGAATTCTGGCAACATCACATGTTCAACAAAGCTGTGGACGGTGTTCTGATAAAACCCAAGAGGCACACACTCGTGACAATAGGCTGGCCTTAGCACCTTGTCACTTTGCTCTTAAGACCACTAACTGTTTCAAGGTGGGCCAACGAGCAAGTATTTACCCATCTCTCATTTCCACCATTTCGACAAGAGAAATGAATTTTCTTGGTCGAAACAGCATGCAAATGCACTAAAGAGAGCCTGACAGGATGACTCAATAACTATGGATCCTCGAGCCCTGAAGCTAGGCATTAATATTCCAAGTCATGTTAGCTGAAGCCTGAGATGATATTTGAAGAGTTAATTAAAAGAAAAAACTTGAGGTGGCACTGAAAATTGAAGAATGTAAAAAAAAAAAAAAAAAAGAGAAGAATATTACAGACGGAATTAGAAATGTCTGGAGTCCCCTTCTGTCTGTGACTTGATGGGAGGAAAAATGGCTGTCAGTGCAACAACACTGTTTAATTCTTGAGCAATAGCGACTTTTTTCAAATCAAGACTAAATCTATGACTAAACTGAAATTGGATTATAATATAAATCCACATAGTATCAATAACTTATTCTTTTATGTCCTATTATGTTTCTCCCTTTCCACCAGGATAGGAGAAGGGTGAAAAAAGGAAACGGGGAAATACACGGCACTGTAAATGGCCACCGTGAAGACGACGGCTTAGATGTTACACAGTTCATCATTATATTCTTTTTAAACTACCTATATGCCAAATACAAATAGATGTAACCACGACTGCATCTCAGCTGTTGGAGCGTTTGACAAAATAATAGCATTTTGGTTTCATAACAATAGATTAGACCTGGTGAGAACTTGGAAAGCCACAACATGACTCAACGCCATGAACAGGTGTACAGTCAACATGGAGGCAAATCCTAGAGGGAGACTTAGCTGCACACGCTCTGAAAGTGGAAATTGATCAGTGAGTAATTTGTCTTTTAAAGCAAACAAAATGTGAAATCCATTCACATGAAATGCTAACACACAGCACAGGGCCAAGCGCCCATTTATTTTTAAACACACTTTCACAAGCAGCAGGCAGAGGCTCCAACATCTCCAAATCAATTCGATATGCTGTCGGCAGTGCTGCGGAAGTGTGACATCTCCCTTCACCACACCTGCTGCTCAGAACCTAAACCTCCTCCTCCTGCCTCTCACAGGTGTGAGAATCCTGTTTTTTGCTTTTCTTTTTTCAAAGACAAAATGACACCTCGCTGGCTCACTCACCCTTATGAACACGGCAGCTAAGCACACACACACACACACCCGCACATGCAGAGCACTGCTGGTGTGTCATATCAGTGAAACCTGACAGTCACCCTCAATAGGATTAAGTATTGTGCAGAAATCATTGATGAAAACACATAACAGAGCAGCACCGTGCCCACAACACAATTTTCTCTCAGCCAGTGTTCTGTTGTTTCTCCTCCTCTGACTAATTCATGTCCACTTAATCTGATGCCTTTCAGAATCATGGTTTTGTTGAATCCAAAATCAAGATAATAGCAAACCTCGTGACGACTCACAAAATGCAACCATTTGATTGATCGTTTGAGTTTATCATCCAGTGACCTGTGTGCAGGCCTGTTGCGTACAAAGACTATTGATAGGCAAGTAATTCTTAGTCCCTTCATGAAATTTGTGCTGGGTCCAACAACAACCAACAATATCTTTGTTGATTTGTCACATTTTTAAAAGCCACTTCCAGTTTCTATATCTACAGAGATAAATCCAAGAACTTGTTGGTCCCAACTGCCACAAATAATTATAAAAAAGAGGAGTTTTATGGAAATCTAAAATGTCCAACATGAATGTGACTTATTGTCATGCTCATATTGATTCATCACAACCGAGACCTGAAATGATCATGTGGTCGATTTTGCAAGAATGAGGTCAAATGCAAAAAAGCTGAACTTCCATCATGATCAGATGAGCAACAGCCAGATGTCAAAAGTGAAAAATGACAGGACAAAGTAAACCGTCAGAAAGCGCTGAAGGTTTTGAACATTTGACAATATTTCACAGGGAATGACAGTTATACTGATTTAAAATATACCTCGAGGTCCTGTTTGCAGAGAAACCTGTAAAACACCTTGCTGCTGGAGCACAACTGACACATCACTCAGCTGATAATTTCCGATCACAGATATTCTAGAATCAGCTCATTTGATAACCACTGAAATTAAAATGTTTTCATGCACTGAAACTGTGTCCACAGGGTCCCTCAAATCAAATATTTGCTCCAACATTTGCAGCACAAATACTAGATGATACAGTCGTGTGTAGGTACACACAAACAAAAACAAACAAACACACCAATGCACACGCACACAGTTCAGGAGTAATTAATAATCAAGCAATGTCATTTTACTTGTATACCCTTCACAATGTGCACCATGCTCTGTCTTAAACTCTCAGTCTAAATTAGTAAAATGTCTCCTTAAAACAAGTCCCTAAATTAGCTGAAGGCGTCAATGTCAATGGCAGTAAGTCACATAGAGCAGTGGACCGATAGAAGAACAACAAATTAAAATGAAGCAGGTGGCATCAATGTACCTGTAAACTGGATAATCAAACCAACAGAAGAAGAAGTCACATTGAGGCAAGGTTTCTTCAGAGCTAATCCGCCAACATAATGTTTATACACCTCCATGACTCCAGGGGACTGACAAAGATGCCAAACCTGTTGTTTCCCCACGTCATCTTCCACATGCTTCTCTGGGCTTGTTGGGAGTGCAGCTTAATATGCAGTCCGGCACAAAAGGGTTACGCTTGATTTAATACGCCTATTTTGACTGAGATTTTCAGGTTGCCTCATCATTCTCCTGAGTCATATCTGCCCTTCCCTCCATCCCTGTCTATCTGGACTTTGCCCCTGCGAAGGTCGCTGTAGCCCAGGGATCAATAATGAGTTCAAATGTACTGGCAAAGTGCTTACCTTGGATTCTCACTGCCATTCAATCCAGCCTGGGACTCGCATCTGCTTCTGAAGAGTCAGGTTTCACATGGCCATGATGCTCAGGAGGCTCCTAAGAAACACACCATCAGAGAGGAGGAGGGAGGGGGGTGATCACCAAGGATGCAAATGTACCCTCGCATGATGATTCCTGACCCTGATGATTTGGAACAGCTGTATGAAGGGAGTGCACTTTCTCTTTGGGGGTGAACTGGTCACAGTGGTAGTGTCGTGTGTCCCGTGGATGTATAGACCAGTGATTTCAGCAGTGCCCTGGGTGGATGGAGGTTGTGAGACCGGCTAACGGGCATGCTAGCTCACCGTGCGAGCAGGGACCTGTCAAGTTTAATGGGAGCAGCGACCAGTGAAACCAGCCCGTCTTGTGATGCCAGTGAGATAACAAGCTAACGACGTTAACGCTGACACTTTCTCTTAGCACGTCTCGTCGTAAACAGGACTAACTCGCCAACTCACCCCACGCTAAAAAGCGGAGGAAAAGCTCGAATTGCTCCGAAGTGACCCGCAAATGGAGTTTCAAAAGTCCGAGCTGGACGAGGGGGACTCGGGGGTAGCTCACCGTGCCAGCAGGACTTCACGCCGAGCCTGGAATCGACGAGCGAAGCCCGAACTCCCGAAGCGGGCTGACGGTTGCTTTCTCTCGACACGTTAACGTCTCTAATCACTTCCACTTCCCGGCCAGTTTCGACGGCTCGTGCCCGCGCGCCCAGCCTGTTGACAAGGACTGGAGCCAGTTCCTTAAAGACACAAGGCTGGGGTCCGCCCAGGCCTGAGCAATCAACGCAGAGGCGGCGCGGGCCTGCGAGTCTACGCAGGCTATCGATTTTTCCGCAGAGCTGCTGGCCGTGCCTGGAGCAGATGAGGCAGATGTGGAGAGGGTAAACAGTGTAAATGTAAATAAGTGCATGTAACGCTGCACAGCACCTTCTTTTTTTTTCCTTTATGCGTTCAGGAAACTTCAGCAGTACGAAGGGTTTGGGTCGGTTCAGGCAAAGTGGCTCACGATTATTAATGAGACCCTTTAAAAATATTATAGTTATAACATTTGGAATTAAATTAAACCTATAAATGTGCAGGTGATGCATAGTCACAAATAGAACAGTACAAGTAATGAGTCGTTTTTCAATTAAACTTGCCTTGCAAACAAAAATATACTTTTACTGAGATTAAAATATTTTTTTCTTTTTTAATTGATGAAATCATCAATATCATTAAAACAAATCACATTCTGTAATGTGTAAATGAACTGGTGTGACGCATATTCACAAAGCCCTTATACCTGAATAAAAAGGAAATAAAATGAATTCTGATCTATCTAGACAAGGGAATTAATGTGATGTGTATCTTATCTGTGTAAGCTATGGAAGCTTGATATAAATATATTTGGTTGAAAAACAATTCATTCTTCTTCATCTCTGCTGTAGGAAAATATCTATTTAAGTCTGTTTATGAAAGTGTTGCCAACTTGTGTGAATGATTAGGAACTGTGAGTGAAGCTACACAAATTATACCTGAATAAAAAGGAAATAAAATGAATTCTGATCTATCTAGACAAGGGAATTAATGTGATGTGTATCTTATCTGTGTAAGCTATGGAAGCTTGATATAAATATATTTGGTTGAAAAACAATTCATTCTTCTTCATCTCTGCTGTAGGAAAATATCTATTTAAGTCTGTTTATGAAAGTGTTGCCAACTTGTGTGAATGATTAGGAACTGTGAGTGAAGCTAATGTTAACTTTGTTTGTTATGTTAATGACAAACACTTTTGATCAATCATTTTATACTTCAGGTTTATTTATTTTGTAGACATGATATTTTTTGCCATATTCTAACAATTTTAAAATTCATCTTCATTAATCATTTATGATCATTATTCAGATTTATATTTACGTACATTTATATACATGCATCACATGATTATCTCACTTAAAAAGTTTACATTACATAACCTACTTACTTCTCATACAGGGCATTTAATGTGATGAGTTAATTCAACAATGAGCCCTGTGGCACAGTTGTTTAATGGAGAAGGCAGTGTCCAAGGTGTAGGCTAAAAGTGTGACACTGGAAACAACTATAATGAACAGTTGGACAGTTTTCTCACAAGAGCTGTCTTGATCATTTACCAGGTACTCCATTTCAACCACACACGCTACTGTAAAAACGATGTAAAGCAACATTCCAGTCAGACTGAAGCCAGTGATACATTTGTCAAAAGGCAGGAGACATCGCCTAGTGCATTCACCTAATATTACAACCACTGTGACAACAGAGGTAAGTGCACACAGAACATATGTTGTGAGGAAAAACCAAAGCAACCCAAAATCCATTAGAGCGAAACTACTGGACATGCACTGAATCAGGGGGCACAGCTGACTGCTTCCCCACAGCTGGAATGTCTTCAGGACTCCAGGCAGGCTGCCCATGTAGCCTCTTTGCTCTTTGGCTTGGGTGCAAAGAATGAAGGACTCTGAAGAGTAGGCAAGGACGGTGAGAACTGAAAACACCACAGCTGCCACGGAGAGTGGCGGCAGTTTTTTGTGAGCCACAATGACAATAAAAAAACCAAAGGCGCCGAGGGACATCAGTGCGCCGAACACGGCCACGGTCGCAGTCAGGTTCTTCCAAGAAATTGGGATGAAGCTGTGAAAATGACTGACGCTGATGATGATGATGAGGAGAGAGAGGGTGAAGAACAGGCACCAGATAGTCATGCAGAAGTTCTTGAATGGTTCATGGTGAGACTGCGCAGGCTGTTCTATCATGGTCACGAGAATGAAGGTGACACAGCTGGATAAGACTTCCCATGTCCGCACCAAGAAAAGGGGACTGGTTAAGTCTTTGTTCTCAATGATCATCGTCACAGAGTTGAACCTGCAGTAATTGTTAAATAATACCTCAGTCTCAACGCTGTTGGATGTTTCGTTGCTCTTGTTGTTTCAAAAAGTTTTGAAGGTCAGTCCAGTAGAGTCCACAGAAACAACCAGTTCAGACTGAAATGTTAAAAATTCAAAAACCCGCCTCGGTACTCTATTCACCAGTACTCCATCCTTTTCCGCCAGCGAAGTGTAACTTCAAAATCGGAACTCAACTTGCACTGATATTATAGAGCACTGCTGCTATCAGAACAGGCCTCGCCTACTTCCTGCCTGATGGCGCAGGGCTTTCAGTCTCTGGGGGAAGGTGCAAATTACCACATTAAAAAACAAATTCAAACAAAGCTGTCTTCCTCCCACTCTTGATTCTCATGAAACTTCCTTTTTCCGAGGTCACAAACTGCAACAGCTTCTGCTAACTCTGAATCCTGAGGGAGTTCACAGTTCAGGCCTCCTCTCGTCTCGACCCGACCTTACTGCTGCTCGCCGGCCCGGATGGTTCTTTGCAAGGTCCATCCATGTCGGATGTGCTCAGTGGATTTGTCGATCGTTGTAAATGAATGAGTGAAGTGTTGTTAAGAATATCTGTTGGCGGACGCAGAGCTACTCCTACCTGACAGAGAAGCATTGTGTTTCCCTTCTCTGATAATTTCAGATTTGCCAGCGATCAGTAAGTGTTTGTTTTTATCTTTGTGGTTTCCAGTGACAAGCTTTATTGTGGTCACTGCAGGCCTGTGAATGTGCTCGACCTTTCGTTTTGATCACTGCGTATCAGCGCACCTGCTCTCTGTGTCATAAATAGACGGTGGATGCATCGATTCCCCCGTGTCGCACAGCTCAACTCAAAAACATGTGCTTTGACGGAAAGAAGGAGGCACAGATGAGAGATGATGAACAGAGGGTGTCTGTCGTTGCAGGCTCATGACTGTGAAGGTGTGCGTCGGGGCTTTGTGTCAATCTGCATTTATTCGGATCTGTGTTGCTATTCTAAAGATACTTGTAAATAAATAAACATGTTTCTCCATTGCAATAGTGTAATAATGAGAGCCATTTATTAAGTGGACACAATTAAATGTTTCTGTACATAAACTGAAGATTTACTCAAATTAAAACTGCATTGCTGGACCTTGTTCATGGGACAATGACATTGATCTGATTTTGTAAAACTTTAACCCGTTTTAACCTTTGGTGACCCCATTGCTCAGTCGTTTTCTCAAATAATCAAACGAGACCAAAGGGTAACAATAATCTTTTCTGTAAATATATAAATAGATATGTGATACGCAGGATGGTGCCGACTGATGACCTAAAAATATTTGCATGAATAAAAGCTTTTATCTGGGGCTTTGGGAGAATAGCTCGGTTTTCACAGCGAACCTTTCTGTGTGAAACCACTGCCCCTCTGTGGTCAAAAACAGGAACTGCTACTTTGAAGAGGGGCCCCAGTATTGAAGTTGGTTGTGTGTAATACAGACTGAGCAGCAGCAAATAGAACCCAGGACCTTCATATGGTGACCATAATCAGCTCTTGAATAAATTATACTTTTTGAAATACTGAATTCTGTCCCTACATTAGTAACATGCAAGTCTCTGATATCAATATAGTGCATGGTGGGGGGAGAAGGGGCAGTAGACCCGGGCAGAAAGACTCTTCTGATTCAAATTTTGGCTGCAACAAGAAAGACAGACTGTCAGAATCCTTCTTCTGTTCCTGAGTTATGCTGAAGAATAATAGCAGCTCACATCAGCTCGAATTTGAATAAGTGGTCCGATGTTTTGGATTGCAAAAGTCCATTGTGTTCAAATGGACACAGAGGTCAGAATGTGTCATTTGTCTTGAAACAGGGAGCGGCCCTCATATTTCCATAGCATCCAACAATAGACAAACAAAGCTATAAAGGAGTGTTTTGCATTTGTACTGTACCTGACGGCCATTGTTTGTCCTTGGCCTGCTTGAGAGAGGGAGGAGTAGTCCGTTAAATCACCAAGGATCCATATGATACGCTCTGCTATAGCAATGGCATTTTCCAAAGAGATGCCGCTCCAGCTCAGGTGTGCAGGTCGCGAGGCCTAACAGAGACGAGTCAGCTACTGGTTATTACATAGAATGATAACTTTTGAATATTTTTCAACTGTATACAGTATTTCCCCCGTTTTACCATTTGCTGTATTTGGTTGTTTGCAATAATTCTAATTATATCCCCATCTCGCAAGTCAGACATTAGTTCAAGTAACTGAATCCCATCACAACCTGAGAAAGACGCTATCAAGTCAGACTTCCAGTTCCCCACATGGATGTAGAAACCATAGATACAGTATTAGTGGTTATTACTCATTTGAACTGCACAGTAGTATTTCTGCCACTTCATTTTTAATGCCATGTCAATAGCACCACCTTCTGGATAAACTGAGACCCTGCAGATGAAGGCATTGATCGTCTGCCTATCAGCAGGTTTCATTCATAAGATCACAATTTGTTCCTCCAGGTCCGACCTTGATGCCCAGGGGTCGGGCAACAACAAATAAAAGGAGACGCTGATCTCAGTGTGACAAATGCAGCAGGGGATAAACCTTAATTTGCAGCAGAATGTGGCCAAATCAAATGAAAGACCACAAACCAACAGTGCCACAATGTTTTTTTTTTGTTTTTTTTATAATGGAAGCACAGCACAGACCACTGGTGCAAATAGGTGAACCTGGGTTTCTTCAGTTTGATAAATTCACACCCTCATTGAGCTAAATGGCCGACAGGAAATCACAAGCATCACAGGTGAAAAGTGGCAAAGCAACAGAGCCGAGCAGGAACTGCGCTGTGGCTTCCTCTCGTAGAAGGCTGTCATTTTATTCAGTCATAAACCAGCGTGTTGCTCGTGCTTTGCCCCTGACAGACTGCCTCTTCTCCAACCCTTCGGCCTCGCTACTGAAGTAATAAACTGTGCTCTTTTAATGCTTGTTTGATGTATGTCAGCACGAGATGATTTGTTGAGGGCTGTGGATCACGAGTGAAGTGTTGCTGTGTTGATCTGCTCGTGGGTGGGGATCTGCTCCAGCCTCAGGGGAGACGAAGCCCCTAAGTCTACGCTTGAATGGAAATGAGTGTTTGGTTGTGTGTATCGGGGCCGCAAGCTTGAAGTCTCTGATTGTCTCAGTGTACGCGCTCATCCTCGTGTGCGGATACATTTGTCTTCTTGTATGCTCCCAGGCATACATGTGTGGACATACAATCTCATAAGGTTTGATGTACAGTGCACAGATCAATGTATGTGCGCATGTTTGTGTGCGCACATGTTTTTCCCAGGGAAGATCTAAGTACGTGTTCGTGTTTACACAAGCACAGCCAGTCTTCTAAGCATCCCAGCCAATCACTTTGCCTCTGTCTATCAGCACACCTGCTCTCTGTGTTATAAATAGACGGCGGATGCATCAATTCCCCCGTGTCGCACAGCTCAAGTTCAAAAACTTGTGTTTTGACAGAAGGGAGAAGACACACTCCTCAAAGACGGATGAGAGCTGATAAACAGAGGCAGCCTGGCGCCGCAGACTCATGGCTGTGAGGATCATTTCTCTTCCTTTGCCAACTCACCATCAAGAGTTGAACAATGCAATTACTGAAAATACTGTAGTAAAAAAAAATAATACAACGTCTCTTTGATTAAACATAGTTTTGCTTTTTACATGATTTGTCAATATGTTTGGAACGATGTAGAATAGAAACATGAAAGGTGTCAGGAAGTATCAGAGTTTAAACGGATGCCTCCTTTGTGAAAAACAACTCTCAGAAGTTATTAATAAAACATATGAAGTAGGAAGATAGAGGGCATCCCTGCTCTATAGTGGAGGAGGGGGAACCTGCCCCGTGTCAGCTTCATGTGCACCTCTAGTATATGCATGTGACAGTGAAGCCATCTCTGTCTGCGATGGTTATGTGTCCATGTTTGGGGGACTCCCCCTGGGACGCTCCATTTCCTGCTGGTGGTTACAGCGAAAGTTTGCCTGAGGTTTGAAACATGAATCTTTGCAGTCATAAGGTTCTCTTTCATTTACAGCTTCTTTAGCTGTTCACCTGACTGTAAATATCAAACTGACTCCAGGACCTGGAGCAAGTGTGAGAGACGGAGCCGAGAGTGTGACTGGCTGTGCAGCTGAGCGGCTCCACAGACAACACAAAGACAAAGACAGAAAAGCAGAACAAGATTTGCAAGAGCTCAGACAAAGCAATGACATGACAGTAGCAGGAAGCCGTGGTGGGTCATCCGTACTGAAGCAAACTAATTCTGCTGAAGTCGTAAATGGCCAGTGATTGTTTGACAGTATCTAATGTCCCTCTTCATTTGCCATTAAGTCCTGTTTGCAACAATATTTTTGAATCCAAATGAATCCAAATTGCACAATATTTATATCTGGGTGGAGTAAAATAATAATGTTTAAAAGCAACTTGTGTATCGTAAACGCACTCATATTTAAATCCATGTTTACTGTAAATGAAGTCAACGTTTCCCCCTCCTGCTTCTGTCCCATTGTTACTCAGACATGGTTCTCAGCAATACTGCAACCACCGTCACATTAAATACTTTACATTTCACAGTAAACTACAAGTAACAGTGTATTTTGTCATATGGTGGGTTTATGAGCTGTTGAACTGAAAATTAGACTTTTTGTGTGACCACATTAGATTTATTCATTTCTGCCATTTGGTGAGACTTAATTACATGTATATATTAATGTGATGCTCGTGTTTCGATCATAACAGCCTTTGAACTGACTCTGGTGTCAAATGAAAAACCAGTCCAGAGAGATGGATATGAAGCTTGGTAGATCGCCGCACATACATTATCCTGTTATGCATCGTAAATGAAAGCAGAAGGAGCAGCATCAAAGTCTTAGGATCCAACCCGTTATCCTCACTTTCGTTTTTTTTTTTGCCTGCTATCAAACAATGACCCCTTCACCAGCACCCATTATCCAGACTCACCCCCTCTTCCAAAACAGGTCATCTTAGTTCTTCAACTTGACAATCTCCTGCTGGCCTGGCTTATCCACACCACATTCCTTTCTCCTTCCCTTGCTCCTAGAAGAAAAGAGACAGAGACAAGGGGATTTGCCTCACGGTAGGTAGCTGTTTTATGTGAAGCATATGAGAAAAGAGAGAAGAAAGGAGAGAGGTTTTTTGGTGAGGCTTGGCAAAGAGAGCTAGGAGCCCACTTGAGGAGCAGCGGGTCTTAGAGCTGGATGATTTGTTTGGAGAAGCCCTCTTCAGCCAAAAGGAGGATTAGCTGCACACAGGTTCCCATGGAACCCAGGCGAGGTGGAGAGGGCTTTTAGAGGGCATGGTTACACATAAACGCATACATGTAAACACACATGTATATGCAACATAAACAGCAATGTGCACACACAAGAACACACGCTGGCGTCCTTGAACATTAAGACTACAGGTGGGTCTGTGTATCGCTGGGTTCCTACCGCAAAATACAAAAGTTAAAACGTGATGAAGGTGTGGACGTGTTCTTAACGTTACAACTAATGTAATGCTTACAATGGAGGTTCAGACAGGGAGTTAATCAGTTAATCATCAATTTCATCAATTATTGAAGTGAAGACTCTCCTAATGTGTGGCGTATCTCACATCCCTGTGGTTTTTAACGCTGGGACACGTTCAGATTTTGAGCCCAGTGCAGAAACACCAGTGGTTTACATGTTGTGTCTGCTGCCATCTGCTGGACACATTCAAGAACTGTGTATTCAATCATTTCTGATTCGTCCATCCCCTGTAACTCATCATATTCACTTATATCACAACATTTAATGAGCAGAAACATTTCTTACTATTGTGCCTTTGGTTCACTTATTCTGTCCCTTCTTCAGCCATGTGTGGGTAAAATATATTTCTGGGAGATCGGACGTACCCTCGATATTGTACACGTGGGTATTTGCATATTTTAATGTCCCAAGCTGGCGGACTCCAAAGCTAATGACACCCAGAGCAGCTGGCGTGCCAACCACCCCTCACGCCATGGACTCATCCGGTTTTGTTTCTGTCTGCAGCAACCTGGGAACCTTCGAGGTCCTTTCATCAACAAGTACCACCCCAGTGGAGGATTGAACAACTGGTAGCACCACTGTCAACACCTCCTTGTGCATGCCGCGCACGGCACAGCTTAGCCTTGTGGCAAACATAGAGCAGATTAGCATGCCAACAGTTCCCTTCCCAAACATCTCTGACAGCATTAGCACATGCTAAGTCAAGGGCGTACGTCAGAGCCAGCTGTCAAGTGCAGGGAATTCCTGGTGCTTCACTCAAGGTCGCTCCCACCATGCAAAGCTACGGCGCTCTGCCGCGGCTCCCACGCTAGGTGTTAACTCGGCATCGCTAACAGTTTAGCTTGGATGTCCCGGCATGTTTGAAAGAGTGTCTCATACAGTGGCCGGTGCTTTGCGTTCGCACAGCACGGTGGGATTGTCACCTGTCACACAGCAGCGTGTCTCACGAGGAGGACGCAGTAAAGGCAGCTGGGACGAGCCGATAGCATGACAACACGAAGCCTGCTCTTCAAGGCGAAACGTCCAAAACTCTTTGAAGAAGAAAGAGGTTTTGAACAGACTCTTCTTCACACATAATAAAACAGAAGAAAGCAGCACTTACACCATGTTTTAAGCCAAAAATGTCCTCTGATATCTTCCTCTCGGACACGACCACGCACCCACGCACTGGAACGCCACATCCCGTCACGTGCATTTAGGCAAAAACCTTTTGTAAAGCGATCACAAATTTCTTCAATTGCTTCAGATTTCCGGACTCAACCCGTCTCCAGCCCAATTGAAGAGTTACGCGTCCACATACATGAGCTTACAACACACCTCTTCATCTTTTTCTCTTCACTTTTGTGAGAGCCACTAATAAAAAAAACAGAAACAGAATAATGAATTCAGGTATTTCTGTAATTGTAAAGGTGACATGCATGGCTCTGTATGCAGGCTCAAACAAGCGTAGAAGAGAGAGCGAGTGTGTACGCTTTAGACACAATCAACAATTCATGCTGATTTTAATTACAGCTTTACAACAGTGAAGGCACAGGACACACAGGCTACGTTTCAGACAGGTCGGCCTCTCTCCCTTTTCCCTTTTTTTGTTTTTTAATCAGTCTTTCTAGTCCTCCCACCCTTGGTTGCCCCCACCTTCACTTTAATCCAGTGGCGGAATTTCACTCGACAAGTGATCAAAGACCAGTTGCACGATGCCAGGTGCGGCTGCAGCTTCAACCGTTGACAACCACCAAGCAGTTTTTCCTCCCTTCCTTTGCACTCCTCTGTAAAAAAAAAAAAAAGAAGAGGAAACCTAAACAAAGCTGAGGGAACTGCTGGGTGTTTGAGTCTGTAGAAAACTGTTTTCTCCCCCTACTCCATTATTTTTTTAAGACTCCATTCTTCTTTCCCCAAAATGTTTTTTCCTCTTTTTTTTTCTCCTGACGGTGATCCGTGTTGCCGAGTCTGTGGTCCCCCTCAGCGCACTGTGTGGTGGCTGGTTTGAGGAGTTCCATGACAGTAAATTACGGCACTCTTGAGACAGTCGACCAGCAGGAGCTGGGGAACAGAGAGAGGATGCACGGCGGGGATTGGGCTTTATTAAGACTCCGCCACCACGGATGGGCACACAACAACACAGCACGCTGGTGTGTGTGAGTGAATAAGTGAAGGATACAGCACAAAGTGTCTTTCTCAACCTATAGGTGGTCCCCTCAGTGAAGTAAGATGTGCATCAGCTCTAATAGGAACCTCATGTCTAAAAGTGTTACTGCACTTGTTTGGAGAAAGTCACCACAGTATAGAATTCTGTACAGAGCTGGCTGCAGTAAAACGGCTTGTATCAGTGGTGTCTCGATGCTGATAGATATGGAAGGAACTCATCAGTCAGGCTGACACGCATCATTTCTAGAACATTTTTAGAAAAGGATTTTTATTCTAAAAAAGTTCCGTTTTCTGTCAGGTTTCTATAGAACAGAATAAAACCTTTTGTTCTCCGTCATCACATCAAATTAGGCTGACGATGGTCTAACAGTAGCAGCAGTAGATCTTTTCAGACCGACTATAAGGTAATGTGGGGGCTGTGTAATAGGGGGCTCACACAAGACACAAGACTTTGCGAGTTGCCCTTTGTCCTCCATGTAATTAATGCGCATGTGTGCCTGAGTTGACCTTGCATATATCTTCATATTAAACGCGTGTTGTTGTTCACATGTGGTGTTAGTGTGGATATAGGCGGCTTAGTGACAGGTGGGAAAGCAAGCGAAGCGCTGCTGGCTTCCAGCTGTCGTCCCCCCCCCCTTCCAAAATGCTCTTTAACACACCCTCGTGAAGCCCGCCATCCAGCCCCCCCCCCGCAAGATTCTGTCATGCCGCAACCATCCCTTAACCACTGCTGTGTCCAGCTGGAGGCTGTGACGCCGCACACGTACTAAAAAGAAATGAGTTTGTTTTTCGACACCATCAGTCCATCTTCCCATGAACTCACTCCATTCATCCCCCCAGCTTCTGAAACATTACGCTCTGATTCCTACTGCTGCTTTGGGAAACATGGGTGGTCACTGGTCAGGTTGACTTTCCTGAGGCTGATCATTGATGTAGTTCATATTCATGCCAACTGCAACTTTGCAGTAATTTACACAATAATCCAAAGTAAAATGTGTTCTTCATCATTACTGCTGGAATAATAATAATGTCACTTCTTCATGCCAATCTATGAATAAATATAAATATTATTAATCTCAACATAGAATGTAGGGTCTCTAGACACAACCGTTTTTTGTTTCTTTTTTAAAAAAATATTTATTTATATTTAAACAAAACTCAAAACCTAACCGGTAGTCAGAGGCTGTGATGCTAAAAAACTAAATGAAATATAATTGCAATAAAAGCACAATTAAAGGAATAAAAGTGTTTCCCACAATGAGCAAGCAGGAAATACTCCCTCTTTACGATGGGTGTGTAGGTATTAGATCCTCTTTTAACTGCCCTCAGTTATACACTGATCTCACTGAATAGGAAGCAAACTGACCCTAGAGGAGATTGACAGGTTAATTGACCCCATGCATAATGTCTCAACACTTACAGTTATATATTTACAGCTGTGAGTGGGTTAAAGGAAACGCAGAAAATGATTTTCAAATGCGGTTTGACCCAGTTGGGAGCAGTGAAAGGGGACCTGTGCCACAAGAGGTTACGACGAGCAGTTTCACGTGAAACAAAAGGTCTTGGGATGTTGTTGTCCTTCGGAGAAACCGCTTGTTTTCTCCTTTGAAGAATTGGTTGTGAGAGTAAACCTGACAGAAAATTACCAGACTAACAGAATCTAACTCCAACATGCAGAGCGACTGAAACAGTGATGATCACATTAAAGAGAATCAAGCAAAAATATTCAGCCAGTTCCTTTCAAGTTGAAAGTCGATGTGAAAATGGATTGTCACGAAAAAGAAAGAAGGGGGCAATAGAGTCTTTTCTGGCTGTTAAATTGGATGTGCATATGACAATTTTCAAAGGCTGTCAAAATAAAAAGGGAGGGGGGAGAGAAGAAAGGGTTGGAAAAAATACATTTACATCATAAATGCACAGGTTTCCTTTCAATGGGCCTCTTCAAAACTCTGTCAGGCTTTTAATGGTAGGCAAGTTCAAAGTGGCACTAGACCCCCACTGCTTCCAGAGATAGAAGTAGAACAGTGTGTGTGTGTGTGTGTCCACATGTGGTCTCACACACAGTAGCATGTGAACTAATACCTCCTTCCTCCTGTCCCAGATCCTCGCACCAAAGCTCCCATACCTCTCGCTACTTTTCACGACTTAACCTATTGTGCGTGTTTGTGCGTGTGTGAGCGTGTGTGTGTGTGTGATTGAAGTGTGCTCACAGTAGAAGTGATAGCTGACACGTCTTTGTCACCCTCAGATTTCCCCTTCTCTAATCTCTGTCACCATTCTTCCTTTAACCCCTCTTCGTTCCCAGCGTCTGTTCCGCTCCCTCTCCTTCCTCCCAGTTTATCCAGGACTATTTGGGAAAGAGGCTGCTTCAAATGGCGTCTTGGGGAACGTAGCAAACATTCTGATAGCGTTCCGGATCCCAATACCAGCCGGCACCAGCCGACCAGCCGTGCCCCAAGGTGATATTCCTGCATCAAAGCCAAATCTTCCCCTTTTTCTTAGCCTCCCTCCCTTTTCCACGGTGGCACTTCCAGCGGCTCCAAATGTTTAAACTTCATCTATCAGCCTCATTATGGAGCCTCAAAGCCTTCCATCGATTCTAAAGGCACTCATTTGAATTTTTAATCACACTGTATGTACGAGTGCTGCGCTCAGCAAGTCTCCGACGCGAGCGTGCACGTACACACATCCTCCCGCTGTAATCTCCGCTCTTTCAGCTCTTTCAGAGTCTTCTGCCTCTGAAGTTTTGGAGTTCAGACTTCCAGTTTGAAAAAGTTTTCAGTTAATATCGCTCCAATGAGTTTGAATTTTCAGTGATGAGCGAGCGCGCAGGGCGCCGACCGCGTGTTTGGCACAGGGGCATTTCATGCGGATGGCAGAGAGCTCGACTGAGGTTAACAGTAGCATTAGATTGCCTAGCCAAGGTGTAACTTTAGCGTTACTGTTCTCTTTGATGTCAAATATGTAGCTTGGGCACAGAGTATATTATACATAAAATATATAGTTATGCATCACTCAATCCCCTTGGCGGATATTCTGTAGCTATGTAGGGCCTACTCACGCTCAGTTACCATGTGCATACAAAGTCCTGGCTAAGCTACAGAGAGACTTTGTCACTCAAGCAATAACAGGGAGAGGGAGAAAGAATCCTTTAGATCTTCCTGCAAGAAATACACCTTTGAATCTGAATTTCCTTGCAGAAAAAAAAATGCTTTGAAAATCTAATGCATAAACATTATCTTCTTTCCCCCACCCTTCTACGTCTTGCTCCCTCCATTCCCTCCCTTCACCTAAAGCGCACAAGCTTCTGAGCGACTTTGGAAGAACTTCCCTTTTTCAGAGTCCTCAGTAACTTAAATAAGAGTCAGTCGGGGATTTGGATATTGTTATGTCTCATCAAAGGTGCAGATCTTCAGCTATCCTCCCTTGCCTGTTCTCTTGCTGTCTGTCAACGCCCAGTCTTCAAGAAAGCTTCTTCTCCTCCAGACTGACGTACTGTAATTTGATACCCCCCCCCCTCACACACACACACACACACACACACACACACACACACCTCCATCTTCCCCACTCTAAGGTATTTTTTTAAATTATTGTTAGGGCACAAGCTGGCTCGGGGGATTGCAGGGGAAGATGTTAATGCTGGTTCAGTCAGTTAGTTATCCTGTTTTACAGTGTAATAAAACAAAAAAAGCTGCTGGAAAAGGTTGCCCTTGGTTACCTTACTTGCTCTGCTTCCATTTTTTGTTGAGAACTTCTTTCTAATAATCTCACAAATGTCTCTCTCTGTCTGCCTGCCAGTACGTAAACCATTGTTCTTATCCAATCCACACGTGCCATTTAGTGTCCTTTAGAGGTGAACGTGTCTTCCTCTACAGTCTTCGATAAACTGCAGCACCAGCTGGCAACTCTAAATCACCGCCAGACGATCTTTGATCATCTTTGAAGAGCTTTTATTTTGAAAAAACACAAACTTGGGTCTGGAGATTGTGTCAATGCAGACCTCTGAAATAGGTCATTCACATCTGTTAAGTTAACAAAAAATAAAGTTTTTGTATAAACCATACACATGCAAAAAGAAGTAAGTCAAATTCAGTGTCATTTTATGAAAAAAAAATAAGATGAATAGAAAGTGTTCAACCCTCACTCTCCACCACATATAAAAAAAAGCTAGAAATTGACTGTTTATTAACGTTTTTGCCTCAATAATGAGAACAAGAGAACAGCCCTGTATTAACAATGAGCCAGGTACTAAAACACCTGGAACAGATGTGTTGTTTGAACTTGGAATGTATTCCAGTATTTATAGGATTCATACTGACCATTATCTGACTCTCAGCCAGTGGCAGGGAGAAAACAGAGAGGAAGGGGACTGCTGTGGCCCAATGAAAACCATGTTTCACGTAGCATGAAATAATTGTATCATGCTTTCTGAAAATTCTAAAACCGACTCAAAAGGTATTTCTTGATGTGTCTTTGCCAATCGACAGCCACTCGCTGCTATCTCCGCTGTTTACTTTCACACAGCGGGCAGCAGACAGCGCAGTGTGAGCCTTCCTGCTGTTGCCCGTGTTGACTTGACTTCCTCTCGCAGCCCAGAGCGTCCTCAGTGCGCCTAACTTTAATGGATCATAATGAAAGGCCTCATGGTATCACAAAATCAAACGGTGATTCCGTTTATTGGAACCCATGGAGCGTCTCCATCTCATTGGTTTAGGTTCACTGTATTTGATTCAGTGAATGCTCCGCATATGTTACCCGCACCCCTCCCTCCCCTTCACATGCTCTCTTTCTCCTTTACACAAAACCGCCAGTAACCCCCCCCCGTAACCCTCCACCCCTCATCACACTCCCCTGCACCTGCTGCTGTGAACAGCAGGATTCCAGTGTGTGTTTCTGTCCATTCCTCGCTTCCCTCCCAGCTTCCACCTCTCCATCCCTCCATCCCTTTCTTTCATTTGTGCTCTGCTGTCAAGCCCAGCTGGATCAGGCCTGCCAGTCTGGTCACATGCAGTCTTAGCTCGTGTGGAAACAGGCTGTGATAAACCACTGATAGTAAACTGGCCAAACTTCTGTCTTTTGCAAAGCCTTTTATGTCGATGCAAGTGCGTGTTATGTTAAAATAGCGTTCAAAAGCATGGGCTTTAACTGGCGTGATTTCTTTCCTTTGTGCTCATATGGATTTATATAATAGGATCTGTATGTTCCTGTACAGAGAAGAAATAGCTTCTCTTTCTGTGGCCTATTACAAACTTTGTGGATCATATTTACAACTGCTGTTGACACAGGCCTGTATTTATTACACACACACACACATGCACACACCCTTATTCAAACTCCAACTTCATCCTAATTCCTCACAACACATCTGTCACTTTCTTGATGTTTCATTTACATGCACAGAAAAAAGGAGGAACGACATCAAAGATGAACACTTCAACAATCAGCTATCACTCAATTAGTGCTCAACAATTTCTCTCTCATGCACTCCAGAGAGAATAGCGTGCAGGGTGTTGGAGAGGAGTGGCAAAGTCTTTGAAAAAAAAAAAAAAATCAGACTTTTCCCTTTATCACTTCATCTCACAGCAAAACAATTTCTCCCTATTATCCTCCTGGCAGGGGGTCCACTGTCCTGTAAAGGTGTACCGTGACGCTTTATAGGCAGAGAAGAAGACTCTTTCATTCTTCGCACCTTCTACCCCGGATACATTAAACAGAATCAAAGACGACATTTACATACCATTTGCGTTTCATGTTTGAGGAGTTGAACAGAAACAGTGTTCGTCAGGCGCAAAAGTAGGGATGCTTTGACTTTCTGAACTTTCTGCAGGAACACAGGCAGATTATTGAAGCTTGGGGAGGGAGGGAGGTTGACGAGGAGTGAAACTACTTTCAAAGTTTTTCAATGCAATTTTTTTTCTGTCATGTTGTTAGCATTTCTCCTTTTTATCCAACTTCATGGGAGCATGTCATAAATTACTGCGCCTTTGAGTGAGATTCCTGGTTATTTTCCGCCGAAAGTTGAACAGTCTTCACGTCTGGAGCAAAACCGCGGGGATTTGTCATGCTTACGTTCGGGCACATTAGCAGGTTTCTTTGACTAATACCGGGTATGATCTCAAAAAGAAAGAAACAATAAGCTCCATAAACCTCACTTATCATGTTTAACTTTTTTATTTTCACACCTTTCAGCGAATGTCCGCTAAAGTGGTTTCAGACAGAATGTTCAAAAACATTCAGGTGACATGCCAGGGAGAGACGACCAACACAGTCCATTTGTAATACATTTGCCTCAGTCTAAAACATGTCCATTGTGGTCTTCAGTCCCATAACAGGGCATGGCTGAGTATTTTCTCGGATTGGTTTTCGTGTGTCTTTTGTTCGAGAATCTTCTTTTGCAGGACAAAGGCTGTGAGAAAAGGCCTGTTTGCGAGGGAGCCAACATTTTATTACAAGTCAAAAAGGAGCAGCATGAATGAGATGCTCCCTGAGATAGAGTACTAGAGAAACAGATGTATGAAGTAAACCAAAGAAATAAAATGTGTGCCACACGGATTTGTTTAGCATGGATTTCTTTTGCGTCTTGTTAAGTTAAATCAAATGTGTCAGATCGGGCTGCGCTGGAATGCAGCTGAACGGTGTCTTGTTGCTTCATTTGCATTTTTCCAATGGATCAGATCATTGGCGGTGCATCAAGGACACATTTGTCATTTCCTGACATGACCTCCAGGTAAATTCCAGAGAACTGACTGAGGAATTCAGCGGCAGTCTGGCTTTAACACAAGCGCAGCGAAGTGGGAGGTTCTCAGCGATTACTACAGCAGCAAATCCTCTGGCTCATTCAGAGAGGTGGAGCAGCCGGATGTATGAGCTCCACCAGGTGGTATCTATTTCCTTTTTATTTGTAAATTTGTTTTTAACTGTCCTGAGTTAGAAGCATCTGGTGGTGAACACAGCAATCGATGCCTTGCTGTGTTGGAACATTTCTGAGGACTACTTCGGTATCATTCTGATAAAGTCCGCAGAAAAACTTTGCAACATCTCACTTCTCCCCTCGTTTTCCTCTTGCTGCAGCCCCTCTGCCTCTCCCTCCATGTTCCTGCACCAATTTATGTCTCCCTCTCTTCACCCCCTTCCTCTCTTGGCCCTCTCGCTTTTAATGAAGTCTGCTCTTGTGTAATCTTCCTGCGATCGGGGCCCTCTCACCTCCCCTCTCTGACTCAGGTGTGTCCTCCAACAGAGAGCCATTGTTCTCCGGATCCTCCGCTGAAGCCTGTCTGGCACAAGCACACACCTGCAACAAACAATGATACCTTTATTCACCTTACACACACAATCGCTCACACACGTGCGCGCACACACGCTCTCACGCAGCTGACACGCAGGGGAGCGCTCTCTCCGGCAGCACCTGAATACGGAGAGACTGAAATCACCTCTCGTTATCTCGGGTGGAGGAGTGCAAGAAGAATGGAAGTAGCTGGGGAGGGAGGGAAAGACAGAGACAGATAACACTGCCAAGTTGTTGTTTGCTCAAGCGGGTGTCATATTTGATTTTGTGGGACAGAGGATCAGCTGGGGCGTGAGGGTGGAGTAGAGGTGCGCAGGTAATGTTTGGTACATATCAGTGACAGACACATAGCTCTGCTTCCATTCCCTGGCTCGCAGGCTGGCCGTGCGTGCTCTCAGGCAACGCGTCTCAAAAATCAAAGGTGATCCTCGCTACACAGCAGCAGGACTGGGGGATTTCCAATGCACCTGCTGCAGTTTATGTTTAGGGAAATGGCCGGCTAATCCTCCTTTTCCTGTGTCTGCCACTGAAACCTGAAGTCGCTTCTTACCCTGGGGCAGAAAAGGGGGGAAGAGACAACGCAGCAGAAGGGAGAGAAAAGAGGGAATGGAGTTGGGGAGGGGGGGAGCAAAAAAAGCGAGGGAAAAGGACAGGGAGCAAAGACAAGATAAAGGGGAAGATAAGGGGTAACAGAAGAAGAGAAACAGGAGCAGAGGAAGGGGCTCGGTCTCTTGTTGCCGAGATGTCACATCACCTGTTAACGGGTGCAGGCCTGAAGGCAGGCTTTTTAAGGTCTCAGATATCTGTGTGTGAGTGTGTGTGTGTGTGTGTGAGACAAAGTCACAGCCCCCGTTGTGATAGGATTCGTGTACAGTAAACACACCATCTTGCCTGAGGTTGACATGCAAACACTGCGTACAGTCTCTGCACACGCCCCTTAGGTTGGACCGTGACTGTGAGGTGCATCTTTCAAATTAAGGATGCAATGCTGTTCAAATATATTTACAAGAACAGAGAAAAGATCTATGAACAGCACTGCCATATGTCTGCAGTGCATCTACAGTACACAGTACACGGTTATTACTTCCTCTATGAGAGAATGACTGGGTTAAATTAGGAGGACTGCTTGTAAAAGGAGTTCACAACCTCAGCTTTCCACTCCCAGGCTTTTGCCTGAACTCCAATTTGCAGTGGTAACACTGTAAAGCTGTGAAGTATTTTGAGAATAATCTAAGTGGGTTATATGCCTCTCTGACGCTGGAACATGGGGGGGAAGGTGGGGGGGATATGAGGGAAGTGGGGGTATGGGCTGTGGTGGGGGGAAGGGGGTATAGGGGGCCTTTTGTAATTTTACATGTGACAGGAGCGAAGCGAGGGATGGAAATAGAACAATAGAAGAAATGCTGAGCTTCTGAGGAGGCTCTCAAAGACTTCCAACTCAGAGGCTGATAAAAGCCCTTCTACTTCATATCCCAGCACCCCTTTTTCTGTCTCTCAGACTCACACACACACACACACACACAAAGCCATACCCGTAGCTCTCTGAAGAGAATATCTTCAATCTTTGTGCGCGTGCAGCTGAGCGACAGATCGCCAGGGTGTGACAACGATGATGGTTTCAAGCTGAGGAAACGTCTTGAAACAGAGTCACGGCAGTGTCACATCCTGAGCGTGGCGTGATGAAAGTAGGGTAAACATGGTAAACATGCCAGGAAATTTTGGTCAAAACTCTGAAAGTGAGCAATACAATGGAAGGACGGCGTCTCTGAAAAGTGAAACAGCCTCTATCCACACTCGGGCTGAGTGGACTGGAACTGCACGCAGTCATTCGGAGGCACAGCTTGTTGATGAACAGGATTGTGGTTACTACAGAATCTAATCTGTGGTGAATCAAGTGGCTATAATTGACTTCTAATTAAATACAAAGAGGAACTCGGAAGCTGATGCAATGTCACAAGATGAAGCTCTTTATTTTAAACATGCCAACTTAATTAAATAAAATCAGCCAGTAAATATTTTGGACGGCACTTTCAGACAGGCACTGAACTCCAGATACGTATCTCCTGGAATCCGGGACATCTCTGGAGTTTCTCCTGATTCAACTCACTAAAAAAATGTGTGCATGAATATGTAAAAAGGTTAAGCGAGTAATCTTCGGCTCCCCGTCAGTTAATGTGAGCGTACTATTTTCAGTCTACCTTCATTTTTTTGTTTGTTCTCTTTTGTTCTCATCCGCCATCTTGGGAGTGTCTGTGAGAATTCAGTCGGCAATGTGACATCGTTTCCTACCACGTGTGTAATCTTATGCTACGTCGGAGCACACACGAGACAAATTGTCCAGTGTGTGTTTTAAGAATTATAAAATAATAAAATCTGTTGGCTGTCTCCCACATTTTCTAAATAAAGATTAGAGAAATCCTCAAGTGGGCAGCAGCCTTTTAACCAGGATTAGCATTTCTTCTGTTGTAGCACAAGCTAGTTTCCATTAGCCTAACATGTGCAGCACACTGAAGGAAACTTTTCCCCTGAAACGTATGTTAGCTTGATGTGTTACTTGCAAGTTTGGCTCGTGTAACTGGTTCCTGACATTTTAGTGCTCAAACTTCATGCTGTTTTTTTTCTCCTCATATCTTCCTTTCTTGGTTCCCTCCTTCTGAATCACGTTGAGAGGGGGGCGCTAATTAGAGTTGCGCAGCCTTGGAAGTTGAGGAGTAGGGGGGATAGTTAGCTGGCGGACTCATGGTGGCTCCCTCTGACATGATTGATTTGGACTGTCACAGCACTCAGCTGGGTGTCATTGCATGGCGACAAATAAAGGATTACATCGTCTCACAGTAACGCCCCCCCACCAATGCCGCCACCATTGTTCATCCCACATCAAAGCACAAAGGAAATGCATTAGCATTTTTAATCAGAGGCGAGGCCGGGCACTGCGCAGGCACCCACTGCTGGGTTGTTGCTTTAATCTCTGGGCACCCCCACTTCTGCCCCAGAAATGATCTCACCCAATACACTGAGCGCACACACAAATACACGCATGTCCATATAAAGGCCCATGTCGGAGGTTACAGCGTGACCTGCTGGTGGAAAATTAACGAGACCCATCTGCAGTGAGACTTCAATTAGTGCTTGAGAGTTTGTCCTTGTTTCTCTGGACAAATGTCCCCACGTTTCCCAGCCCAACAAACCAAGAGACACAAGGCCACAATGCAATTGTCCTGCCCTGCCCTGTGCACAGCCTCCCTTGGAACATGCGGCTGGATAATTAGGCTGATACTCCTGGTGAGTGGACAAAGATGATGCTAATTCCATTCATAAAGGGGTCTTCCGCTAATTACACACGGAGTTGCTCTCTCTACTGAGTGAACAATTGCACAGCTGAGTGGTTAAGGTTAAAGGGAGCAGCGTTCCTGTTTGGAATCAAACGAGATTAGCTCTGATTGCTGTCCCTTCAGGCCTCTCAGGAATAATTTATCTAATGCTATACCTCATGCTTTCTTGAGTCCGACTGAAAGGAAAAGTATGAAGTTTAAACTCACAGTTGATGATTCAGATGTTTATGTTTTTCCATACCAAGGATCAGGCAAACTATTTGTGTTTATTGTCAATCTGATGCAAGTAAAACTTGATGGAATAAACCAAAGGAAGACTGCAGACGTAAAGAGGTGCGAGAAGGGAAAAACACACATTCACACACATTCTGCACAGCAATGTTTGTTAGGACTGTGCATCAACCTTATCAAGTGTGGAAACCCTAAACAAAAGTTAATCCCCAACCATGACACACACACACACACACACACACACACAGCATTGCCAATATATATGGTTGGCAGCAGCTTTACAATCAACTACTGCCACACTATAATAATAAATAAATAAAATAATAAATGTAATATTTTTGCCCTGGTTTTACCAGGGCATAATACACCAGATACATGACCCCTTTATCTCCAGATAAAACACATTCAATTTCTATGCTCATTTTCATTTAGCTCTATAAAACAGGAACTGAAAGAAATAACATCCTTGTCTTTGCAGATCACTTAATATCCCTCTTCAAACGGTTTGTCGTGTTTGAATAATACACAGTGTTTCCAAATTAAGTATATTTTGTAGCCTATTCCCAGGGTGTGTTTCCTTGAAAAGGCAATTTTGTTAAATTCTATCCAGACTCTGGGGATATTCAGAATTATCCATCTAGATCAGCTGCTGTGAAAACACATAATTCATCAGCAAACTGTAATTGATTACCTCCCTCAAGTTTCTCTCAGTTTCAAATAGCTGTTTGACTTTCTAATCCCCCCAAAACAAGGAAAGGAGGTATTTATTGTTAAACATAATGAGCTTGTATTTTTATCTGCACACAATGTTCACAAACGCAGGCTGCTCCGTGTGCAGTTGAACATTGTTAGTTCACCACTAATGTATTGCACCCCATGACCTTAACTTTCCTTTTGGAACATGTCGCTGCTGAAAAATTATCACTGAGCCTCATCGCAGCACTTGCAAGGGCAGCAAAAATGAGAATCCCAAAACTAAAAAAGCAAAGGAGTTTAGAGGAGCGGCTGGAAGAAACAGGCCTAATCTGCATGATCATCACTATGGCACACGCTGGTGATCAAATACGGAGGGGGGCTAAATAATAGATCACAATAGGGCTGTCACTGCCTTTTGTTTTGATGTGTGCACTGTGATGAAGCAGGGAATGTGCCTTGCAGTTTAACTTACACACTGCCGCTCATCGAGAGGAGCGCCGCACATCTGCCCTGTCAACCGATGCACACGACTCGATTTGGGAAGAGAAAGGAGCGGGATAAGAAAGACCTGTCACGCTCAGCGATGATACGATCGCAACTAAAATTAGACAGTTATAGCGTTTTTCTGGAGAGAGACAGATGGAAAGTGAGCAAACCGAGGCAAAAGGTTGTGTCAGCCCACTGAAACTGGTGCGAAGACAAGAAACGGTGACTGTTTCGTGCGCGTGGAAATGAAAGAAACTGAATTGCAGGAGGGGGCAAACTGATTAAAGTGATGAAGAGGGGGAGAGAGGGAGAGGAGGAGGAGAGAAAACAAACTTGAATCATCATAGCTAATCATGTTATCACACTTTGATGTGTCAGTGGCATACACAATGTACTTCTATCATTTTTGACTTTTAGTGAACACATAATGGCAGAGGATTATATTTGTCAGTGGGGGGGGGGGGGGGGCTTTGAAAGAGATAGGGGGGGGGGGGGGGGGTGCTTTGAAAGAGATATGCTAATTTAGCCAAGGAGCAAAGGAACAACATCAAATATGTACCAGTGAATAGCCAAAGGACTTTCAAGTCTTAATATCCTTTAGAAGTGCTTTATCTTTGCACCACAACCTGCATTTACAGCACAAACAGGAAAAGAGCCGAGCTTCAAAGCGCTGCTGGTCCATGAGTTTAATTCCAGATCAGGCTTAATAAAGGTTATCAGCTGGACCACTAATGAAACAAAGGCGAGTGCACATACGCAAACAGTGTTAGCATGTTTCACATCGCCCCCTCTTTCTCTTCTACTGTCCCTCTCTTCTCCTTTCCCTCTCTCCGTCTTTCATGGTACACGTTTGATTTTTTTTTTTTTTTTTTTTTTTTTGCCAGCGTTTTAAGTTCTGCATCAAAGTGACTGGAAACAATATGCGACCCGCCTGACTCCGAATCTCTTCTCGCTCTCCCGCAGTCAGCGTTTGGAATCATAGCAGGGTGGTGCTTGTTTGATAGCTTGATAGTCATTTGTTTTGATCTGCGACTCCTTTGTCTCTGTTTGGGTCTGAAACAATGAGAGATTAGAACCCTAGACTGAGGGTGCAAGCGTACAGAAAGAACAAATGTTTCTTTGTTGTTTCCCTTTCAACTTTTTGTCTTTCTCGCCACAAATCTTAAAATCTTTTCTTTTGCCTCCGACTGACTTGCTATGCACTTAAAGCCCCCCCCCAAAGGCCCTCTCAGAGGGTTGTTATGAGCTTGAGCAATAATGATTCTGAGCTGTTGCATGTGCCAAAAAAGGTTGCCTCGCTAACTTTCCAGCACACACTCAAAACAAGCAAAATTGGCTCACGTGGTTTAGTGACGCTATCCCAATTATGAAGCCGTGAACACAAGGAGAAGTGAGGAGAGTGGTAATCAAATGGGGACCATATTAAAAGATCTTTTTCGCTGTCTTCACCGTCAAACATCAAGGCGAGAGACAAAGAAGAGCAGAAAAAGAGAAAGTGCAGTCTATCGGTGGAGGCCTTGACTGAAGATGAAAGCTTTCGAGGAATCAAAGAAGCCCCATCACTCATTATACCTTGGTGGGATGCCTCAATCCCTATTTGCCACAGTCACGGTGCACGGATGCCACACTGGAGGTGGACGCAGGATTTCAAATGAAGGTCAAAACTTTTCACAGTCTCGTTTTTGACCGGTCAGACACGAAAGATTTTAAATTCACCCTGTTCAAATAATAAAAATGTAAGTCTCGGTGGAAAACTTGACTATTACTTTCTTTCAAAGCATTTGTTAAACAGACAGAACAACTGAGAGCGGAGGCTGCAGCAAGGCCTTGTATTGAAAAACCCAGAGACAGATGTCTCTGTGTCTTCGCTCAGAGAGCCCGGAGATAAGGTTGTACAGAAAAACAGAGAGCTACAGTTCGGAGAGCAGGAGCTGTGGCGGGGTTGGCGGCGAGGTCAGCGGTTTTAATAAGCAGGACACATAATCTGATAAGGATGTGACTCCGCATTGACACATATTGTCTCTCTTGCGATGCAGGGTTCCTCCCATCTCGCCTCCTCCCTCCCCCAGCCTCCCCCTTCAGTCCCCTCCCATCCCTCTGTTGTTTCGTTTTATCTCTGTGAAAAATAATGAAAGCAAGCACTTGCGAGCGCGTCTCCATTGATGTTCGAATACACAACCAGCAGATTCAAAAACACATTCGGGGATCAAAGTAAAAGGGTGTGTGTGTGTGTGTGTGTGGGTGTTGGGGGGGGGGGGTCTTGTCTTCTTCTTTCCAATGAAATTATGAGCGCAGAGGAGTCTGGGGTGCAGAGCTCATTTGCTAAGACTGTGAGGCAAATAGTCGTTAAAGAATGGCCTCTAAGTAGGCATTAAATGGAAATGCCTGCGATTTCTGTGGATTAGCATAAGAACCTTTTCTTGCCAGGCCAGCTAATAATATTCATTTAAAATAAATACATGGGAAACGAATCTGTTTGAAAAGCGGGCCGATTGCACATATTTACTGAAGGGGCCGTCGAAATGAAAGAATGGAGATTCGTGGAGCGCTCGGAGGGATGTGGACTTGCAAATCGTCAGTTCTTTGAAGTTCCAGAGACTGGAAAATTAAAGTCTTTACTAAAAATTAGAGGAGGAGGAAGGTTCCGTGATTCAGTGGGCTTGCAAAAGAACACGAAGCTGAAGATGTCAAGCACTTGTTCCATAAATAAATGTTTTATTTTGTTTGTCGTAATGGTGCCAAAGAGCAGATGGTCGCCTTTGATCTGTTACCTTTGGCAATCGCGACTTCCGAGTGAACTATGAGGAAGTTCACTGTAGCGTCATGAGTTTTTTGATTCAGCATACAACACGGACGAGAGATGTGAAAGTTTTCTTTTGTTAGCAAAGTGTTGAATCTGCGGCATGAAAAACAAGTTCTAAGTAGTCCAAACACATCAGGTCTCCGTTGCTCATAGGTTCAGTGTTTCTCGTAAGTTCGTAGGCCAAGCCAATTAAAATGACCCCCGTACCCCCCTATAAACAAACACACCCGCACGTACACACTTCCACAGGACCTTGTTTATACACCCTGTGTCAGCAAATGTGTCAATGTGTGCCCTGTGTGCGCCAGCTTCTAATGATGCCGGCCCATCACGATGGCCCAGTCAGACACTGACAGCCAAGCGCCAAAGTGAAGGAACTCCAGCCGTTTCTATGGCTTCTGTGGAGTTCAAAGGCGGCCATCTTTTTCTGAGCATAACAAGAGAAGAAAGAGGCCATCACAGAGCAGGAGACCAAAGACGACCTCCAGGGTTATACGTCAAACCTAGCCCCCTCAACCCACAGACCCTCACAGCCCCCCCCTTACCCCATGGTGTGAAGGCATGGTACCAGGATCTGTGGCTGGACTGTCAGAAACCTCAGATGGGGTCAACAGAGCCAGGTAAAGATTCTCCTATCAGTATTATATTAGCCCACTTTCTTAAAGTCAAAGCTTTGAAGTGACACCAAAGTCTGGAGCAAGTATCTCTCATCTTGTGTCCTTTTTTCTAAAACACTGCAGTGTCGGCATTTCAAGCATCTTTCAGTGTTTAATGTTGTGCCTTTGATTTTTTTTAAGACACTAATTTTAACATCTTCAAGGAGAAGTGAAGTCTCTGCATTTGGGTTCTTTTGTCTTTTGTCTTCTGCCCTTTTCTCTCCCTTTATGATATGAAAAGATCTTTAAAGGAGAACTTGTTAAAAGGAGGATCTGCATCAAAAGTATTGCAGAATTTGCTTTTTGGTGACATTTTTGCTACTAGGCCATTTTAACATGATGCCTGTCATCCTGGGGCTACTTCCTCTGTTCTCAAAAAGATTTTCTTTTTTTTTAAACAAAGCTCACAGACAAAGGCTGCATTTCAAGAGGAAAATGACTTAGATTGGGAAACCTTTGATATATGATTTTAACAGGAACCAACGTGTTGTGAAATTTAGGTTTTCAGCGTTGAGTGTTGAGGCATCTGCCAAACATCTGGTAGTGATAGCATGTCAGTATGTGCTGGGTGAAACTCAAGACATATGGATTCACAAATCGTTATTGGCGAAAGAGAGAGCGAGAGAGGGATAGAAGAATGGAGTGGTGGATTCATTGGCGGAAAAGCACATCAAACTTTCATTTGCAGGCTAAGTTCTTGTTAAGTTCTCGATATATGATACACAGCATACATTATACATTGTGAAAGAGCCAATGGTGCTAATGGAGCAATCCAGTGTGCTGAAATTACAGAGAACAATTACCATTAACATTTTAATCAGCTTTCTTTAAATCTAATCGCTTTTAGAATGTGCCAATGTGGACAGAAGGACTGATTGCTGCCTCTGTTTCATATGTGTGTTCACGAGATGTTGTAAGACAGGCTTGAAAAATCAAAGCTTTAAATCATACTTGTCTTCATCTGTTGGCCAAACCTCAACAACACGCTCTGTAACAGGTAACAGGTGTACTGCAGCTATAATGTCAATCTTGTCCATTTTTTCATCTGTGCTTCCCCCCCCTCTGTTCCTTCTCTCACTCTTATCCAGCCAAGGGTACGTGTTTGTATCTATGTATGGAATCATCAAACAAAACTGAGCTTTACATCACATCAGGTAAAAAAAGGCATGCCTGGGCACTTCTAACAGCCTCCCAAAGATGCCTGTTTCAAGTTCTCACAAGAAGGCTGCATCTCATTGAAGTTCAAATGGATAGCTTTTGGGCACAAGCTTTCCAGGGGGGAGGGAGGGAAGCTTGCTCACCTCTGTACCAAACTTGCACATCCTACAAGGCAGCTATGTGATGGAGCAAAAAAATAGAAGTGCAGCTTATGGCCAAAGTAACAGATTCTTTCTATTCGGACTCTTGAAGAGCCCACAATCCACTTTTATCACCAACTGCCACATGCCACCCCTTTTTCTACGAGCTGCTAATGCAGTCTTAACAAACGTAAACGTAGCCCTTGCTCAATGGGATCTTTGCATGAAAAGACCAATGTCCCAGCACAGAATTCCATATCTATCATTATGAGGCCACCAGCAAGAGTGAAAATGAAGTGATGTCGAGTTATTGATGCATTGCTATTAATTGTATGCACTAGCTAGATTAATGTTTTTTTCAGTCAGGATCTGTCATTGAATAAAGACAAGTCAACTACAAAGGGCACAATTACAGCACTTTGATGAGGGCACAATAATTCCACCAATACCAATCCCTGTGAGTTCTTCAGGGTTAAACATGTAGGGGAAACAGTGTTAAGCTGTATCAAATTAAGTCAGAGGGGGGAAGTTTATTTAATAGCTCCGAACTCCCCACTAAATATCTTTTCCCATGAGCCTTTGCCTGCTCTGCCCCTCCTCCCTCCCTGAAGTGAGGCCTAATTTTCCTGTTTTTACCAAGAAGATTTCATGGTTCACAAGATCAAAAGCTTGCATAAGTTCTGTGTTTGTTTACATCAGCCTCCGCCCAGGCAAATAAAGCAGTGTTGACTGTCTTTCCCTTTCTCTTTCCTGACCTCCAACCTCTGCTTATGGCATATGTTCTGAATCACTCACTACGCCCCCAGCTGGAGGATGGGATTGGGAAGACAGATCTGGAACTTTTTTTTTTCCATAAACAGAAGCGATTCCAATGAGTTTTACAGCGAAGCCTAATGCTTAACACAAGAGTGGGGATCACTTCTTTACTGTCTTCACAGAGTGCATAGTGTCACAGCCCAACATTCAAAATGGAAGTGTGTTCATTGCCCCATTTTGTCAAACCACAGGCCATCCCTCCAAATAGAGGTCTGTGACTCATTAAGTGCGGAACTCTTTTGAAACATGTCTCTTTGATGTTTGGCTGGGTTTTGACATGTCTTTATAGTTCTATTGTTCTATAATTTTCCACAAATCAGAGCCACTATATCAAAAATCATGTTAGTGAACATCTTGAACAAACTTAGTGAATAGTGTATTGAAATAATTAGGTTTTGTGTCAGAGCTGAAATCTTATCATCCCTTTTATTTAAAAATGTTACAACTGAAACTTATTAAGTTTAAAAAAAAAAATCTTAAAACCATTGCATTCCATTATGTAACTGACATAACTTATACAAAAACCCATATAATGAGTTAAGGTGAAATAACTGGAAACATTTGAAAAACAACACTAGAGTAGCTACTGCATAGAAAAAAACATAAATATCCATTGGATGCACTTCCTTCTTAACACGTCAGGGTTCATATACTTGTCACTGATTGGGGAACACCTCTGACCCACCAAATAAAAGAAAATTGACCTTGAAGCCCATTGCACACCATTTTGAGCAAACATGCCACGGCAAATGGTACAATGTGTTTTGACATTGATATTGCCCCAGGTGAAGTTCAGGTGGAGCCGCTGAGGTCGGTTGGTTGGGGCTTTCTTAAGAAGTGCTGTGGCCTAAGGTCTTGGTTGAACAATGAAAGTGATTGTTGGGAGATCAGGAGACACACAGCCACGCCCAAAGAGGACCTAAATGAGGACATGCCGACAGAGCAGGAAAACCAGGAAGTGGCAGAATCCTGGCACACTGCTGAGTGGAAAGCTACCAGGATGATTTCTACACTATGAAATCTGTGTCTATGCCTCATCCGACATTGTGAGATTCATCATCTGTTAGAGTGCTGCTTTTTAGTGTTTCAACAAGGACAAGTGGAACCTGAATCTGTAATTCTGTTTCAATCCCCCAAAATTCAAAATATATAATGGTAATTAGTTAATATCATACACTGTCATCTTGAGTGTCAGTGGATGTAGAAGGAAAGGACCAAAATGCAGGGCTAAGGTCTCACCAGAAGGACAAAGAAGCAAAAAAACACTGGAAAAACTGAATGGGTCAAGATATGGAGCACGAACATCCAACACAATGACATCAGCAATAAACTGACCAAAAACAACGAAAGCACAAAGACTAAATACCAGGCAGACTAATTACAGTGGACAGGTGGGTGTGACAAGGACAGGAAGTCAATAGCAAAAAACATACTAAGGAACAAAGACTGCAAAATAAAACACGAATCATGACAGAGACTACAAAATAATACAGTAAACACGACACGACCTAATAAATAAACAGAAAATGTAACATAAACAACCAGACAGTTGTTTTTCTACCTTCAAAATTAATATTGTGAAGTGTTTGAAAACACTTTCAGCTAACACTTTGAGGAAATTAGTAATATTTTCTGAATGTGACCTATACCTAAGAGGCAGTTGGACAAGCAGCAACTCATGTGTGTCGGTATACTACTCTATAGAACGTAGACCTTGTTTTTATCTGCACTATATTACTACATTCATGCACATGAAAACAAAGTGCTGTATATATTAATATAAATATCTGATTTCAAGGAAAAGCCTCACCACTGCCTGGGGAGGAGTCAAATGTGAAGATGATTACAAGAACGTATTTCCCTCAGCTCGTCACAGGAAACAAACAGTCCGATTCTGAATTTAACTCCACAAACAAGAACCATATGCATGTCTTTCTTCTCCCGTCATCCTCGTCCACCACCCTCTTTTCCATGAGAAACATGTAAATACAAAGGCCTAGAAACACATGTGGTTAGTCATAAAGCTGCAAATTTAACCCCCCTCCCTTTCCCTCGTTTTTCTTCTTCCCTCTGTTCCGCCCCCAGCCTCGACCTCCTCACCCGAGGAACAAACCCACAAGACAGAGGGAGCGAGGCAGAAAACCTAAGGAACAGGAAAACAACAAAAAACAAGAACAAAGAATGTTGGAGGGGATCACAGCATTGGGAAACTGACTTAATTGCTTGTGTGTGAAAAGCAAAGGAGAAGAGGGACAAGCTGGCGACAGGGAGTCCGTTGGAAAGGAGAAAAAAAAAAAGTCTGTCGCGGGCTCCTGCAGACTGCAAAGCCTTTTCCTCACAATGGTGGCCTCTTGTCATGCCAGGGAGGCATGTTGGCGCATCAATAAGTGGCATGTGAGATGGGGAACACAAACAAGGGAAATTACTGAATTGAGCGGTTCTCCACTGGATTGTCAGAGACAAACACATTCTCTGCCATTTTGCGCCCCCACTTTTTACCTTTAGTCCCTTCCTATCCTCATGAACTATTAGCCTAATCGTTTGTCCAACAGGGAGAGTTATCTTCTTGGGTGTTAGATGAAAATGGCTTACATCTGGGTTGTGTACAGCTCACTCAAACAGGTGCTGAGCTTTGTGGGTAAACAATGGTGGCTAAGCCCAGAGCAGCGCAAAGCAGCATCAATGATGGGAAACAGTTGGGCTTGAGGGCTCATACACACACAACAGAGGTGTTTTTTTTTTTTTTGAGGGTTTAATTTAGGCGTGTGTAAACTCTCGGTGTGGTCTAACCTGTTTTGAATGGTGAAAGTCTGTTAAAAAAAAGAAAAGGAAGGTTTAGACACTAAATGGTTTTGGAAACTACTCTGGCAAAAGATGAGAAAGAAAACTGATGCGTCACGGCTTCGTGGAACAGAACACACCACACATGCATACTGGAATTCCTCCTATCTCATTACATCAAATGATTTGATAAAAATCCTGTGTCCCCTCTTCTTCCTCTTCACAGGACTGCTGTTATGCAAAAGTCACATGACCGCATCACATGACAGAGACTACTTTTTATCCCTGCGGTTCCTGGGATGCCTCCAAACCCAGAGTGGCCTCACCACTTTTCCCACAGCCGTCTGGGGAATGGACTGCGGACCTGGAGGTATGTGTGAGGCGCAACACTGAAGCACCAGGGCTGTCTTCGGATAAAAGCACAGAGAAATTCCCCCATTTCTAAAATAGAGCTCAGTTCAATGTTGTCGGCGGCAGCCACACCCAAGCAAGACATGCATTGTTGACAGTGTCTGGTTGTTGCAGCAGGTTCTTTGTGGTTTGTGTCTGTTGTCTTGGAACATGAACTGCTTTCTAAATAGGCTTGAGTTTTAGGTTTGAACATGACTAAATAAATATGCCACTTAATAGATGTTTGCTTTAATCTGTGCCACCTATTGATATATATGTTTTATATCTACTGATTTGCAGCACTAGAATGCACGGAAACTATTTTATTTTGCAATGGTGCAAGGTTGTTCGTTCAAAGTTAGCTTGAGCGATAATATGATTATGTCATGTCACAGCATATATCCACACAAAAAGCAAAAACAAGAACAAGAACTGTAAATTAAATTATTATTACTATTAAATTATCAAAATAGTTGGGATTAACAACAATTTATCACAAGATCAATGCAGCTCTAATTAACAGCATTTATTCCCCCCCCCCCATCTGACTCTCTCCGCCTCTCCCGCGGTCTATCATCAGTGACAATGATCTGTCACGAGGCTGTGAGCCGACCCCTCTCACTGCGTCACATTAGCTAAGCTAGCAAAGCTAGCGGAGCTCGTTTAACTAGCTGACTAAGCGGAGCAGCTGGTTAACAGTATAACATGGAGTATTTGCTAGCTTCACGGACTCATTTACTGCAGTTAGTAGTAGTTTCACATACCGCAAAGTGCTTGTCAAACTTCGACGGAGACGTTTCAAACTGCGGGTTGTGTTCCTGTGCAGTCACCAGACGCATCTTCGCGCTGAAGGACGAATCTTTCTTTCCCACGCAGGAATTTGTTTTATCTCCGTGTCCACGGGTCCTTCCTCCGAGCGGACACCGCTAGCGGAGCCTCGCTAGCGGTGTCCGCCGCGGCAGCATCGTCCACTTGCGCTCTTTGTTTACAGTGAGATTAGCGTCATTCGTTCGGTCTGAATACAATATCGCGAGACTTTTGTAACGAGTAACGAGATTACCTTAGATAACGTAACGGGGTAAAAGTACGTATTTTTTGTTTATAAATTGAGTAAAAGTTGAAAGAAATATATAACACTCAAGTAAAGTACAGATACTCCCAAAATCTACTTAAGTACAGTCATGAAGTACTTGTACTTCGGTACATTACACGACTGGTGAGAACACAGCAGGAAATTAGCTCCCAAGTGAGTGTGTTAATGATGTCTCTTATGATGAATAATACCTAAACAAAAGTGAAAAGCAAATGGAATAAATGTGTTATGTCCCGCCTCTGCCTGCTGCACCATCCCTCACCTGAACACGCCATCGTTTTCTGGGTAATAGCCAAAGAGTCTGAGCTGAGCCATCACTCATTTGTGGAAGTTAAACTTCAGTTCAATTGTGTCTGAAGTTTGTTTCATCTTTTTGAACTGTTTTGTCTCATCTCTCCCAGATATAATAATAAAATTGAATTGAATAACCTTTTCTCACCCTAAACTTATTTCCCTGTTTGTACACAAAGCTGCCCACAATGGAACGTGGGCCACTGTGTTAACAAAACTCAAGGTCGCCATATGTTGAAAATTGACCATATTTTGTGTACGTGCTATGCCCTGGAGAAGAAAAAACACAATGTCTTCAGCTTTGCATTTTTAGAATTGCCGCTCCCAACATTCAGGATGGTACAAGAAAAGACAAGAGTCTGACGGATTCAAAATACACCACACACCCTTCGAACTGAGGCCACAGGAGAAGCCTTTCGAGGGACTGCATTCCGATGGGTCGCTGAGGAATGTGGACAAAGTTGCGTGCCATGACAAACTTGTGTTATCGGATCACTTGGCCTTTCTGGAGTTCTAAACAATGGCGGTCCGAATGGTGGTGAACGTAGACCAACTTTGGGCTGCATGGCATAATCCTATCTCTGTTTCTCCTCTTGAGATCTGAGAAAGATACCGTACTGTGGTTTTTACTGACGAAAGAAGACTGCTAAATGGAGCTGTGGCTCACCAATCTGTAAATATGGTCCTTACCAGCCAAATTGTTCCCCTTGTTGACAGTGGTTTGGGCCCAGAGCTGCGTCTATCCCAAAGAACACACGCTTCCCTTGGGGGTGGTTTGAGACCCGACAGGGGGTCGTTAGACAAAATAGACAATGCCTGTCCACAGCTGACACAGAGTTGGCAGAGGTAGAGACAAAGGCTAAGAGACGGATGAAGGCTCCCAAAATAAATAAACGAAGTTGTCCAAAAAGAGGGCTCTGAATGCTCTGAATGCCATTGCAGAGAGAAAGCCACTGCATGCTGTATTTGACTTCTTGTGGGTCATTTCTGAGGACATTAGACACAGAACTGTCATAGCCATGAGATAATCTTCATGATCCACAACATCTCAAGAAATCTGCTCATAATTCAAGAGGGAAAATTAACACATGACCAGGACAAAAACTAAGAGTTTTCTAAAAGACATGTTGAAATAGAAACTGGGGTTGTGACCCTCCCATTTTAAATTTTATCAAACTACTCTCTGGTCATATTGTTCTTAGATCAGAATATCATTCTAAACGACTCGTTTCGTTTCTTTCATATTTTGAGACCAACAATTTGCATCAGACAGAGACGCACCTGCCAGTAGATGACTTCCAGCCCTCGGTATTTCCCTTATTATGAAATCTAAATAATTATCTGTTTCTAACTGTTTGCTTTGTGTGTTAAAAATGCCATATTTCTCTTTGGTAATGCCAGTAAAAGAAGCAGTGTTGTGAACCCTCTCAACAGGCATACGTGCTTGTCACTGTAGATTTTCCTTCCAGATAGCAGATCCCAGCTCAACACTTACATACACAGCTCCCCCATAACAGAATGACAGAGAGACAAGATCGTTCAGGGAAGCTGGAAAGATAAGTGAACTTGGGGTTGGTGAGACAGACAGACAACCCAAACTGGAGGAAAGTGAGCAAGTGGGGCGTGGGTTTGAGGGGTGCAGAGAGAGAGAGAGAGAGAGAGAGAGAGAGAGAGAGAGAGAGCGAGATAGAGCGCGATCTCCAGCAGTGCCGTGAAAGAGGATCAAGGTGGTTTTGGATGAGTTTCAGAAGTAAGCTGCAGTTAAAGCCTCTCGCTTGGACTGTTCACACGTAAATGCCAAAACCCCACCACACATCATGAAACACAGGATGGAATTTGGATGTTTTGGTAACAGGACAGTATCCTGGTTTCTTACTGTTGGCATGGATATGTCTTTATTTGTTGGCCTGGTCTTGTGACCTGTCCAGGGTCAACTCTGCCTCTTGCCCAGTGTCAGTTAGGATTGGCTCCAGCCCCTTGTAAACCTCAGAGGTTACACAATATAGATAAAGGCCTCATGACCTCTGCCAACCTGCAGTCAGTCCATTTGGCTACATCTTCTACATTACCCATTCTTCTGTCATTACAGGAAATGAAAGTGAACAATTCAACTTGCTTTCCTCGCTCTCACTCTCCTTGTCTCTGTTCAGCCGCTCTATCTGGCAGCGCGTCCCGATGTTTATGCATTTACCGAGATTGCTGGCGGGATTGTCAGAGAAAAAGGAGGGTTTATTTTTTTTTCTTTTCTCTGTTTCTTTTTTTTTTTTTCCTGTGCAATCTCTTGCCTTCAGAAACCATTAATGCCCATTCAACATCAACATCAAGGCACAGCTTTGATGTCTATTCTGGCAACAGACCTCTTTCTTTCTCCGCTGCCTGCTGCTCTCGCTCTGCCTCTCTCCTTCCCTCTATCCCCCTTTATCCCTTCCTCTTCCCTTCGCTCAATCTTTATGGTTACTGTACAATCAAATAATTAAACGGATTGTCGACAAAATGATTTTACCTGGCAATTAAATATGCAAAGCGAGTCAGCAGGCGGTGTATGAGAAGGCGATTAAAAGGGGCCCACTGCAAAAATCTACAAAGGCTTCACCAGCACAATAGGCAGCAGCCCCAGCCTGCCTCGCACACTAGCTTAGCCTGGGGAGTGAGTGGTGCCTCTTTATACCAGTCTCAAACAGCCATGTTTACAATAGCCTCAACCATGCTATGCCAATTACCACAATGCAAGCAGAAATGAATGCCATTTTTTTTGGAGAAAAGACAGGGATGAAGGTAGCGGAGTGTGGGACATATAGACATATGGGGCGACAGGAAAGCTAAGCTGCCAGTGAAATCAAAATTACATCACGTAATTGTCCTCTGCTGATGAAAAGACACTGAAAGAATTCTGTGCTTCAAATTAAAATCGAAGGAGTCCAAGTCCCCAAATGGAAGTTGGGTTTCCGCAAAAGCAGGAACTTCAGAGCAAATGTGGAAGCTGCAATGCGCTTCAACAAAGCACCTATTAGGACTGGAATGTTGGGGAGAAGATGGGCGGTGGTGGGGGTGAGCTCCTGATGTGCAAGAGGGGGAATGCGACAGTCAATGTCCATCTATCAACACTTGTGGGGAAAAATGCTCGCAATTTTCCTGGATAGGTTTCTCTTCAAAGCCAGAGCCCCAAAAGGCTGTAAAAATAGAGAGGGACGGTGGACAGTGGGGAGCAGAGGGGTGGAGGGTTACACCTGCACTGTTCCAGGGATTCAACAGAAACTAGCTGGTTCAGCCAGATTAAGCCCTCGTCATTGTTAAGTTAGGACCATGAAGGGAATGATATTCAGGTTCAGGAGTTTGTATCCTATTGATTATGTGTCCAAGTTTCACTTCTCTTTGCCTTTGTTGAGAGAGGTCAGGGAAATGAATCTGCTATTTGTGGTGTTAAGAATATCAGCTGTTCAGCTACTGAAAAAAAATAAATTGTCAAAAAAAAAGGAGTATGAATGTGCTTTCAGGAAGAAGAAAACCCATAGTATCTCAAAGATGTGACGAGCATTGGCGGCTTGTCTGTTTTCTTAATTTCATTTTTTTGCCATACTGCCAGGAACAGCTATCAGGGGAGACAGGAGTGAGAAAATCATTTTATGGGAAGTGAAAGCTTGTTTTTTTTTTTTTTTTTTTTTGCGTGGCTACCTCTGCTTTTTGCCAAGACTCCTTTTTTTAGTCTACATTTTGAACTGAGAGGCACAAGTGAGCGAGCGCTGCGCTCCGCACCGCAGAATGATTCGCTGGTATTTAACGATGTTTTCCCCCACCGCTGAAATCGAGCCAGATAATTGAGGCAAACATGGCAAGGCCCTCTGATAGGGGATGCAGGGTGCTTCATTAATGTGTCGACTGTCACAGAGTAGCACTGGTCCTTGTTGCTCTTTAATAGGACCAATTAGCCCGTGCCCCAATTTCCATGGTTAATGTCTCCCATTTAAGTGTTGAATACAGAACCAGCACATTTGCCCACAGAGGGGCTGTAATGCATCAAAAGGTTACGGGCTTTTAGTGATTATTGTTTATGCTGGCAATTAATAGTTGACACTGAATCTTTTTTTCCATGTAATGAGTCATGCTTTTTTTTTCTTTTTGGGGCCGTCTGTTTATGAAAATCTCCACAATGGCAAACTGCTTGTTCTTAATCATGTGGTTAAAATGGAGAGTCACCTCTTCTCTTTTCGTCGGCATTGTGGTGAGATCACAGTGCCTCTTTAATGCTGATGCTGCTGCTCATTAATGCTGAAGACATGAAGGCCACAGAGAAGGCAGGTAGCTGTCAGGAAGAATACTTAAGAGTATTTAACAACATTTCTTCTTCTGTCATTCACTGTGTGCATCTTCTCGCTATGGTAGAGTCCAGACTATCGTTTCCACTGCCAAGTCTCTTTGTGGGACAATGAATGCAATCACTATTCGCTCCAGGACGGAACACGTCTGCAGGACACAGGGTCAGGACCTGGCAGTGATGGAAATGGGCCACATGGGTGAACATCTTAATTAACAGTGTTGTCATATTGTCCATAACATTAAACATGCTGGCAGAGGGACAGAAGTTAATTGCCGTGCATGTATACCTAATCACGTTGGTGTAAAAGACAAATATGTACACAGGAGTCAATTATGACATAGCTGGCACTATGATAGGTGATCATATAAAACTGAGGTTTTTATCCCTTGGTTAAATAGGTTGCTCCGTCTGGAAATATATATAATTTAAACAATTAGAACTTACCTGGTGTCCCTGACTACTACTACTACTACTACTACTACTACCCACAATGTAGGGTGAAGTAATTCTGCATCATGAATCAGACAACTCACACACAACTGCTTTCATTTGAAAAATATAAAACTTTAATAAAGGCTACATCTCTCAATAATTACAATAATTATAGGTCCATGTAAATCTTTAAATGAAACTCTTTATATAATGTATAATTTACAGTTTAGATAGAATGAAACAAAACAAAAAAGGCCATGTTGTAAAAACAAAAAAACATGATTACAGGATATTATTAAAAGCATAAAAATATCTTTTCAACATAAAACCCTTCTGAGAATCAAGGGATATATATTAAAACCCTGAAACAGGGTAGCACATGGTATGGCATCCATGTAGGCACAGGTGCTGTACTCATATAACACCAGCGATAGTGTTTGATGTGGATTGTGTCTGTGTGTGTCCTCTGTGTGCATCACATGTGTCACTATCCATATTTCAGAATGCAGAATTACAATGTATACAGGAACTCTGCTATATACGATGTTATTGTAACAACATTCAAAGGATATTGGAGCCAGAATTCTTCAATGTTCAATTTTTTTTGTCTCCTTTTGTTTGTATGTGTTGACACGCTAGCTGACCTCTGCAGGAAGTCATTCTCATTGACCCAAGCTGCTTCTTGTTAGCACAAGTTCTTTTGGTGTGCGTGCTGTAAACACTGCCATTATTAGATGGTACAGCTTGTGCGACAGGTCTCTGCTATGTGTATCAGTAACTATATTCACCCCCCCCACCCTGTGCAATGCCTGGTTTACAAACAAAGGCACAACAAAAAAGATTTGAGCTCTGTTGCTGGACTGACAGTAAGAGATAGCGGGAGGGGGGATTGGAAAAGCTAGTGTGACAAAAGTAACATTACAAACTATCAGCAGCATTTAAGACTGGGATTGCCCATAAGGATAGTGGAGGGAGAGCGCCGCAGACGAGACCGCTGCTAAGGTTGTTAGTTAGGGTCAGACGGGGCTACAAGGCTGTGGGAGGTGCTCGGCTAGTGTCACATCCTTTGAGTAAAGTAAAAACAAACAACAAACAAAACACAAACTTTAACAACATTACCACAGTATTCTCCCAACATTCAAAGCAGCTTGCCCATTGGCTAGAAATAGGGAGGGGGAGGAAGGAGGGTATAAGAGGACATAGGGAGGAAGGGAGGAAAAGGTAAAAGGGAGGGTTGTTTTTTTTTCAATAAATACTTAATAAAAACTTTCAACTCATGACAAAAAGCATCTCTATATATAATACATGTATATATACATATATGCATGTATGTATATGCACACGTACAGATGTTTTTGTGATGATGTTGGAGTGTAACTTTAAGAGCAGGTTGGTGGAGCTGCGTCTTCAGCGCCTGCTAGTCTGTTGCACTCGGCCAGGAAGCCGATAAAAACGCATCATCAGTCTCTCATCACATCTCAACAACAACAGTCATCTACATCTTCAGTGGTTATATTCAAGAAGAGGTGGGGTCCCCCCCCCATTGGCCTCCGATCATCATCATTCTCACCGTCCTTGTGTTGGCCTTTAATTGTCTGTTGTGTCATTCCCTTGTGTTTCTAAGGCTGATTGGTTGAGAAAGTCAGGGAGGTGCGGCGCCTCCTCTGGATTCGGTATACTTCATTGGCTCATCTTCCTTCAATCACTCCTCTTGTGCTGGATATATTAACTCTGTTTAGCTTAATATTAAGAAATAGAAACAACAAAAATAAAAACAAAAGGAAGTCCAGAGCCTATTCTGTTAATTACATAGAGTCTCTTGCTCAAGTTCCTTAATGGACAGTTTAGCTTTTGGTTGGGCAGGGTAGGGCGTCGGTTGGTTGGCAATGAAGTGGCTTTTAGTCCATCCTTTCCACCTTCCCCAGGACCTTGCCTTCATACATGGGCAACACGGTGGCGTCTTCCCACACCTCCTCGAACACGGCACCGCACTCAAACTCATCACTTGCCTTCTTGAAATAGTACCTGAGGGAGAAGAACAAAGAAAGAAGAGTGTAATTAGCACACGTTGCGTGTAGGTTTGCATAAATAAAAATGAAAAATCGAAACAAAACAGAATTGAAATGTGACAGTGGCACAAAGCATCTGATATATTTCGGTGTGTCGTAAACCACTTTGAGGCACCTACACAACCGCTTCCATATACATGCTCGTGCACAGTTCCCTCTTGTCCAAATCAAACACATACCACACAGCCAGAAATGGATCCTGCTCAAAACAACTTAGTCATAGCCTTCAATGCCATCCCTCCTCACATCAAAGGTTGTGGCTGACTCTACATCACACCGCTTCCCAAACAGAGCTGAACCCGCCGTTTAAACACTCCCTGTGATAATTCAAGCTGCTCCAAACCGCCTGTGTTTGTCCACCCGTGTGTGCTTGTCTCCACGTCCACTTGTTCATCTTGACTGTTGGCCATTGTACAGATGCTTATCTGTCCTGTGAGGTCTTATTAAAGCTGATGGGTTAATTAGAGGCTGTCTTAAGACACTGCCCCCCCCCCCTCGACCAATCTTGAATGATGCCCCCCCCCCCTTCCCTCTCTGTGTCTCCATGGCTTCTAATTGGGCTGGCTGTCAAATGAAGGGCCTTTCTGTCACACAGGTTGACATTTCAGGTGCCTGAGAGTCTGCCTGTGACTGCACGACCGCACTCCGTTGCTTGCACACACACACTCCCCACGTTTCTCTCACATACACACTCTGTGCAGCTTTCTGATCACCAGCCAAGAACAAAGAGGAAAAAAAACGGAGCAGGAAGAGAAGAAAGCAGATACAGAGTGGAGGCCTTCCCCCGCCTCGGTGACTGGGTGTGATCGGTTGGGATGCAGGCCGAGCCTGGGGGCTTTACCCTGAGATGGGGAAGGGGAGAGGAGGGTGGTGGCCGCTTAGACTGTCTCCTGGAGGTCATGGGTCACCTAGCTAGCCCACTCTTCTTCTTCTTTCAAGCAGAGATAACTCCCAGGGTTAGCTTAGTCCCAGTGACTGTGAAGTCTCCCGGAGCTCCTAATGATTTCTCCTCTCTACTTTAAACCCAGCAAAAGATCAGCGGGAGGGGATTTAATGATAAGCTTTGTAATGGAAAAATGCCTCATTTTGACCATGTGTGTCTGCGCTCAGAATTCAAAAAAAGAAGAAAAAAGGGGGAACAGCGTTCTGTTTTATCACTAAGCTGAGAATCATTCAAACACGTGTAGGCGGAGCACACAAAATGTGCACATACTATTTTACTTTCCATGTTGATTGTAATTACACACAAACAAAGGAGGAGGTTGCATTACCACAGCTGCAAGACGTTCTACCCAAGTGTGCAGCGATGTGACAGAGGAGAGCTGGCTTTGTTTAATGATATGTCATTTCAGTAAACATTTCCTCTGTTGTCTCAGCATGGCCGGGCAAGATTAAACCTTTTCATCTTCATTAGCAGAAAACAAATCAATTCAATATCCTCCTCAATTTGAATGGCAAATTGTTGGGGTTTTTTTTAATGCTAATTTTTTTACACAAATAGTTCAAAGTCATCACTTTGTTTCAGAGAGTGAGACCGAGGGAGTCTTTCCATTGGAACATGTTTTATGTGGCAAGATTTTTCTCTCTTCGCAACATCTGGCACCAATATCGCCTGGCAGAGCCACGGCATACTGTTCTCTGCTGTACCGCTGCCATGTCCAAATTAACCAACTCCACACATTCTGCTGCCATTGAAGCCAGACGCCTCATCAACCCCCACCCCTTTCCTTCTCTCTCGCTCACAGAAGAGTTACGGAATAGAAGGGGTGAAACGACCGCCTTCTCTCTCTAGGACATGTGGCTGTAACCTAATGTAAATGTCATGGGCATATATGCTTTATGTTTATCTATGTTATTTATGTTGCAATCTACACAGCGCTGCACAATACTAGTAGGAGCTCAAGCCTCAACTTCCTGGGTGGTGATTCAAAGTTTATTTTTACTGATCAGCCACTGTATTTCAAACTAGCTCAAATGTCTTTTCAGGATTATTTATTTATTTATTTTTAATTTTTTTTATGTTTTTTGCTGTGTTAACCACAACCACTCATTAACAGAAGAAGGTGCTTGCGGCATTTGATTTTAATGTCTGATGCAATAGTGCAGAGGCCTCGCAATAGTCTTTGTGCACAAAATAAAATGGCCCAGGCTTCAAAGCCATATTTATTGAGGCTGCCTTACCATGGAAATCAGTACCAGATGTGAGAAAAAAATTCACCCCCCCCCCACTCTCTGTTAGCTCCTACAGATCAGGCCGGTCTCTTTTTAACTATTGGGCTTCAGTGTTTCACACTCCCACTCAGGAGACAAACTAAACAAAAACGCACATACATAGACAGCTTAAGTCACAACCCCGGTAATTTCAGACTAAAGCTTGTCCAAACAAGCATCTTGGCTCCATTTCAGTTTCTCTCCCCGTCAATACTAACACACCTAAAGAAACCATTTCTCATGACCACTGACGTGACCGCTGGGCCAGTGTTTACAGGCACAGTCATCTGTTGTATCGGCTATGTCATGACTGTGATCCCTAAATGTGAACCCTACAAAGTTATCAAACTAGAACAGGGGCAGCAATGTTTTCAAATCTCTTCATAAGCAGCCATCCAAAGCAGGTGTTTTCCAAAGAAAAGTTAACTTGTCAGTGGATCATATTTACCGGTAGTTGCCTTTCTTGCTAAGCTGCTCCTTGAAGTGTCCCAGGGTGAGGCAGTGGGTCTTCATCATGCTGCGATAAGGAATCTCCTCACCACAGAAGAAGTAGGTGACCACTAGTTCTTTAGACCTGAATAAAAAAAAATAAAAAAAATGCTTTTCAAACAGCTGCACTTGTAGGTGAAGAAGACAAAGACGCCATAGGTTTATGGTGTGCAGTCAACAGACAGCTGGCCCGCTGAGGGTCAGCCAATTAAAACTAAAGAGGCCTCACAGTCAGGTGGCTGTATCTTCACATCAAACAACTTCCTTTTTTAACAACATGTGTATGAAAGGGGCCGATAACTTTGAGTTACCAGGGGTTACTCAACGCATCCTTGTTGGGTTCCAGTGGGGTGTGCGCGCATGTTTAAGTTGGGAGACGGGTGGGTAGAGTTAGAATTCCCTATTAAGGCTTGTTTAATCTTAAATGATTAAAAAGCAAGAGAAGAGGAGTTCAAAGACATAGCTGTGCTGACTCGCAACATCGCTTTGAAGGAAAGAGCAAATGCATGAAGCTTGGAGAGAGGGAGACAGTTTTAAAAAGTGTCTGAGGAGTGACATCTGGAAAAATAAATGGATAACTAACTAACTAACAGGTTTGTGTTGCTGATTCAAAATGGGAGAGGAATAAAAAGACGAACATACTCATCTGTTTGGAGTCCAGTGATGGCTAGAGGGCTATCTCCCGAGGTCAAGGAGGCCGGTGGATGGTTTCTGTCTCGCTGAAGGTTGCCGGCTGCTGTTGAATGCCTGTCAGAATTAGAGATCAATGGCTAATTAGTAGGATGAAGATGGGAAATATGGAGTATGGACAATTCTTGGATGATGTGCAAGAGTGCCAACCTCTGTTTTGGGGGCTTGGAAACCTCTTCTAGTCGGCGGCAGGCTTCTTCTAGCTGTGCCAATGTGTTGGGTGGAGGCAGAGGTGGCATAGCAGGGTCCTGGATAAATGGGTGGCCGGGGTGATGACCACGGAGGTGAGTCCCACTGCCAATGCCACCTCCGCCCCAAGAGTAGTGAGTCCGACCAGGTAGGGGCTTGGAGTCAAGTTGGCTGGACTTCTTCAGGCCTTGGGTGCTGATAGAATAAAGAACATTATACATATAAAAAAATGGGATAAATACATAAAATGAGCTGTGAACTCGAGACTCTTGGGGACAAATTATGTTCCGGGAAGACGCTTACCTGTGTGGCTTGTGCTTGCCCTGCCTCTCACTCTCGAGGATCCACTGCCAAACATTCTGAGAGCGATCGGTTGCGTCTAGGGGAAGAACCGGTGAGGGCACACCCTCATCTGTTGCCTTGACTGGCTGTCTGGACAAAGTGCTGCAGCGTCTGCAAGGAGAAGACGTGTTAGACCAAAAGCAGCTTTATCACAGGGAAAATTTAGACAGCAAGATTACCAACTGAGGATATGCCAGCCAAAAGGTAACACTCACACAGGGGTGAAGTCAGAATAATTCGCGCCCCCTGGAGGGCAGAGGCACTGCACACGCTGAGTCGCCTCTGCCTCTATCTGGTCCTTGGTCTTCGGCCCAGCGTGGTGATGGTGGATGTAGTGATGGTGGATATGCTTTGTGGACTGCCTGCCTGTCATCAGAACTTTGGTGGCCCCCGTATATTCACCAAAGTAGGGCCCTTGACCAGAAGACACCATGGCAACTGTCCGATCTGGAGAGCGTGAGCGTGGCGAGTGCCTTACGACACCTGGCGACTGGCAGCCAGGTGTCTTCAAGACACGAGATAGGTGCTCGTCTAGAATAGCCTGGGGGTCCTCCTCACACTGGGTGCTCGCTGGGAGCAGAGGGTGATGGAGGGAGGTGTTGCTGGCGAGGTCACTGCCCTCCTCTCTTTCCTCCTCCTGAACAGGTAAAAAAAAATGAAAAGAATTTGACAAAAATATTGAGATGGTTGATGAAACTCAAGCAGACAAATGTAAGTCTCAACATAAACCAACTTATATAATAGTCTGAAGTCAGTAAGAGCAAATAACTTGATTTGGGTTCCTTATACGGCTCCACTAACAGGCTTTATCTATAATGCAGAGTGTGCCTTCGCTTCACAAGAGACTGGCACTACACATAGTCCGCAAACGTGCCACTGGAGAATAGCTAAGTGCTCACTATTTGAGGGAACTTCAAGTGTGTCTAGAAACATTTGAAAAGTTCCTCCAGATGGGAGGGAATCGGAGGACAGAAAGGAAAAGGCAAGATGCCGTTAAACCAAGACAGACTTTCAAATCCCATGGTCATTTCCCTGTTCCCTGTTCCCCATGTTAAAGCTGGCAAAAGGCTATAGAAGTGCAGAAGAGACTCAAGCTAATTTGGGGTACAAGTTAGAATTTTCCCGTGGCAGCCATGTTTCACACGGGTGCATGTTTAGAACAATGTTTCTATGCATATCTGTACCTCTTGGATCTGCTGCAGCCTCTCCTCCAATGAGCTCATGGTGTCCTGCTCTCGCTTCAGCTTGTCCAGCCTGGCTATAAGCTGGGCAGCAAAGGCTGAGGGCTCAACAGGGGTCATCTCCTTGGGTAGCCGGTATGTCCTCTGCAGGGTAAGCAACACGGGGGGAAGGACACGTTAGTATTTGTGGGAGTGTGACTGTGTTGTTTCTGTCAGATGCAATATGGTGCATTAATCCGCCGCCCTTGCCCTAATCCTATCTTGTTCCAAAAAGCCTGTTACTATTCCAAAAGGCCTAATCCAGTTGCCCTCGCCCTTGAGCTAACCTGAACCTTCTCCACCACCCATCACTTCCCAGATCTTCTCATGCCCATTGCCCTTGGCAGTGCCAGGCTGCTGGGCGAGGGGGAGAGAAGGGGGTAGCGATGGTGGGGTAGCAGTTGGTCTCGCTCGGAGGGGAGGCCCCCTGCCTGCACCCTCTGTAGCCCTACCAAGCCATCAGCAAGGCAGCGTCTGAAGTCAGCACACTTCAAAGGGCCCTTGTCAAACATCAAACGCACACTAGGGGTGGGAGGGACACGCAGCTTTAAATCTCAGAATAAAAGCCAGATATCGACGGAGAAGAGAGTGAGGAAAGGAGCAGAAAAAAATGGAGAGGGGGACAAAATTAACAGCATGAAAAAAAGAGGGAGAGGATTGAGACGTGCATTTGTGAAGTGGCAATGGTGGCAGGACGAAAGAGAGAAGGAGGGAAAAGAGGGAGGGAGAGGATAGAGGAGTCAAATACTGGGAAGATCTGAGGGGAAGTAGTAATTTATTTCCTGGCTGCATGCAGGGCAGCTCAGAGGTACTCTAGTCACATTATCCTCCTTCTTTTTTAACTATATGCACCAGTTTCTCTCTCCCCTCTTCTTACTTTTTTGTTATTTGGCACACTGGCTTTCTTGATTTTGACTCTTTTTTTGTTGTTCCTCTCATCTCTTTGTAGACACGATGAAGGGAAGAAGAAGAAAGGCAAGCGGAGCTGCTGGCAAAGGAGCGCCAGCCCTGCACGGGGCCCCTGCTGCCTGGGGCTGGTGCATCATGGGAGACAGAGCCATCTCCAAATCAGGAGGGAGACATTAAAGGAGTGCAAGTGGGAAAGGAAAAGAGAGAGAGATTGATAGAGAAAAAGGCAGAGAAGAGAGAAAATAGAGTGAACAGACAGCACTGTCAAATGTGCGCACAAACATGCACACAACTCTTCCACATACACACACCTGTGTTTGGATACGAAGACAAAAGAATTTCGTATCTCCTCATTTGCCTTCGCCCCCCTCAAGATCCACCTCTTAACCAGTGTTAGTTTGTTGTATCCTAGTCCCTTTAACCTCCCCAGTACAAATTCAGTAGGTCACCAAACCACTGAATTCAAAGAACATCCTAATATCAGAGTACTAGAGCAAAGTGGAACTAAATAGATGCCTCCTATTCATTTGCTGGGATGTAGCCAGGGATGTTTTTTTATAATAACTCAAAGATTAAACTAAAAGTTGAATTTATCATAATGTCCATTGCGTACACCATCACCAGTGCGACCACTGCTCCATAACACATTTGAAGTTATCGCACTATGAAACACACAATAGCTACTGGGGTGGAATGCAGGGACAACTACACACGTTTATATTTGTGGCTCTCGAGAAGCTACACGGATGGGGAAAGGAGGGGCTTGAAGCAGCTGAGGAAGGAGTGATGTGGTATGCAAATCTTGCCTTTCATTTACCCCGACTTTTATATGAAAACGAGCGGGGGAATGAAATATAGTATTCTGTCACAACACAAGCTCTGGAAGAAAAAAAAAAAAATCAAATAATGCTCAACTCCTAGAGGAATCAGGACCCAGCTGTCTGTCAGTGTGTTCAAGTTTGGGTTTAGCTGATTACAAAAAAGGAAACGCTGAGACAGGAAGTAGAAGTTAAGGAAGTACGACTTACAGGAAAATGGGGTAGCGTAACCTGGCCGTTGATCTTGACACTACGATGCATATCTCTCTGGAGCTGCTTCTTGGTGCCCAGCTTGTACGGAGGGATTCCATCTCTGTAACAAAGAAAGACGTCAGAGGTTTTTATTTGTTGTAAATGAGAGGGAAATGCATGGTAAAAAAAAAAACAGTGTGTCACACAATGCTTCCACACAAACAGTTGGTGTATGTTTGTGGAAAAAGAGCCCTTAGGAGACAGTTTCATCATTGAAGTGACTGACAAAGTGCCACCCAGTAACCACCCACTGGGCATTTTAGAGCCATATCAAAAGGTCATGGAGCCTTGAAGGCAAGGGAACAAAAAAAAACACATAACAAAACACATGAGGACAATGGAAGAGATATGCTAAACATCCCTGTGGGCTTCAGAAGAAGAGCCTCACTGATAAGATTACATCAAGCCTTGTAGACTCGGACAGTGGCTGCTTGAAAGCACAGGAATGACCTCCTCAGCTGGTCTGGGTCAGAAACGACAACAGGTTAAAGCAGTCATGTAAATGTTGCTTAAGCACTGCTGCCTTTGTAGCTCTGATATATTAATATGAAAAAAAAGATATGGAGCGAGGAACACTGATAGTCTCTGGATAATTAATCGTTTATTCAGAGAATCTTATTCTCAGTTTTTCATTCTATGTCTGCTAGCTTTTCCAGTCAGCTGCCACTTAGGCTAGGCCAATTATCTTGGCCGTTTTGGCTGCTCAGAAGTGTCTGACCTAGCCCAAATGCTACTTTTTCTGCTGCCTCTTTGAAATCTCAACACTCATGCACATATGCACCCTCTGCCATCTTCGTTTGGCAAGCGCTCTGCTGTGAGCCTCTGATCTCAGCTACATCAAAAGGCTGGTTTGTAAGATAAGGTAATGTTTGAAGTTGGTGCAGCAGCATTCCCCAGCGTCCAAGTAAATCCATAAATAAGATATAAGCAAAAAGAAAAAAAATCACCCCCACCCTTTCTTTCCCCCCACCACCCCCCCCCCCCCCCCCCTTCCCAAATCCTCTTCTTCTTTATCTGGGAAATGAGATTCAAATTTGCAGTGTGCCTTTTAGTGACTATAAAAGGACACACTAATCAAACTGTTCCCTCAAATGAGAGAGGGAGAAGCTTTGTTTTTTATTGACATCGCTTCTGGGTGGAGAAAGACCAGAACTGGGGACAAGGACAGCACAGATCTGTGTCAAAGACCTTGGCGATAACTATTACGGAATATGACTCTGACACATAATGGTGTTCAACAATGAATCAATTTCTTAACCTTGATTCATCTTGACAAGTTCTGCAAGTCACATTTCAGAGTGACACTTTCAAGAGGAATCTGATCGCGGAGCCACATTGCCAATATCTCCAACTTGGTGAGTTGCAGTAAGCTTCTTGAAAGTGGGGCCTACTACCAAAATCAACGTTTCACAGACTGTACCTGTGGGAGTACAAGCCATTGTCCCACAAGGTGCAGGAAGAAATACAGCAAACGCTTCAAAAGTAAAGCTCAACAGCCCCGAGGAGCTTGAACAATAATTAAAATCCCAAATTTGGGGGCAAAACAGCATTGACAAATAAAAGATCACCAACTTCCCACTTACAGTCAATGTTTTCAGTCCTGGATATTTTGTCCAGGTTGGGAATGAGAAAATAGCTGTGGATGGTTTCATGGTTTCATGGGCCCTTACTTTATGGGGAACTCCTATTCAGTTGTGCAAGTCATTTTCAAAGCAGCCAGCTACCCTCTTATCCCCCTAAGCTCCCCTCACCTAACAATAGGCTGAAAGTGATTCAGTTAAGCCCTTTATACTCCATGCACTTTATTTTCTCACTCCCTTGCAAATCGAGCCTCACCATTCCTGTTATCGGGGTCTGGAGACTCGAGGAGAGGAGCTGCGGAGGACTGGGAGGATGGAGGTGACTTTTTTGGGGGTGCCCTAGACTGGCCAGAGGGAGTCCCGTACGCCTTGTCCCAAGGTCTAGAAATGAGTAACCCATGTGAAACCGCGCAGACACATGATCTCAGCACGCCGCAGAGGCCAGTGGCAGGAAACCGACCCACCATGTGAGTAAGCCTCCTTTCATTTGGTGCCAACATTTTTCAATGAGTTTGTCTTGAGGCCCAAATGGCCATTTTCCTCCCCCTCTCCTCTCGCTCTTCAAAGGGAAAAAGCGATTAGATAATATGAAAAAACAAGTCTGTTGTGGCAGAAGGGTGGGATGGATACATTTCAACTTTGAGGGAAATGAGGCAACGCCCCCACCCACATCAAGACACTCATTTTTTTCTCCCTCCTCTCCAGGCTGTAACGCATCAGAATATACTTCAAAAGGTCTTCAGACATAATGACTTTCCCAGAGTTATCTCCCTTGAGGCCGCAGCAACAACTACACTTTAATAGAATTACCTGGAGTCAATCATAGAGGATAATTAAAAAACATTACAGACTATTATTTGCAACAGAGCGGTCCCTTGGCCCCAAGGAAAGCAAGTGAGTGTCTTTAACTATGAGGCCAAATATTTTTCTTCACACCCATAGACTTTGACTGAACTCCAGTCAAGGCATTTTTACACACTGTGAAAATGATTGAATTTAAACTGATCACCAAACTTGTGCTTTCAATAAAAAAATAAAATAAAAAAAAATCACTTACACACTACTGTCTGTCATGGACATGGAATCGTCTGTCGTAGCATCGCTGGAAATCTCGCTGTCGTTGGCACTGGTGGCAGGGGCAAAAATGTAGCCAGAGTTGACAAAGTAGGGGCTGGCAGGGTCTCCTCGACGGTGCGACCTGCAGAGGACCCAGAAAGTCATGCTTTACTTTGATGCTGATTGAAGAGACAGGTGAGGCGTGACACAGATGAATGACGTTTATTTGACACGTTTCGTTCTGTTGTTCACATCACATTTTAAAAGCAAATGTGTAAACGAGGAGTTTGTTCTGATGACATGCTCTGCAGATTTCTGTAATTAATCGTCACTTTTTTTGGGAGGGGGGGGTGCTGTGGGACTAAACAACAGCATTTCTCATCTTTCTTTCTTTCTCTTTTTCTCCATCTCTCACGTCACTCTTTACACTCCCACTTCTATCTCTGCTTCCCTCTATCATCCAGTCTGGGGGCCCCTCCTTTACTCACTCTCCCCTGCTTTCCCTTTTAAAGTATCTCTCTCTCTCTCTCTCTCTCCTGCTGTGTTGCATTCCTGTTCCAGTAGTGAAGGGGGTGGACAAGGAAGAGGGAGGGAAGAGGGAGGGGGAACTTGAGCTTTACAGAGGGAGGGAGAGATGGAAAGGGGGAAGGAGGGCCCCTTTCTTTATGAGAATGCCTTCTGCCGGGAGTGCTGAGAGGAGAACCCCAGCATGACTAAAGCCGTAGGCCCCAAGCACAAACCTGACCTTTGGAAGGTCCACGCAAAGAGTCAGGTATTTAGCACAGCTGGGCTCTCTGCACCCCTTGCTCCCTTTCTCCATCTCTTTTCTTTCTTTAATGACACCCCCCTCCTTTCCTGTATTCCCCTCTTCCCCTCCTCTTGTCTCTCCCTGTCTCCCACCAAAGCATGCTTACTCTCTGTCAGACAGATTTTCTTTTTCAAAAAGGACAGATAAAAGTGTTGGATAGAAGAGAAAGAGGAAGGAAAACACTGACACACACACACAAACTATGGCAGAGTCGTTTCAGTGGTTGAAGCTGCGGAACTGAGCAGAGGATGTTTTGTTGTTTTCTATCACTTTGGAGTTGAGTATTGGAGGTTTTTCAAAAAGAGGGGAAAAAGGAATCTGTGCAGTGGTAAAATTAGTTCCACATGTTTGAGATGGAAATTGCTTGACCTAAAGAGATGGTGAGGGGCAGGGGGAAAGGGGGAGAAAGCGGGTGAAGGAAGGGAGAAGGGGGGAGGCTCTCTCCCACCCGCTTTTCTTTTAGTGAAAGACGAAAATGCAGGGGATCACACCAGGAAGCCAGGAGATGCCCACATGTCAACAAACCCTGTGCTCATTGGTCCCTCAACATGATGTCTTTGAAGCCAATGACAGTGTTATCAGATTATCTGACACAGCTCAAAGAAGGATGCAATTCTCAAGGGATTGTTTCAGCTGAGCCAGTTTTTTAAACTGTCATTATAAAGTCATGCTCCAGACCACTTTTTATCTGACTATCGATGTGTTTAGTTCACTTGATGGGCTAAGCATAGATTATCTATGAATTGCACTATCCCTATCAAATCTAAATGCAAGACCTTGTCAAAACTCTACAAAATAATTGAGTCCAGATGTAATGATAAACTAGTTACATGAAAAGGTTTAAAGTACTCTGTGATGCTGGCTTATGTAAAAAAAAAAAAAAAAAAAAAATCTCATATTTTTGTCTGACTTCAGAAGATGTTGGACAATGTGTGGGACGAGCTGTAACAATAAAAGCCCAAATGATTTCCACATTTGGCATAAGGCTCCACAAGTTCTTTTCACTAAGCATTAGCATTTCTCTGCTTAAGGAGATTTTGTCACATGTGTAATAACTATAAAGGCAGCGTGAATGGATTGAACTAAATATGGCATAACTTTACAATGGCATCAAACTGTTTCATGTATCTCTAACAGTCATGAGACTTGGTGTCTGAATTTGTGCCTGAACCGGAGGAAGGGTTTCAAAGCACAGGAAACTTGAGCATGCCAGCAGAGGGCTGCCTGCAAGACACCATTTACTTAAAAGGAAGGCTCAGATCCATTGATGTTTTGTACCCACCCCGCCCCTCCACCCCTCCACCCCTCCAACCCCTTGGCTAACTGCAAGGCAGGAGGGCACAAATATAGAGGGATGTTCCTCTGAGACCCTTTGATCAAGTGCCCTTTATCTCTTTCTAAGGCATTTGTGAAATAACTTCCAACTGCCACATAGTCACTGTAGCCTCACTAATGAAGGGATGCTGATCATGAGGAAAGCAAGCAATGCAAGGATGTAAAACACAGAGATGCCGCATTAGATTGCTCTTACCTGCAACTGTTCTCCAGGACTTCAGCTGCTGTCCGGATGGTCGCAGTAGCCCTCAGGGTCTTAGCAGACAGTCCAACCACGGACCCTAATGTTTTTGCCTTCAGGTCGTTACAACTCCATTCCTCTTCCTCCATGAGGGGAGGAAGGTATCCGCACATCAGCTTCAGGCTGCCGAGACCGCCGTGGTTCATGTAAGCCGCGTTCTCGCAGCCGGTGCGCACGTATTCGAGGTATATGTCAGAGGTCAAAAACATCTGGTATGCGTTCTCTTCCATGTTGGACTGAATTTCCGTCTGTGCCTGGTCAAACATGGCAGAGTCTATTTGTTGCTTCTTAATACTATCCCTTATGAAGGTCTTGGTGGCGGGCTTCAGCTGCTTGGCGACAATGCTGTTGTTCTCGATGTACCGCTTAAAAATAACTTTGGCAACTCGCAACGTTTTGGTATCCTTTAAGTCCATTTGCCTGAAGCCGTTGCAGGCGAACCAAAAGTCCAAAGTGTCCACACAATTCTCCCGCTCCAAGAAGGTCCTGAAGAGGTGCGCGCCGTCCTGGTCGCCCAGGAGAAAATGCAGGGACTTAGTCCACCGGACTAGGGGCGAGTCCGGGGACGCGCTGCCCTCTGGCTCCCCGAGTCCATCCTCGTTCCTCCGCGGTGTGGAGCCGGGAGGCGCGGCGGCGGGGGTATCTTTAACCTTGCTCTGGGCTCTCATTTTGGCAGATCTGCTGGGGTTGCAGCATGACGCTTCTCCCTCCTCCCCCGGCACCGGAGGACGAGGAGCATCTTCTCGGAAGCTACTGCTGATGTGCTCCGTAAGCGCCCTGCTCATGGCTCCAGCTCCGGTTGCAGTGTGAGAGTGCCGTCGTGCCTCCACTGAGCTCCAGCCTAATCCTCCTCACTCTCTAAAAGCAGCGGGGGAGCTTCTTAGCTCCTCTTCACTCTGAAACACAAAGTATTGATCTAATCAAAGCCAGATCCTGCTGAACTTCAAAGAAAGACATCAAGTAAACAGTCCCCCTCAAACACACTCGCCGGGTTCACAGAAAACGGAAATATGAAAGGCTTTCTTTCGTTTCATTTATCTATTTATAATCGAAATGAGAGATCAACTGCAGCCTGCATTCTCTACGTGCATTGATCTGTCACACCAGACGAACATTTTTACAAGAATCATCGTCTCATTCTAACTCTCAACCAGAACCACCAGTCTCACACAACTGTGGCTTACACGTGTTTTCCTAACGAGTCCATGTCACAGGCTTCAACTCCAATTAATTCCCAATCTGCTTCGGACGACCGTACCCTACCCCCGTCTGCACCAGGCACGCACGCACACATGCACACACGTTTCCACTCGGTGCCTTCACTTGTCCTCACCGTCCCAGAAATGGAGAACAGACGATGGGGGAACGCATCTGATCTGCACCACAATGACCCAAAAAAACGCTGGAACGTACGAGGGATAAAAAGCCCCGCGGGAGAAGCGAGCCGCTCAGGCGTAAATGCAAACGATCAATCGCCTTAATATCTGCCCGAGAAGGCGATTACAGCACATTAATAAAGTCACAGCCCCAGCAAAAGCAACGTGTCTCAACTACCAACACAGCGCGCACAGACCGGGGAGTATTTGGAGCAAAAACACATCATCAAGTACCTGGGTGACTTTAACCAGAGTATCAGTGTCAAAGCAGAGGCTGCAACATGGTTGCGATAAAAAAAAAAAAAAAGACGAGCGACTGAGCCAGTGACAGACATGATAATAATTCACAGGCAGGCAGCGTAACTCAATGGATGCAGGCTGCCCAAACGTGCGCAATAAAAACGTACCATCGCAGGGGGATCCAACCAGAGTTACAACCAGTTTCCAAAAGTTGATTCACGAGTCCATCTAATAAACCAGTCCAAAAACTGTAATCCACCACAGAAGAAGGAGAAGAATGCGACGACGGATGACTTGAACACTGTGCCGTGCCACATGTGTCGCTGCGGAACAAACCGCTGTAGTTTCGTGCACCCTGTCCCATTCAACAACTGACCTCAGAGGAGGCAGGCTCACAGCCTATGAAGATCACTGAGGGTGTCACAATCTGGAGGAGGTAAAAGGAGGAGGTGGAGGTGGGGGCTCCGGCTGAAGAATACATCCCACTTGTTCCCCTGCTAGAAGACGCACCAGCAGACACACACACACACACACACATATATATTTATATTGTATCTGAGCAACACATTCATACATTCACCCTCTCTCACACACACACACAAATACACACACATAAGCTTCTTATCTATCTCACCGTATTTCTCGCCCACAAACAAGAAACATAGCCCCGCATTTCTCAACTTCAAAGCCGAGCAGCAGCACATCAAAGCCGCCAAGAGAGGGGGCCTGTGGAACAGCTTTCCTACAACTTACCATCCATGTACCCAAGTAGCCTCCCTGATTAGACAACGTGAAAAGTAAAGTAGTCCCAACAACAACACGCTGTGCCTTAGAAAAAAAACCACCGGCGCGGTGGGCTTTTTCCCGTCGTGTAATGTCCAACCCCACCGGACAGTTTTCCTTTCAGTAATAACAAGAAGAGAGGAGCGTTTTCCTCTCGACTCTCCTGCCCAGGTAGTGTTTCAAGGAGTCATGGCAGGCGGTACAAATCCTCGGGGCTGTTCCTGAACCAACTGGGCTGAGGGTTTAACTGTGGACTTCAAAGCGAAGAACCGCCGCTCTGGTCCCGGAAGATACATAAAAAACATTGCGTCTCGTCTTCGCAGAAAACGAGGACATAAAACGGAACGACCCCAACCACGCTGAAAATTACGCAGCAGAAACGCGCAAAAGTTGCAGCTCGTGCTTTGCCCAATCCATTCTCATCGCGAAAAGTTAGGATTACACCCGCAAAACTGTTTTGTAAACTTTTGCGGACGGGGGAAAATATTTACTTGTGAGCCAGGACCTTATCAAACACAAGCAATTCGGAGCCAACTCCCCGAGGCTTTGGAGCGTCAGAAGTAAGTGATCTGCCGCGCCAATAGCATTGTGCTTACAGTCCGTGTGTTACTACACAAAGTTCCAACAGAAACACAAAGCAAACAAAAGCCATAGGCTGCTATTGTTGCCTGTGGCCTTTACAAGGGACAGCAGTGAGTCCACCTAGCTGAGGAGAAGTCAGAAGCAGGATTTCCACAGCTTTTACAGTTCATTCTGGTTTATTTAGCCCCTGTTGTTCAGCAAAAAAAAAATAGTTCTTTAATATCTACTGTATATATATTTGTACAGGGAGTTAAAGGGCTTTTATCTACATGTCAACCCTGGAATATCACAGAATTACCAGAGTTACGAGAGCTGCAGTGGACAATTCATGGCCAAATATGATTTTAAACAAAGTCCAGTCATAGCCCAGATTTGATAATCCTATAGAGTGTAAGTGTCCTATACTTTACATTAGTCACAGGCTTTTAGCCACAAAGATGTCAAGCTAACACACTTGCCAGTTCCACATTCAGGGGAAATGGCACAGCATGACATTTGATTGAAACTGGACGGAGAGCAAAGGCAAGAGCTGTTCTCTAGTCTTTTAATTCACATGACTTCCCTAATGTCATTGTGACAGAATCTTAAAGAGTGGGTTAGACAGTGATCCAATCCCATGCTACTTCAAAGACTACATTGTCCCTTTGATGTTGAAAATCAACTTTAAAGCAGAATATAATTATATAAGTCAGAGGATTCAAATTCACAAAACTCCCATGATGGTACAGGACAAGGGAGCTAATAAAATCCAACTTCACTGAGGAGCCTCTGAGATTATAAGGGAATAAGCAAGGTGTGTCCACATGTGGATTCATGGTTGTGTCAGTGTCTTAGTCCAAATCTTTACAAATGAATAGTTACCCCAGCATGTCATTTCTTCCAGTCTCATCCACATGAACTGTTGACCCGGCACATGTCAGGATCACCAGGTACACAAAGAGCTTGTGTACCTCAAATATATGTACAGTATAAAATGTTTCTTGTACAGCAGAGGAAACCCAGTGATTTCACCTATATCCTGCCAACCACTTCCTGATTCCAGGTTATTTCAAGAACTATTGTTAAATAAGATTCACTGCAAGGTGTCACAAAGCTGTGTCGTAGCAGAAAGGGCATTTTCTTTGTTTTGTTTGAGTGTGAACGTGTGCGTGTGACAGTGTCATTCATTACTCCTGTTTATACTGGAAGGCTCTGGAAGACAAACATTGCTGCCACAAATCCAAACAATCACGCACGCAAAATGCACAAAAAGCCTTCAACGCGTTTTAAAGGGAAGTGCTTACTGTCTGCGACGCGGAGTCACAAAATGGGTCAGTGGCGTTGGCGTGGTACAGTCAAGGGGTACTGATCATCGAGGCCCACTTTAAAGTCATGAATGATGTAGCCTCACTGTTATCTGGACACTAATTTCTTTTAAGTCTACGTTGAAAGGAGAAATGAGGGTTATAAAAAAAATAATTTTTGAAGTAGGATATTTTATATTCAGGATAAGATTTTATCTTCACTTAAATTAAATTAGGCCGCACATATCGCGGCAAAAGAAAAAGAAAGAGTCTGCAGACAGTTCAAGTTTTGCTGACAGGCAGGAAGCTTCCTTCGTGCTTTGCTCCGTCTGCTTTTAATGACATGTTAAGTTCAGCATATTCAACTGTTCAGGATGCGGTTGTTTCTAATCAATTTTCTATGACCAAAACTTCTGTGATCACCCCAGATACAGCCAAGACACTAGACGCTGACTTTTTAAAATTCAAGTGCCATAAGATCCTAAACCCATGAGACCACACCTGTTGACCCTTGAATGCCCACTGTTGTGTTCAGCAGTGACAAAGGAGAGAGGGTGCTGTAAAGTAGCCCAGAGAAGCCCCTTTTTGATGTTGACCCTGCCCTGACCCCTTTGTTGGGGCCCTAACCATTTCACAGGGAGATCCAAACGCTTTAAAAGCACAATATAGGACGAGAGTGCCGCCACTGACTTGCTATGAAGCCCTAATAAAATGGGGTGACCTGGAGGCTAATTGAGAGCTCGTGGTTGGGAAGAAATTAAAGGCATCTGGTGTACCACCACAGACTGGAAATGAAGTGCCTCTTTAATTAGAGCCTGTATTAAAAGCACAGAGAAAGTATGCATTTCACTGTCTTAAGGTATCACATCGGGATACAGGCTAAGAACTTTTGATCATTTCAATGTGTTGGAAAAAAAAACAAAAACTTTTTGCTTATTTCTGTTTTTCCTTGGTCAGCATGTACGGCACAAAACTTTGATGCTATATCATAAGTTTCATCAGTCAACCAAAGTAAGCCGGTGTTCTCCCTGCATGTCGATATTGCTTAAGAAGCATCGCAGCTTCACATCCCACAGTATATTTCTCCACACTGCAAAGAGTAAATTCTTTACAGGCCTGTTTTATCGCCCTCTCATCCGCTCAAATCCTACACTTGTGCTGAAATAGCAAACAAAAAAAAAACAGAGGGTGGATAATTGCAAATAACCCAATATTTTGCAGTTCAAAGGCTGTGGTGGGTTTGAGTGATAATTTTGTCTGAAGCATCACCATAAACACTAATAAAATTAAGTGCATCGGAGGGAGGAGGGGGCGTGGTCAGGCCTCCCTTTGAACAGACCCTGTGATCAGTTCTCCCTCTCAATTAGCGTATTGTCCACTTCTCCTTTCAGCTGGGAGGGAGGGGGCAGTCTCCCCCCTAGCTTCCCTTTGAAGTGATTATCCCTTTATCTCAAGCCTGAGCGAGGAATATCTTGGGGGACAATGGCAAATTAAAGCCCATATGGAGAGAAGCGTGAATGTCTGTTTGTAGGCTCTGAGAGAAATGGGGAAAAGAAGGGAGCAATAGAGAAATAAATAGAGTGGAGAGAGAGGGAGGAAAAAAGGGGGCAAATAGCGTAATTCTGTTTGCATGAGCTGAAGGGTGAGTGGTAGATGTCAACACTCATCCAAAAAAGTAATTTAGGGCTCGTGCCTGAGTTGACACTTGTAGAAGAGTGACTTTAGAAGAGCTAACGGGGGTAAAAAGACACAGAGGAAGAGAGAGGAGGGGGGTATATCTGTCATGACAGATGGAGAAAGACGAACAAGGAGGAATGGAGAGATAGACGGATGAGCATGGAGAAGAGAGAGGAGTGCAGTTGTCAGCAGAATCAGATGGCGGTCAGGCAGACAGGCTTGAAGCAGATACAATTAAAGTGTGGAGTTAAGACAGGCTTTGAAGTCGGACATGGTGCATAACACTCTTAAAGTTTGAGAAGCCAGCCATTCATCTGCTTGTTATGGCTGATTAAGACCATTCCCCCTAAAGACCCAATTTAAGAAAATAAACTTTAATTTCAACTCGGAAAAAGTCAAAAATTATTCACCTGTGACAACAATCGAGTTAGGTACCGAACAAGAAAAAAAAAAAAATTGATTGTCATCTTTTCAAACTTGAGTGAGAAATTTGCTAAAGAAGGCGTGGGTGTGTGTGGGAGCACTTAAGATGAATAATTACTTTCTCTTCCCACTCCCTGTCTTTTTTCCTCCAATCCTGTGTTTCGGTGGCTTAAAAGTTTAATAATGTATAGAAACAATCTCTTGTGATGCTTAGCCTAATCCGTTTTGGCTTGGCAAACCTTTGTGGTGACTGAAACCCTGATCTGATGCGTGCAAATGTTTGCCAAGCCGGGCTGTTCATTCCGACAACAACTTCGTGTGATTGCAATTCTGTTTTTTCAAAGGCACAAGAAAGTACGTGCAGCAGCAAAACAAACTTTACACGGGTGCAATGAACCACAGAAAATTTTATGATTTTGTTGTTGCGAACGGTGCAAAAACTATTGTTGTCACAGCACAAAGACATGTGAGTAGTTCCCCTGCATTGAATTCTCTTTGTAATTGTGCTAATTGCTCTCGCAGCAACTCCACTGTAAACAATTTCATGTGTACTTAACACGTTGGCGGTTTCCTCATGCCTGACAAATCAAGTGATTCTAATTGTGATCGTGAGAGAAATGTGAGAACTGCGTGCATCCACTTTGAGCTCAGTTGACCGTCCTTAATGAGGATCTGAGAAATGGCGTAGAAAAAGGCTCGATATGAAGAAACAGTCAAGCCTATTAGAGGCCGAGCAACACTTGCTACAAAGAAGCACTGGTTTCAACCGACAACAGCTAAACGTCTGCGTCTCGGCCCGACAGCAAATCCATGCTCTGATAAGAGAAACGAATTGGCACTATTGACCAAATGTTCCAGTGGATGACTGTCAGCTTCTGGAGAAATCGGCAGAAAGAAAGAGCACTGGAAAACCAACAGACGTGACCATTGTTGGAAACAGTCTTTACAACCAGTGGGTGTGATACACTCTGTCACTTCCAGCATGACACACTCATTATTCAGATATTAATCTGATCAAAAACGCTGACACGTAAAAACAACACCTTCTGATTGCCTAATTCTAACAAAAATATACAAAATGAATGGAGTTTTCTATTTGCAAGTCATGTAAGTACCACAGGTGAAACATGGCTCATTCTGAACAAGGTCAGCAGTAGTTGGTGTTGTAGTCCATGTGTTCTGTGGGATTAACTTGACAGTTCAGTGTGTGTGTGTGTGTGTGTGTGTGTGTAGCATCAAGATGAGAAGTCTTTCATCACTTGTCTGAAATGATGCAGCTGCTTTTCAGTGTCAAGCCCATCACACACACGACATCAATCAGGTGGACCAGGACTACAAGCACAGCAATGTTGGCCAATTAGCAATGAGCTAATGTCATGAGACACTCTCTGTGCTTCAGCCCTGTGATGACCCCCCCCCCCCCCCCCCCCCCTTGCAGCTTTTCACAGCATTTCCCCCCGACCAGATTGCAGCTTTTCACAGCATTTTATCGTCTGTACATTAGATTCAGCATCACCTTCACTGATTGAACGGCGAATTCAAAGCGAAGGCACAGAACAACAAGCAGTTGGCTTGAATTTGTAAAGGAACTTAATGAGTACCGTTGAAAAGACTCATGGTTTTGGTGTGAGTCATACCCTTTCAAGCCTGCTCCTGACACTGTTGACAGTCCCTCAACTTTTCTCATACTAAATCAGAAACTGCAATTACAAAGCAGAGCACTTTCAAAGCGTCATTTTTCTCTCTCGCATTCTGTCATTTTCTGTCAGACGCCACAATGACTCATGTGTATAAACAACATGTAATGAGCGAAATCTCCTGGTTTCAACATGGAACTGCGATTTGTGTGTTTTAAGTGAAAAACATCTAAACAAACAAAACAAAAGTCCCTGATAGTAAAACCAGTGACACATATTAAAGTGTGCATGAGCAGTATTATCCTACTCTGTGATGTGGACTTCGTTCTTGCTTTGTCCATCTGCGTGTTCTCTCTTGCTGTTGTGAATGGGACAAAGGGGTTCAAAATAGCCACAAAATGATTACAGTGCTTTTTTCCTTTGCAGTTGTGGTATTTTTACAAGATCAAGAGTTAAACCCACCCACTGTGAAGAAAGGAAGTTGTGGATACAGCAGAAGAGTGCAATCATCCAGGACCTCAGCTCTGGCCAGCTGCATATTGTTCATTTATTCCTGAGAGTCTCTAAATCTATAACTAAAACTAAGATAAAAGTGTTCTGACCCTATTGTGGCACGTTTCCCTGTGTCGTGCAGCTACTCAGCAGGTGTGCAGAGGGAGGGTGAGTTTCAAAACACGCCGCACAGCAGATAGGCAAAGAGGAACATGGCAACAAAGCACGGCCGCTATGCACCTCACTGACTGCACTGACTAGAGATAGGGAAAACCTTCCCACAGAGAGAGAAACAAAGATGGAGAGACAGCGTACGAGCAGGCAGAGAGATGTAAACTGAAACTAAGAGATGAAGCAGGGGTCACAGAGAAGAGAGGAAGACAAAGAAAGATTCATGATGCAGAGAGGGGAAAAAAAGAAAAGAAATAATCGCCTTTTTACCTATGAATTATTCACTTTAACAGAATCCTGAATGTGGGACTGGAATTTACAAGGCAACAATGCATGAAAACAAATGGCTCATAGAATTTAAAACTTCACAGTAAAGTGGGAACATAAGAAAAAATACCTGCCAGGGTCATCTTTGCTCGGCTTTGGCCATGCAGGTGGTCAGCCAGTTTAAACAAAACTGCACTGTAACCTTCATTTATTATTAATGTTATTCAGCATCACAAAGCTAAAATGCTCTCATAGTCATTGCACCTTCATCTCCTTTTAAAATTAGTGAATATTTTCATTAGATGAGACTGTATTGTCTGTATTTGTAAACACAGACTAGCGACTTTATTTTCCTGTAGATATATTTCCATATTTTGTATCTGTAGACACAATAAAAATGCAACCAGAAAATAGTTCCAATTCAAACATAAATTCAAGACTTCACTTCAGTCAGTATTATCAAGTGTGAGTATCAGCGACTGGTTATCCCTGACAGTTCAGTGTGATGGAGATGGTTGGAGAGAGAAGGTGAACACAGACCACCAGGTACTGCATTAACAAGCAGCACCACCACAGCTGAGCGGCAGTAGGCCGCCAATCACCGCCGCTGACATGTGTCAACAAAGCAGAGCGACACCTGAAGACGATGGAAGAAAGGAGTGCCCCCCCCCCCCACCAGGAAAAAAGTCTGGTGCCATAAAACGTAACAGTGGGCAAACAGCTCGTCCACAGCTTGTCGGGGACTTTGTTTTAAAGTGGAAATGAGGCTGATGGTGCACTTGGCGATTAGCCCTGCGGCTAACATGAAAGGAGAGGAAAAGACAGCTGCTAATTTTCTCCTTTGACCTTTGGCTCCCGCTGGTATTTCATACAAACGCTGACTTATGGAGGAGACTACCAGCTCACTGCTACTGGAGGGATTACCGTAAGAGAAAGGAGGGGGGGGGTGACCTCTGCTACTTACGGTATCTGGATTCATTCATTTAATTTTGGTTTCTATCACTTTTCTTTATGTCACGTGTCCTTCTCTCTCGCCTTTCTTGTGTTTTTTCCCCTTTGTGTCACAGTCTGTGCCTGTCCTCTCCACTACTGCCTCTCAGTCCTATTGTTTCCTCAGGTTGTCAAAAGGGGGGTGGGGCACAGTGGGCAAGTTTTAAAAAAAGCCCGGTCACTGGAAAACCCCATTTCCAACACTCAGTTTGGATATTAGCTTGTAAATCACATGATTGTTGTGGTTATGAGGAGTCATTGAGGCCAGCTAAAATACACAGTTCCTGTGTTTATATAAAGAGCAACTGCTCCAAATACATATAAATGTTTCACTTGTTTCACTGAAAGTTCTTTAGCCCCAGAGGCTCATTTGTCTTAAATCAAGGAACAAGTTTGTAATTCCAGTGATAGTGGACTAAATACCTCCTGCTGTTGCCCTACTGTCCTTTGTTTTGTCTCAAGCACGTTGAGACCCTCTGCACCAAACAATAAGAAGACTTAAGGCGTAATGTTTGCTAAATATACTGTTGTTATTCTAACTTTGTTTATACATGTGTTTTTAACTGAGAAGAGCCCCTCCCCCAGAGTTGTAAACAGTGTCAATACTTTTCTGATATTTCTCAGCATAACATCCTTAACCTTATAAATTAGAATAGCATTCAGTAGAGTGCACTCTATCCCCTTAAAAAACCACATTTACATTCAATTTGTGTTTGGATCTGCACCAGATTATATCAACTCTACACATGACTGATTTATTTGTTCAAGGTCCATGTATTATTCTAAAGGGGAAATGATGTTCATCCAGATCTGTGTCAAAATCCAATACTTCCTTCCTTGGCCCAAATCCCACCCTTCCATTACAATGAAATCGGTCCAGTGGTTGTAGTGTAAAATGATCTGCCATTCACTGGCCACACACATCAACAATGAGGAATCACGGGGACAGATGAGCAGCACGCTGAGCAGACGTGACTGAGGACTTCTGAGGACCTCTGTAAACACAATAGAGGCAACTTCATACCGAACACTTATTGGACTTTTTGGACTTGAAATGTGAACGTGGAGGAGCCTCTCCTGGGGACACTCTAATGTGCTCAAAGCAGGGCTGGATCCAGGGATGCTTTTGGCCCCTGAAGCCCCCCTGGCAGGAATCTTAATGTATGAACTCGTCACTTATTAAGAATGAAAAAAAAAAAAATTAAAAAAACTTTCAATATTCAATAATGATTTACTTTTGAATAATGTAAATATGCATTTCACCAAATGGGGAATTTGATGAAAGTTAAATTCAAGCACATTTTCACACAGTGGTCCTTCGTATTATTACCACTAAAACATTTTACTCTCTAGTTTCTACCTCCCAAATGTTAATTACACTGTCACATATTAAGATTTTTTTGGTCCATTTGGTGTGAAGCTAGAATTTGTCTCTGCAGGAGAACATGAGCAGAAGTTTAAACCCAAATCATTAACGTAATTACAATTTAGATCAACATTGCAGTTCCTTTCTATCATCAAAGCCTTCCAACTATTCTGCCCAGGACGGAGCAGTGGACCAAAATGAATGTCTGCAGGCAGCCATGTTCACACGCGGCATGGTTTTCACCACGGCTCTCTCTCTCCACCTTTTGTTCTCACCTCCTGGGTTTCATTCTGAGTTCAGGCAGGTCATTAGCAGAGTGATTACACTGGGAGAAATGGCATTCATTAAGGAGATGCAAATGCAAGTGTGTCTGTGATCCTCATGTAAATGTGTGTATGCGTGTGTGTGTGTGTGCCTCACCGGGATCACAGTGTGTGTGCGCCTGTGAGCGCGGGGGTATCAATCACTCCAGTGTGGACGATGACGAGGATCTATTTGTCTTTGGCATAAAGGGGAAAGGGATCAAAAGGTACGCTCCACCAGCTGGACCTTCAGTCACACTGGGACAACGTGACTTCAGAGGCCGGGCAGCTGGAGCTCTGGGGACTAATGGTGTCTGTGTGTGACAGACCCTTTTAATCCTCGTCCTGCCCAGTTTCCATCTCCAAATTCCATCTCTGTCCTGCATGGTAATGTGTTTTTTCAGCTTGATCCTTGGATCCATTCTTTCAGGCCAGGTTTCAGGGTTTTTTCGTTTTATCACACGTGTTGTAATCGCCAACGAAATCTGCGAGCAGAGCAACAAAGTCTGATGAGTCAAAACGCAGGTTATATAAAGGGCAAAACCTTGCACAAGTTCAGCACCGACTCAGGCTGCAGTTCCAAATCCTTGCACATTCATAGCTGGTCATATTTCCTCCATGTTTGCTTTTCGGCCTGATAGTCATCACCTCTGTGCTGGACAAGGGAGGGCAGATTTTAGCAGGGCGTGTTTAAGTGCATGTATTGGACCCTAAAAATCAGTCTGGGCAAAAACAAACAAGCAAAATCTTTGAGACAACAGTGTCTTTTTTCGCCTGTGACACACTGCTGGTGACTTAACCTGTTGAGCGTGCCTGCAGTGGGTGTACCTTTGCTACTGTGCGACGAGACACCGAGCGTGTTCACGGCACCTTTGAAGAGTCGGTGAGTAAACAGGTTGTGAGACAACGGTTTGAAACCGCAGATCAAAGTAGGAATGCAGCAAATGAGGTGAATTGTAAGGAAGGGAGCAAGCGGTGTCGCAACTGCCCAGCCCGCCTCGTCATAGGCCTTGTTCACATGTGACACGACAAAGATCACGTATTAATGAATGGACGATGAGCTAACGACATCTTGGATTTGTAATGAAACTTTTTTTTCCAATCGCCACACGGCACTCCACCTCTGACTGTGGGCTGAACCCTGAGCTCAGCTACTTCCACATTACGATGCTTTAGAGACACTAAAACAAAGACATTTGGACAGCTGACTGGCCTGTTTTGGGGTTGAAATTCCGGGGTTGCATTTTAATCCACACAAGCTTAACACAGACGCTCACAACCACTTCCTGGTTGCCTCTTTTCAGTCATGATGTAACCTTCATTGATTTTTCAGGCTGCTATCACATGAATTTATAAAATCAACCAGCTTCAGCCTCGACTCCCAGTGTGGAACACACTATGGTTAATCAATTATCTGTAGAAACAACAACAGTTGTGCAGTCTACTCTCATCACTGCTGCTTCTCATTGGTGACCCAGCTCTTTGAGCAAAGAGCCAAGCATTGCACGTGTGTGATTGGTGGCAATGTGGATGGAGGTCTGAGCAAGGCCCTAGAACAGGAGCCTTGCCTAGAACAGGGGTGTCCAATCTCTATTTTAATTGCATTGCTTTGTTTTGCTCCTGTTTAAATAATGTGAGCTAAGCAAAGAAATATGTATAGATACATAAATACACATGACATGAACTAGATATGTTTGTGCTATTATTTGGTAAATGTTCAGGCAGAGCAAGTGTTTTGGGCTAAAGGATAAATGTGGAAAAAAAAAACACGAGGAAACTCTGCCATTTTCATTTGGTAAAAGTGGCTCTCAGGGGAAAAAGGTTGGAGACCCCTGACCTAGAACTTCCTTCCAAAGTGGAGGAGAGGTCTAGAGTGTTTTTATAAAGACCTCTGTTGTTACCTTGTATGTCCAGTTTTAGAGGAGGATAAAAGGATTATAATGTCTGCTGTAGATTTAGAACATTTTTTGAAGCCAAGACTCCACGATGAACCTTTCAAAGCCTGTTTTGTAATTTCAAAAATGCATGGTCACCAAAGTAAAATTTAGAATAGTGAAGAGACGTGTGGAAGGTTTGTGACCCTGCAGCAGCGATAGCTAAATGCATGGAACCAGCTTAGAAATGGTTTCAGACACATTCTTTAGGCAGCCTCAAAGAAAGCCTGTTTTTTTTTTTAGGTCTCTTTGGAATCTAAGTGATATTTCAGTCAAAAGGCAAAAGCAAAAGCCTGTGGTTGTGTGGGTGAAAGTCGGATGCCATCCAATGTTCAAAGCCTTGAAATACATATGCCACACAAAGTTAAAGCATTCCTTTTCACAATTTACAATGCATAAACATGATGGTTTACAGAGGCCCAGGGTGATTATTTGCACTGAGGTCTAGTTTCAGCTATTTCAGGTTTCCTTGAGGCTGCCCCATGATGCCGCCCCACAAAGTGCTTCTCAAAAGTGTTAAACCACTGGCCCTCCAGCCTTAGTCAACACAAAACCCTGACTGTTTAGACTTCAACTATCCAACACAGATTGTCCAGACAGCATAAGCTACAAAAAGCAACTCATGCCTATATGAAACCAAAATAAACCGCTTGGCCACTTGTGTTGATTTACGCCATAATTGCCTCCGTAGATTTCTCTAATATGACAGCGTGTCACACATTTAAGATTTCTGTGAATGAGAGGGCTCTTCCGTTATCCCTTTACAAAAATAATGGCACAACATGACTTACGGATCGCATGCTGCCAAAGAGAAAGTCTCGACAAGTTGCAGCTCAAAAGCCGACTCCGCTCCAGGTCATGTATTCGTGCCGTTGTCTTTCTGCACGTACAGAACATGAACTTACTGTCAGCAGCTCTGATAACACAAGAGAGAATGCACCAATTTCTCATTTTTCAAAAGTTAAGAAAAACCTAAGCAGAGCAGCATCTCCACAAGGGCCCCACTGATGTATCTTGAAAGACTGTGACTTCTCAGTTTGCATTTGATACGGTGTCTTTTTAGCAGCCACGTGAGGAAGCCAGTGCAAAAGGGAGAGACAGGACGAGCTCCTGGGCCTTCAGAAGTCTCGTCAAAAGCTTTTCCTTTCCGCGCTTTGTCCCACCGATATTCATCTTGCCAGTTGAAAAGTGAAGATGGCAAAAACTTCAAGCTTGAAAAGAACTTTTCAACTTCTGAGAGGCACCTCGCAACAGGATTGAGCATTTGAAAAAAGAGAAAGAAGAAGGCCTGAAACAGTGGGAAGGGAAGGGACTTCCAGACTGAGAGGCATGTTAAAGAATCAGATGCCGCGTTTGGAAAGTAGAGCGAGGATGAATATGGCATTGTCCTCTGGTGAAAAGAGAAACAGGCACACACAGTGTATTGATCCTGGCGTGCTTTGTGGTCCCACATCCTGAAAATCAATGTGACAAATCCCAATAAATACATACTCATGTGTTCTATACATGTGTATCCTTAATCTGAGCGTGTGTGTGTGTGTGTGTGATACAGACCGACACAACAGAGAGGAGCGATTGTGTGTGTGTTTGTGTCGATGTGCATACATTCATGTATCAGTAACACATTGTGTGACAGGATTCTTCACAAGAGTGTCGTCCTGCAAACGCGCTGTTGAAAGAAAAGTTTAATGAAGTCTGAACGCTGTTTGTTTTATCTCGGGGATCGGTGAGGCCTTTCAAATTTTGCAGAGGGGGAAAAAAAAACTTTCACGCCACATCTTTTTACCTCAACTCTGCTCGTCTCTCAAAGGAAAGCTGACTTCATCACCACACCTCGAGAGTTTGACGAAAATGAATGCTAAGCTCCCGAATCCTCTCTTTCTTTCGCTCAACGGCAAAATGAATAAATGATATTCCGCCCTTTAATCGACGCACTCAGCGATAACAAAGAGACTTTGAGACACTTTGAGGACACCTAACGATCAGAAGCATCCGGAGGTGCTCTTCGTTTTCGGTGATGGACAGGCAGATCAAAAAGCAAGCCCCTTAAACGCTTCTACCCACTTTAGAATAATCTCGCCTCTTCCCTTTTCAAGCACAAAGTGGGAAGAGAGAATAATCGTTTCATCTTTGCTCTCTTTTCCAGTTTCAAAGTTATTTTGCCCGTGATAAAGCGCTCGCTATTGACGACTTCGAAGGTGCCTTGTCTCTTGAAAGAAGTGACATTTTATCTATATATAGTGTTAGAGTGAGCTTCAATTTAACTTTGTCTGGCACGGAGCGCGTCGAGCGTTGATGTGGCTGACAGCTGCTGGTTGAAAGACACGGGAGAGGAACTGAAGATTCAAATAAAGTTTTGCCATGACGACAGGGGCTTGATGTATGCTAATCAATCGATGGGGTAGAAAATATGCTTGCTGGTGGAGAGAGAGAGAGAAAAAGGAGAATGCGTGAGTGACAGAAACTTGTCAGACAGCCCTCACCGAGATATCAAAAAGTCCCAAAGTTTGCGTCGCCACACAAGAGCCCAAATCGCATGTGGTATATGCTACAAAAGGTTCCACTTGAAACACGCTGCATTTGATATAAAGGAAAAGAAATTGGGACAATTCTCCATATGGTGTGGCAGCAAGCAAGACTCTTTTTTTGAAATGGGAGGGGGGGCACGCTTTTTTCTTCATGACACCTAAGCTGGGTTCTAACATCCCTCAAAGGACACAGCAATAGGATGTTGAATTTCCATCACAAAAGACCCTGAAGTGTCCCAGCGAGCAAAGGTAATAAACATCAGTAAGCATCAGTATCTAATACAACAGATTGCGATAAGAGAGACAAGGCATCGGCTTTAAGACAACACACTGAGTCGAGGCTAAAAATATGTGCTTCACTCTGGTTCGTTACTCTTCTTTAGAGGCTCAGTAATGTCTCAGCCAGATGCTTACAAGTTCTCCACCTTGAAGGTGCTCTCCAGGCTACCTGACGTGGAGCGTTTGGGTAAAACCACAACATCTGAGCTGCTGCTGCTGCTGCTGCTCGGCTCGGCAGCCGGAGCTTTCACAACACGGCACAGAAATCTGTTCCAGATGTGGATCCCCGCGGAATTCCAGGAAACAAGGACTATCGCCGCTGATCTGTTCATCCACATGCACGTCTCACACGTGTCAGAAACAACAGGTTAAGATGACGGCTCTTGTTTCCTGGCCTCATGAAATGGGAGGTCTTCACTATGAAGACCACTATGTCCCTTTCTGTTAAACTAAACAGAGCCGCACAATTAGGACGGAACAAACATGGAGGAATCATTCGTTCATGATTTCTGCCCACAGGAGCAGAAATGATTCAATAATGCTCCCCTCTGTTTTAATATTCTAGCCATTCGTGTTGTAGAATGGTCGTCATGTGATGAGAGATTGTTTTCACAAACAAGATGGAGTTGTAATGGTTATGGCGTGTAAACCGAGGAGGCACAAAGGCCAAACAGAACCTTACAACAACAAACTCTCACATCTCATGTACACATCCAGTGAGATTTACATCCACAGGCTGAATGGATGTGCTGTTGCTGGCACACACACACACACACACACACACACACAAGGAGCCACGTTATCACCAAATGTGATTAACACTGTAAAACGATTAACATCAGCGTATTTATTCAAATCGAGACATCAAACACATTCTTTCTTCTTTTTTATCTCGGCAGATCACAGAAGTGACTGTCAGGGGAGAGAGGCGCCTTCCGATCGGCTCAGCGTCCAGCGCGGTCGGCCAAACAAGGCCGCCGCTTTCAGCCCGGCTCCCTTTCTCTCTTTCATCATTTACAGAGGGAGCGTGCCGTGCCAGCGCCGCCCTCCGCTAGAACAACGCCACTCACTGTCAGGCGCACAGTGGACAGTAGAACCGGAGGTGGCAGCGGACTCATTGTGACGGATGATGTCACCGGTGTCGGACGCCAGCGCTGCCAGGCACCAAGTAGGGTCAAGTCCACGGGTCAAGAGCGAGGGGGGGGGGGGGGGGGGCAAAATGCAACAAAATGGGGGGGGGGGGGGGGGGGGGGGTGGCAAAATGCAACAAAATGGGCACAATGGAACAAGGCTTGGGGCCATGAATGGACAGTGTGTACTGCTGAAAGGAATACAGTCTCTGGAAAAGCTAAATATATACAGTCATGTGTGGAAACAGAAGGAGACAGTGTGGTTATGCCGTCTGATGAAGCAAACTTTCACAACCGGGCCCGCGTACGGGACAACCATTTTCACTGCAGAGACACATATAATACAACTAACCCATGAGAGTTTAAATGAATAGATAAAAAACAACTGCAGCCAAGAGCAGCGCAGTGAGAAATGAAAGGGTCAGTATCTCAGACAGTAACAAAAAGCATCTTCATTCGTCTGGCAGGGGCCTCGCCTCACATCCAGGCCCTCTAGTGGAAATGTACTACATTTGTATATTTTTAGTAGCTGCACAACAAAGTAACAGTGATGTACTTCAAACAGTACAATAGCAGTGTTAGAAGTACAAACATTGCTTTAACTTGCAGTACTGCTCAGCCTGACACCAGAGAAATGAAGTCATTGTCCAACGTTCTCTGTCGGGATATGATGTAATCAGGGAGTACACCAGCATGCAGTACGAACGACTGAACCGGGAACATAACGTTTGTAAAACATATTAAAATATTTAGAAGTCAAGGAGGTGAATCTACTGTCAGAGTATCTTTAAAACTCTGCCTGAAAAGCAACAGTAAACGTCCAGCGTGTGAAAGTGTGATCATTTCAAACTGTCGTCCCTCGGACTGCTCGTGTGTTTCAGTCTCCATGACAACAGTGGAGGATCAGGTCCGGGTCAATTTGGATGTATATTTTTAGAGTTGCTGAAATCAAAACTCTATTAAACTTGGCAATAAGCATTTGGACAAGCTCCCCACATCTGCCGGGCTGAGCATGCACTGACCACCTCGACTGCTTTAATTAAATATCAGGATTCCCACTGGAGTTTGCTCTCCAGCACGGCCAGCTCCCGTAACCCACTGAGCTACTGCCGGGGGCCCCGCTGCCATGAGGGCCCCCCCAAAAGACACTGTTAATGTGCTAATGCTATGCTTGCTACTCACAATCGATATAACGTGGTAACTGCGAGGATCAAGACATTTAATCACACTCCCTCAGCGTGTGAACAGAGACAACGTCTTAAAGGTCCAGTTGGTAAGATTTAGGTGAGAGAGAACGCAGGATGTTTTATTTTGAAAGTGCAGGAATCCCCTAAATTGGTCTAGACTCAACAAACGAATCATGTTTTGAGTTTTTATGACAGGTGAAGGATGTTACCGAGTCCACTCAATCGCTTCATGAGCAGCATCAAATTAAAATGATTCATTTTCCTCACGAAGAAAAAGTGTTACTGCTGCTGTCAGAAAACAAACAACTCAAACATTGTTGGTCGTCTTCCCCTCCATTAAGAAATGACAATATATTTGATGCATCTGCGTTAATATTTTGTCAGTATTTAAGGAGTATTGATGTTCATCGTATCATCTCTTGGAGACTAAAGACGCGTGACACTGTCGTACCAAAACAAATAACAACGTTAGTCGTTTGAGTAAAACAACATGGTTTGGGGGCTGGCCTTGTGTTTCCTGTCCATCCACCAGTGTATGGAGTCACAAAGACGGCAGCCGGAGGGGGTCGGTGTCGATAACAGTACGCTGGACTGGATCTGCGATCAGGCCTTTGATTCCCGTTTCCCACCAGCTCTCAACTTTTGGTTCGTGTTTTCAGCCGTGACCACAATATTCCCTAACCATAACTAAGTTGCTTATGTGTCTAAACCTAAATCAAACCATAACCAGAGTGCCGCAAATTCAGAAATGGTTTTATTTTTGCATGATTGATTTTTCATGGTTTGGAGAGGCAGCATGAGGGTTCGGATCACAGAGTGCGTGAGTCTAAAGAGGACGTTTTATCTGGGTGACACATTGAGGAACCGACTCAGACTCCTGTTCAGCCCAAATGATTCCATGTGTAGGAAATACATTCACGGCCTTTTCTGAAGACACACGAGACAATATGGGGTGATCCCCAGAGCTTTATGTCAATAATTCCTTCATAATAAAAGGAAGGCGATACAGAGCTAATTCTACATGAAAGAGGAGAAAGTAATGAGTACAAACCTCTAACACCATTTATCTGTTCATCAACTCAACAAGAGTCAAATCATTTGGAGCCATTGAACAATTTGCACATGTATGCGGTCGTATACGAATTAAAGCAAAGATACAACATCTCTGCTTTGGAAGTCTCCACTCCTCCATCTCAATTTAATGCAACTGCTTCAGCTTTATAACCTTATCTGCCTGTGTGTGTGTGTGTTTGTTCAGATGTCTTTCTGAAGACCATTTTAAACCTAGAGAGTGAGAACAGTCTTTCGTGACCTTCTGAGACACTTTCAGTGGACGGTCTCGGGGTTAAGGCTTTGTCTTTGGTTTAGCGTTAGAAATAAACATGCATGGGTTGTTTAGGTTTGACGGTTAAGGGCCCAGGGAATGCATTATGCCAATGGATATCCTTACTGTGTGTGTGTGTGTGTGTGTGTGTGTGTGTGTGTGTGTGTGTGTGGAAACATCAAAACACTTATAATTGTGGCTAATCCTGGACTGGGATTATTTCTAATGGGAAATCTTCAGTGAAGATGCTGCGACGGAACATCCAGCTGGGATTATTGAACTCTTTCATTCACATGCTTATATCTTGGTGTGGATAATCACCCTCTTATATCTTGGCTTGCCTATGATACATATATAAATATAAATATATGCGCACACACTTATTTACTGTAATGTGGTGAAACTGAAACCTCCGTGGATTTGGCCTAATGTGAATTTGAGCTGTGGTCTTTTATTTTTTGTGTTTTGGAAGGGAACATGAGGCCTAGGACGCCCATGTAGGTCAAAAACAAATCCTGCGCCTCAAGCTGGGAAGCCAGAAACTTCTTTGAGCATCTGAGGGAAAAGAGCAGGAGCACTGAGTTTCTTCCAGGTGCTGCTTTTTCACAGTGGTAATCCTGCCACGGCGTGACTGTGATTTTTACAGAAAATGTCTCCAAACACGGCCCAGATGGTGGGAGGTAGGAGCGCACAGATCCACAGAAAACACATTCATTCATAGACACACACACACACAGAGACACAGACATACACTTGTGCTTATAAAGTACAAAGCTCATGCACACACACACACAAACTAAAGGTGAGAACTGACTTGTTGCTCCTGGGTGGTCTCCGTGAAAAGACGAGGGCAGGCAGGAATAAACGTCGAGGCACAAGCTATGCGACTGTTTTGTTACGTTCCTCTTTTAAACACACGCGGAATGTCTGCGGCGAAATAAGAGCAATCTCTGAGTTGAGCCGCGATTACGGAGGCCATTCTTAATGACAATGAGTCAGGACTGAAGCTATACAAGCCTCCTCCTCTGTTTGTGGAGGAGTTACATGGGTCCCGATGCAGCAGACACCTCTGCTTTGTAGCGGCGCTGGTCAGGCATGAAGATCCTGACAGTGGTTGGCATGTGGAGGATGTGGATATGGAAGACGTTTGAAATGAAGAGATAAAAGAGTTAATCTCCTGCCATTCCTAAACCGATTCCCTCCATAGCTCCCTATTTATGTACAAGGAAAAAAAGAAAGGAGAAAAAAAACTTGCTCCCTCTCTCCCTCTCTCTCTCTCTCTCCCTCTCTCCCTCTCTCCCTCTCTCTCTCTCTCTCTGTGTTTCATGTGGTTACTGGAACAACAATGTACATTCTGAGTTCTGGGTCTTTGATGTTGTTGCATTCACCGAGCCGTCTTAAACCGGAGGAGAAAAAGACGCAGGAGAGATTCTGTGGTGTGCTTTCTTGCGCTCTCTCTCTCTCTCTCCCTGGCAAGGCATCTGACATCTCCCGGCAAAAGACAAATTCGGTTTCGCCTGTTAAGTCATCAGTCTAAGCTGTTCAAGATTTTTTTTTTCTTTCTCGTTCTCTCCCTCTCTCCCTCGCTCTGTGTTTGCTTCATTTCCGTGGATGCAGTGTTGTGAAGGCCGCTTACACGCTTTTCAAACAATAACAGCACCCCCTTCTCCTCCTCCTCCCTCGCACACCCCCACCGCAAGTTTCCTCTCTGCCAGAACCCTCCACATGCCAGCACATCCTTTAGAGAGCCTTGAACCGACAACAAACGCTAAGCATTTTCACCACCGAGAGAAAAGAGTGGCCCATCCTGCAAGCCCCTGTGTAATTAAACTAGATCTAATACTGTTATATGTCGCTCTTAGTGAGGAAGAGCATTTCGGGGGCCCCTCTTTCTCACAGCAGTGAAAGGCTGTTTCCAGGTCAGCACAATGCCCTGCACACACAGGACGGCTGCTGTCGGAACAAGACAGCGCAGGATTTTAGACTAGATTGAGGCAGTGGAGCGAGAGCAGGGAAGAGCAAAAACACTAATATTTCAAAAATAAAAAGCCACGTACCCGTGCAAGGCATAAGCGGAATGTTCATGTTTGAAAGAAATACTCCAAGTGAGCATGAAATCTCATTGCAAACCATATATCTGCTAAGACGTGTTGAGTTGTGAGCTACAGCAAACACCAGCGGTGTCTGGGATAACAACCCGTTTCATAACACAGCGTTGTTAAAAGATAATAAGTCACAAAACGTGCACACATTTAAGAGTCAAACCGTCTTATGACATTATGACACAGCTCTGAAATGGCTTCTTTTTTTCTAATCATGCACAACTGATTCAAATCAGATCAGATCTCAAGAAGCCTGCACAAATGACTGAGTATCTGAGGCTGCATGCAGTGGAAGCATCTTTAACTACAAAAATACTTCACTAAAATTTGTTTATTTAATGCAAAATATTAATACATCTTTCATCAAGCCTCTCAAAGTATTATTATCAATATTCTTTTCTCATATTATCACTATTTTGTACCTCAAATAAGGAGTGAGAAATTACTCAAACGCCATCCTCAGTACTCACCTGCACCGTGTGTGTGAGGCTAATACAAAGGGAATATACGTGAATCAGGAAATGTGGTTCCATTAAAATGTTTGCAAGGTTAGAACGGGTTAGAGACAGATGAATTCACTGTGTGTTTTTATGGATTTGTTGGCTATAATAAAATGACTGACTACTGCCAGATGATTCTGTTAGTAATCTGATTATTCCATAACCTAATTTCTCCAACATCATTAAATCCAGACTGGCTTCCTCTAATAGGTTTATGGCTTAAAAGCACCCTCATGGCGAGCCATCGCCAGCACTCTGTCGTCCACCATCTAGGACCTTTTCCATGTCACTGCAACATTTAAGATAACGCCTGGAGTGTTCGAAAACCAACCTCCTTCCAGAGCCTCAGCAGAAACACAACCCGTCTCAGTCCGTGTCCGCGCGCCCTCCGCTCACCTCCAACCCAGCGCTGCTGCACGGACGTGAAGGCGGGAGGAGAACATGGAAGAGACAATCAAACAGCGTGGCATCAGAGCCGTCGCTGGTGCCTGCAGAATGCAAAGTGTTCTCAGAAGTCGAGCTGAACCTGATCCTCTGGTGCTCTGTCCTTCCCACAGGCAAAGTTATCCTTTCAACTTGCTGTGGCTTTCAGTTGCACACAAACAACCAAAAAATAAATAAATAAATAACGCTGCTGTTGTCAACTTCAGAGATGGCTGGCTGCTTGAATATTCAGATACATGAGAGTACTGCTAATGGTGTGATATCTGATATCGGATGGAAGTAAAGCTGCTTACGAACAGAGGAACACCGAACCTGATCCTGAGAAAGCGATCTACATGATTTCAGGGTTGCTACTTTTATTAGGGCGCCGTGATCATTTCAGGCTGCGGCAGCACTGTCATAGGACAATCCACCGAGCTTGAGTTGGTCACAGTGCAGCAGTCCTACAGCGTCTGACACAGTGGCGCTATTGTCACAGTAAAGGGGAGGTGTGAGGATGTGCAGATAGAATCCCCCAGAAGCCTCAAATACCCCAATGTCGGTGCAGATGAAAGGGCCCCGCCAAGCCAAATCACTTTATCAGCCCAAACAGCCTCCCTTATTGTGGAATGCCTCTCAGACGTTGGGTGCTGAAATGTCACACCACTAATTGAGAGTCACAACAAGCCGACTTGTTTGGCCGGCTCCTCCGGTTGTGTACAGCTACTGTAATCACCACAATAATTTGGCTCCCCAAAACATCAAATGGTGGCGTGGAAGCTGCAGGAATTTGCATTGCATGCTTTGATCTAGGAAATTTAAACAAAGCTCTCTGTCTCTCTCTCGCTCTCACTCTGAGCGCCGTGAAGGTTACAATGTCCTGCACCCCCCCCGCCTGTTTGTCACTCACGCTTCTGTCCAACCCGCCTCCATTCTTATAATTATTTTGGTGACAAAGGCGACAGAGCGACACAAGGCATTGCAGATAAATAATAAGTAAGGGCTGACCTCAGGGCTTGTTTATACATTACACACAAATGGAGACAGACATCTGTTTGGTGACAGTCTGAGAGCCCTGATGACTGCAGATTATATATCACAGACGTCTGTGAGTTAACGTCTGAAAAATAAAGATCAATTAAAATGTCTTAAATCTGGCTGAAATTGGACTTAATCCCGACACGACAAAACCTCCACAGCCACATTACAGAGCAAGCAAGCAGAGCTGCAGCAGGCCAATCAGACCGACAGCGAGATACATCACCACCGCCACCTGCATCTCAGCCAGCTCCAGCCGCCGAGGAGGACGAGGACGCTGATTTCCCATCACTGTCTGCAAGCGACCTCATCTGCTCCTCCTGTCCCTCTGTGGAGCCACTCGCTGAGATGTGTGTGCTAACTCGGCCATGCGCACTGACGTCTAATCAACGGCAATTAACCCTGGCCTCTTCCACGAGCCGCGGGGCCGGGAGATAACAACAACGCCACTGTGTTTGTTTTACGCTTTATTTTTACACCCTGACTTTGTCACTTAGACGCTTCCGTCGCGGCAGAGGGACAATGGATGACCTGTTACTGATGGGTCCAGGAAAGCCAGGCCTGGACATCGCTGTGGCAGATCAGAAGCTGTCACGTGAGGAATCGGAGAGCGAACAACGTGGGAGGGTGGTCTGATTTTCCGAGCGTATTTTGTGAAGCGTTAAGGTGTTGTGTACACATGAGGATAGCAGCCAGTGCTGCTGATGTGTGACAGACCTTGTTTTGGGTGTTTAAATCCCGTTTCTCATTCCTCATCGCTGAGACAATGCAGCTCTTGGGCCAAGTCCTGGTGCTGCGTCTAGCTCCAATCTCACTGTCAGAGTGCAGAATGACCTAGAAAACAAACAGGCACAGGACACATCCACACACAGCGTTACGGCCTTCACTTTGAGACAAAGGTGTTTTGCATAACAGAGCCAGCAGGCAGATCTCGGATGGAGTTTAGGGAACCACCTTGTAATCTTGATCAAAAGCATGATTCATGTGTCAGTCAATCTCCTGTGTGAGAAACAGACGGGCTGGTTGGAGCCTTGAGTGTAAAAATAGCACGGGAGATAGAGGACACCCCTGCTCTTCCCCCACAACCGACCTTTTGCCCTATGAACAAAAATGTCTCCATCAAATACCCTGAATTATCCATTTAAATGCCTGGAAACAATCTTTGGACAGTGACACATCAATCACACGTTCCCTAAACCGGGGGTGGTTGTTTATATAAATGCTGTGCATCTTGGGGAGAGATCTCTGCAGTGTAACAGCTCTTTTTTTCTGTGGGGAGATGGCAAGGGAGAGAAAAGGAGGAAGTTCATAGAAAAAACTTAAAATTCTCTTTTCTTCTGCTTTTTTCTTTTCTTTTCTTTTCCTTTTTTTTTTTTAAATCCCAGCGTGAATGTGTCGGCGAGCTCGTGGTATGCACCAAGATGAAAAGTAGAGGCCATCCCTTTGAAATCCTCCTCAAGTCAAAATTACCATTTCATTTCAACTCCAGCCAGGAAACGGAGAGCGGGGCCACTGCTAACTGCTTTGGGCATATCGTTATTTATTGTGTGTAAACTTTGGAGGAACATTGTTGCCTGGGAAAATGTGTTGTGTGGGTGGTGGAAGTGAGCAGTTGGAGCAACCACAAAGGGAGAGATCAGGCCTATTTTCTCTGTAGGAGGAACACATAAAAGAGAAAATAATGCCCATTATTACAGAAAAACAACATCAGACTTCTTGGCTCATAATTTTCTAACAGGCAAGAAGTTACCACTGAAGCTGAACAACCAACCAGTTGCCCCCTTTTAGGTTTCTGTCTTATCATTATTTTGTCCTCTTTTAATTAGTCAGCTCTCTGCGTTAAGTGTTAAGTGGGCTATTATCTGGGCTGGAACTTGCTGCTTTTTCCATCGTGGTCACATTAGCTCTGTCGTGGCGTTTTATTTATTTGGCTTTATTTACCTTTGCGCTGCAGGAGTTTGCATCACCTCGCCTTTATACAGCCTCTTTACAGACAATGTCAGAAGTCGGTTAAATATTTTACAAAGTGCGTGGCCTGAGGCTAAATCCGTACTGCTACGCGTTTGTTTGAAAATGCAACTCGACTACGGGCGTTCATTTTAAAGCTGCTAAATAAAAAACAAAACTGGGAAGTTTTCAAAAAGGGAAGAGAACTGTGGGGCTGTGTTGTAGTCTGAACAGGCCTGAGAGCTGAGAGGTTTGGAAATGACCACCAGTGTAGAACACAATACGTGCTTGCCTTCCTGTTTACACTGGTACGTGCAAACCCACTGTCACGTGAGCGGTAACGTGTGTGTTTTAATTTACATGCCAGAAATCCTGTTGGTTTGAAAAGGCTGATTTCGTGATTTTTTTTTTTTTTCCAACTTGCTCGCTGGATTCTCTCATATTCCTGACTGGAAGCTGTTTTTTTTTCTCCCTTGCAGACCTGTACATGCTACATGTGTTTGTCGCAGTTGTGCAGCCTGATAATGATCACTGATCTGAAAACCAACCATGATCATACCATTACCAGTCATCGCTTGTTGCAAAAAACATATATTTCCCTGACCACATCCTCCTACCAAGTTTCTGTTTAGCCTTTTTTTTGAGTAATCCAGCTAAAAGGCAAACGGACACTCCTTGGCAGGGCTAGAATATCTGCAGTGGCTATAATGATTGTCATGGGGTGAACCCATGGCCTGGCCTGCATGAGACAGCCAAGACTGAAAGGCTACATTAGCATTAGCATGTCTGCAACATGAGGCAGCACGGGCCCATGCTAAGCTAACATCCACAAGCATTTTTATTTCTAAATACGGACACACAGTTCAGCAAATGTCTCCACAACACATGTTGTGTTCACCACAGGTATTTGTATTTATTTCTCTTATCACTGACCAACCTCTCTCACCTTCAGGCAGTGTCTCTGTCCCACTGACAAACAGAACGGGAAGAGTCCAACCACATTTGTACAAAGGGGAGTCTGGAGGATTCCATGTGTGGGCCAGTCCAGAGGGGTGTTTTGGATGAGAGAATTGAAATACAACTGTAAATGTTCCTTTAAAATAAGATGACTGTTTAGGTCAACTATAATAGGGAACACATATATCTTGTGGGATGATTTATGATAGAGACTTGTTAATTGATATTTTTACCAATGGTTTCGCTGGTGGGAGGAGCTAAGGGCCTGGAGGCTGAGTGAGCAAGAGCCATGAGGGCTGGCAGTTTGATTCAACATTTTGTTCGCATTAATTTGTCCAATATTTTTATTTATTTATTTTTTAACTCACTGTAGTCAGGTCGCCTGACACAAATAAACTGAAGCCCGGCTGTACGACACAAGTGAAGTCTCCTCCTTCCACGAGGGGCTCAACCTCACAATGATGGGTTCATTTTCTTCAGGGAAATAGGACATGAAACTGAAATGAACTCTTCTCCACATCGACCTTATTTCAGGATGCAGAATTACCTCTTAGCTGCAGTCGTCACAGGTCCACGTTTGAGCTGGGCTTCATACTGACACTGCAGGCATAAATTACAGACCTGAGGTGACTGGGAACTGGTGGAAGCTCACATAGGACCAGACTGGAGGATTTGGATGGAAGATGTGTCACATTGTTGTGCTTATCATTTCTGAGAAAATCACCAACAGGTGCACGTCTTTTCATGATCCTGTGCGACCTTCACTGACACAGTTTGTCTGCACTGGTGCTCTGTTTACACTGCAGTCAACTCTACTGTGAGTCCCCATCCATGCAGCACATGTGGCGTGTATCCGTCATTTGCTGGAGAAAGTGGGAAGTGGGAGGAAGCCTAAGTCCCTAGAGAGGAGTTAGAAACCAGAACCTTCATGTGGTGGGATGACCTTGAATCCTTGGCTCCTTGAATGCTAAGCACTAACAAACAAAAATCCTGATTCAAAAATGTCTTGACCCCCACACAGCTCATGATAAACTGTCCAGTAGTTTATATGTAATAAACCGATAGCATAATCTGATCTGCAGAGGTAAAAACTCTGCACTCGACTCGACACTAACATTTGTAAAATCACCGTCCTCAGAGGTTTCACGCTGGACAGAGGAAGACTTTTGTTCAACACACGTGAGTTTCTTTTCTGATGTGTAACACACGGACTCTTCCACTGCAGGTCTGCCTCTGCTCCTGCTTCTGTAAATCTTCTACAAACACTGGTTCACGACACAGGCCCACGGGTTCTGTATTCTTGTGTAATTACAGTCATCACTGTGAGTCTGCAGAAGGAGGAGTAGGGGGGGGAGCGATGTGTTGATTCATGACCAGCAGGGAACCAGACGAACGCTGTTGACTGTGTTCCCATTTAACAGAAGAGTACATCTAATGTTAAACATATGGCCGACGCCGGGATGCATGACAGCACGCAGCGCGTGGAGAAATACTGCTGTTTGGTCTTTCTCAGGAGACATCACATCTGCTCTGTTCACACTTTCAGAAGTTTGTGTGTTCCAGTTGAAATCATTTCTACTCTTTTATCTCACCTTTGATCACATGTTGAACACACAGACTGGGTTGCAGGGACCATGTAGGGGAATACGAGTGGACCCTAACAGTCTGGGTCCAGACTCATAAAGCTTTATGTCTGTATCGTAAATGGTCTGTATTTATTCAGCGCTTTCCTGGTTTTCCTCCTCAAAGTGCTTGACAGAGCAGCACGTTCACTGTATGTATGTATGCGGTCACATCAGGCCGCTGACCCCCTGACTAGTGGACCTCTTGAGCCACAGCCCCCAGTGTCTTTACTCACACGCTATACAATAAGAAGGTCCCGTAATGGACAAGTGGTTGACTATTTTGATGAAATTGACAAAAGCTGTGTTGGGAATAATCAGCGGCCTGACACAGAGAGAGGATGCTTGTTAGCAAAGACAGTCCTCACGCTGGTATGTCCACATGACTTGTCACAGTTTTGCTGAAGTGAGTCGTAGAAAGGTCTGAAATTCAGACTCATCATCTCGGCCGGCCTCAGACGGGTTCTGCAGACGTGTCGGATGGAGGAGTTGAAAGGCGAGCTGGGTGTTGCATATATATTTGGACTACGGGGGCTTGTTCATTTGTTTTATCTATCCCACTTTTTGTATCCTCCACCTCGATTTATTTGTATTGGCCACCGCTCCATCAGACTTGGCCGCAGCACTTATATATTTAAACAAGGGTGTTCGACTAAACTCCGGTCAGGTCCGCTCAAACATTTAAACACGGCTCCGTCCGGAGGGGCGAGATGTTTACCTCAGCTGGTTCTGATCCCGCCGCGCTGGCTGCTGGGCTGGTCCGTCTGAGGTCTGCACTCTGGAACGGCAAAAGGCGTGGAGAGTCAGACTGGACCAACGTGCAGTGGGTTTCATAAAGAAGCAGAGACAAGCTAGAGACTCTGAGAGAGACGCAAGTGTCAGGGAGAGACAGATGGAAAGGGGAGTGTGTTGCACAAAACTAGATCATCTTACAGGAAGCACACGCTCTGATACTTAAGCCACTGACCTCTTGTGTACGATGGGGGGGGGGGGTGATGGCGAGGGCTCCGCAGGCCCCATCTGCATGGCTTGTCCCCATCTCTGCGGCCATGTGCAGCACCTGGCCCCACGCCAGCGCCCAACGCCCCTTTGTGTTGGCCACAGTGGCCGGTCGGGGTCTGACTTTGATCCGGGGCCAACTATTCATCTCTAAAGGAAGAGGAAGAGCAAAAAAAAAAAAAAAAGCGAGAGAGAGAGAGAGCGAGGGAAAGATAAACAGAATGGGGGGGGGGGGGGGGGGGTGGGGGGGGGGGGGGGGGGGGGGGGGGGTGTAAGTCAACCTCTGCTGCCAATTATTGCAGAAACATCAAGGTCTTTTCTTTGTGTCAGGAGAAAGAAGAGAAAAGAGGAAAGCGAAGGTGGGACGGCCTGGTCCAGGGTTGGCTGGAGGACTGAGCGGAGCCGAGGCAGAGGCTGACCCACAGGAGGTGATTACAGGTGGAGAGAGGGATTCGTCTGCCTGCTAACACTCCTTTTCTCGTTTTACTTTCACTATCTCTCACAGACTCGTCTTCTTTTTTCTTTCCATTGTTGTAACAATCCTTATCTGGGCCTCTGTCACCGTTTGCTGTTGAACCAGTTCACCGGGACAAACAAAGGTCATTTCTTTGCCTCTGTTGAGGGGTTTCTGTCGCTGTCTGTCAGTCTCTACTACCCTACTGAACACAGACACACACGAGCGTGTGTGAACATACTGCACACACATGAACCGAGTCACCAAAGCAGGAAGCAGCCGTGAATGACAGACGAAGCATGTCAGACAAATGATGAGGATGTCATGACAACAAACGGAGCAGAGGATTACAGCGTTGTCAGTAAGCAAGGCACATTTTAAAGCCTGTGAGGAGCAGAAATAATCACATAAATGATGCAGGTTACACTTCCACAGTTGCTCTAACTCGGCCTAACAGGCTCAAGGCTCCTTCTTTATTCCTTGTTTCATTATTGAGGCAAGGGTTTGGCTCCATGTACAAATTATTTTCTGAACAAATTCTGCTTCACATCATGACCCAAAGCACCCTTACTCATAATAACTACATTTAACACAAGGCTGTGCAAAATAAAACTGTATTAACTGAGCTTTTTCTACACAGGGTTTAATGGATCATTTTAATGTATTAAAATATCAGCGCACATGCCCGTTCTGATGTTTTTGGACTGATACTTCCTCTCATTTAAAAACAAGCGTCTTAAAAAGAACAATAAGCAGGTTGGGCCAATAGCTGGTGAAAACAAATCCAGGTCTACTATCAAGAGCCATCTATGAAATGAGGATTCACTGATCTCTATTTATAATTAGATCCAGTACTTCTACTGGTTGGTCATTTTAGGGAACCTATTTATCTTCTGTGCAAAGATGGATAACACCAGTAATATACACAAACTAATTTCAAGTGTTCCACCACACACACATGTTCTCTTACATCATGGTGCACCTGGAAACGTTTAAATCCAACGTGTAGTCAGGTGTTTGGAATAAGGGGCTTAAAGACTGTTCCTATGCATCTTGCCTTCTCTCCTCTGCCTTCGTCCTTGTGGACAAAGAACCAGAACAGATAATAGCACATGCATTGATCACCAAGGACGAGTTTCTATCGCTCTCTCCCTCCCTCCCTCCCTCTCCCTCTCCCTTTGTGTGTCTCTGTAATTTTTCTTTCATCGCTGTTTTTCCTGCTGTCTCCCAAGACCTTCTCAGCCGACAAGAGAAAACAAAATCTGAACATTAAAATGCCCCACAGCCCTTTAAGCACTTGTCATTTGTCCTTTGTACAAATCACGGCGAGAGTTGCTGCTTCTTTTTTTTCAAAACAGTTTTTGCTTCATTAATTGTGCTGGCGAGACGAGGAAAAACACAAGAGAACATACCGTCAGAGAAAGAAAACCACAGTCAATTATAAGGAAGGGGGAACGATCAAAAACAAGTCATTTAAAAATCCAATTTGCCCCTGGGGGGGGGAGTGAAGGACAGCCAGCCTGCTGCATCTCTGTGGACATATTGACCAACCTGAAGCTTTTGTTGTGAGCGAAGACAGATGAAAGGCACGGTAGCTTACTTAGACCAGTAATAATTATTTTTAGAATTATGATAATAATCAATTAATTAATGTATTATTATGATTATTCAATTAGGCTCTGGTGATATTTCCTTTCCGTGTTTTTGTCACGTTCACTCTGCGTCATGCTTCCGCGTCTCCTCCTCATTGTTGTTGCACGCACTGTGTGTTCATTAAAATCCCAGTACCTGCGCCCAGCCATGGGCGTTTAATTCAGCGAGCAGGCAGGGCCGTTATCACACACCACCATCACTAATCCCCATGGAATAAAACACCGACACTTTGATGTCTGCCAAAGAGCAACCGCTGTAGTATTGGGAGGCGAGACCGCGCATCATGTAGAAGCCGTAATTAACAATCTATAGCTGGACTCGAGCCAGGCGGAGCGGCGGAGGTGCAAGGAGGGTGGGAACAAGGAGAGAAAGACACTGGCGATGTGGAGCCAGAGGCGGTATGGTAAAGCTTAAAAGGAGGCGATATATGTGTGTGCGCGTATACGGATGTACATATACTGGGGAGGAAGTAGCTGGAAGGCAAAGCATCAGGCCCTTCTGTGATCAATGCTCACACCGATACAGCGCTGTTGTCTCAGCAACAACCTGCCCGCAGCTCAGACAGCACCAGACACCAGAGTAAATCCTGGAGAACAAAATGAATGTGAGCGGCCGCTGGGTAGAACACCAACCCCTGGACCTTTTGTGCTTGGTGAGGACGCAGGATGAAACATTCAGGCCCCCCAACACCAACTGGCGCTTAGAAACGTCCGTCATAGACGCACACAGCCTGATTCATCGTGCCACCTACACACATTCTGGTGAGAAAATGATATCAGTGCACGCCAGTGAGCGTGCATGTGAATTATCGCCTGCACACGCGCGCACGTACACCATTGTACGTATATACCTCGTGTAAGAGGATAAAACACCCCAAAAACCGCAGACTTTCATCAAAGCAAGTGAGAGAGGTTGTCAGATTTTTTTCTAAAGATGAAAGCAGGGGATATTCTCTCATTTCGGCTCATGTCTTCTTCTCCCTCTGTCTCTCTCTCTCTTTCAAAATCCTTGAAGTATCATCCACATCTCTGTGAAGAAGGGAAAGAGAGAGAAAGCAGGAGGGAGGGGGCAAAAGTTATTTACGTCCCACGCTGTGTTATGTGGTCTGTCACTTCTCATTTTCTGCCAGGGCCGTCCAACTGGAAGACTTCAGTCAACTTTCTCCAAGCCTGTATTTGCTGAGGTAATTACAAAGTGACAGCTTCAAATCCTCTGTTGCCCCCCCCCCCCCCCCCCCCCCCCCCCCCCACACCCCCCCACACACACACACACACACAAGAGTGTTTCCATGACTTCAGAGGACATTGCGTTGACATTAATTTCCTTGTGCTTGACTGAGCCTAACCCATGAACCCATCCTCTAAACTCAACCTTCATCTGACCCTGATAACCTCTTTAACGACTGACATTATGGGAATTGATGTTTGTCCCCATAATATCACTGAGTAGACAGATTTCCATCCCCACAAAGGGGGGAATACACACACACACACTAAGGGAGTATGGCTCTGTGGCCCTTGAGATTCTGAGCTCAGTTTGGTAAAATGTGAGCTGCACATCTCACATTTCATTCTGTCAACAGCCAACACAACTGCATACATGACCTTTAAATGTCCCCCGCATCCCACTCATCAGTTTCCAATGATTGATGATCCCGATAATTATAAATAATGTCGGGGGAAACTAGGTTGAAGATGTTTTTATTTCCTTCCTCTTTTTTTTTCTTTTTTTCTGGCTATCTGCAGTCCTCACAAAACATGCGTGGGATGCACACACACACACACACACACACACACACAAACACGTCCACCTTCCATATCCACTTGGAGGTGATTGTAAGAACATCTTTGATCTTTTTTTTCCTTTCTTCTTCAAGGAGATGCATTGCCTGTACACATAATCCATGACAGGCATAATGTGATTTGGTAGTATCTCTAAATGGCAGAGAAAAAAAAAGTGGCTGACAGAAATTAATAAGTTACTGCGGTAGTACGAGGGAACCGGAGGAGGAGGGGTTGGGAGGAGATGGTGGAGGTGGTGGGGCAACCTGGCAGCAAAACACACAGATCATCAAATTATCTTTTGAGGCATATCGTCATGGTAACAGTCACACGAGCTCAACCTGCCCTATCTGCAGCTGCACACCACGCCAGTCTGTCGTCTCCAGTTTGGATCATAGCTCCCAAATAAAGGTGTGCATGAGGCCCAGTGTTGGGAAGAAGCTGTGGGGGGGGGGGGGGCGGGGCTTTCACCTGACTATCTGGGCGGGGGGGGGGGGGGGGGGGGGGGGGGGGGGGGGGGGGGCTTTCACCTGACTATCTGGGCGCAGCACGACGCCCAGGGATTCAAACGGCCACGTCGTACGACACTTAACGTTGCACGCCTACTCTGTTTGTGTGTTGAATGTGCATGTAGGTAAGAGACTGCCCGACTCGCAGCATCTGGGTTTGCTTTGCTTTCTGATACGTATGAAGACACACAAACAAATAAACCAACAATATGCCAAACTTGATCTAACCGTGCAAACATTCAACATGGGCGAAAAAAAGTCATCTTGATCGAGGAACATTGCCCAGAAATGTGAGTGATGAGTCAAAGTGATGGAGATAAACTGAAGGATTCTCCAGGTGGCAACTGGGCCAGATGTGGTTTATAGGTCGCAGTTGGCTCGTGTGTATGTGTGTTTATGTCCAAGACAGACAGACAGACAGAGAGAGAGAGAGAGAGAGAGAGAGAGAGTGAGCGAGGGAGGTATGTCATGCTCGCCAAACCACTCAGCGAGACTCTGATTTATTTGGCAACTGCAGGATGGTGGTCTGACTCCGAGAGGCCACCTACACCAGGGTCCGACCTCCGACCCGCCTCAACATCTGAAATGAACTCAGCTGTCCTGGCTAAATCTACACGGAGACATACTCGCAAACATGCCCACACACGCACACACACACACATGCTTGTGTTTAGGCCGTGGTAAATTCATGCGTGGAAGCCACCCACACCATCGCACTTGTAAAAGCAGCATGTATGCGATATCATGTTATGGAAAGGGGAAGAGAGCTAGAACAGTCTTAATGAGCACTGTGTGACTTTTACATTGTGTCTGTGGTTTTAAAGGGACGATTAACCCCCGAGATCAGACTTCCTCAGCCTCGCAAGAAGTTATGTTGGCATAGTTTAGGTTTATTCAAAGCTTTGTCCCTCTGTCTCCTTCTCAAGACACGCAGGCGTCTGTGGCGTTTAACGTAAACATCTCAACCTAAAGGCAACGCTGTGGCTCATGGCAGACACAAGTCTGAGAGAAGCCTATAGTGGGTCACGCTGCAGATTTGGCCCCTGGATCTTATCACTAACACTGGTGGACAAGGGCGACAGCAACTGTTAAATACGTCCTCCACTTTGGCCGGTGTCAAGCTGTGACTGAAGATGGAGGATCAGGATGTCGCGATGACGTCTACTGACACTGAATGGAAAGAACATTTCTGTCGCTGCAGGTCACTGCTGAACTAGAGGACACGAGAGCAGCATCAGATGAAGCTGCGTCCGTGCACGTCGTCTGCGGTTGTGCACCAGTAAACCGAAAAATCAGGTTTCTCAAAACCAGCATCAGGAATTTTCCAGAATGCTTAAATCGAGTTATGAAGTTTACATGACCGGCCACAAAAATGGGATATTTTCAAAAATCTAATAATAACTGGAATGCCAGTTTGCATCCTGGACATTTGCAGGAAAGACGAGTCATTCTTTGATGTTGGAGGCAGAAAGACATTTCAAAATATTTCAAGGTCCCATCTTTCTTTTTTCCCCCCATCCAGTCCTCTCCCCTTTCCCCATACAGATGGTTTTGGGCTGTGACCTTGGACACACACACACGTCCATCTGCTTGTGCTTAGATTGGCGTAGCTCTCATTTTCTTTCTCCCTCGCTCGTCTTTTTCCCCCCTTTGTTGTCACTATTGTTGTTTCCGTGCATTTGAAACATAAAAATATCCCACCTCCATTGTATTCTGTACATTTTGTTTCCATGGAGATTGCCATGAACAAGTCAAATGAGAGTGTGTGCGTGTCCGTGTCAGTGTGTATGCATGTGTAATGTGTGTTCGCGTGCCAGCAGCCGCGCTATCGGCCAAGCACAGAGTCTAAAGCTCTAAGAAAACAAAAATAAAAGGAGAAACATCCACCAGCCCCTCTCGTTCCTTTTCTCTTTTTTTCCCTTCTTCTCATCTTTTTCTGCGCCTCCACAGTCTCCTTCATCCCTATCTGTCTCTGCTGCCCCATTCCTTTTTCTCTCTTTCACCCCTCCATCTTCCAGCCCCTCCCTTCCCACGACCAACCTTCACATGCCCACCATCGCCCTCGTGCAACCCATGGCAACAGCCAGAAAGGGTGCGAGGAGGACAGAGGGACAGAGACTGACAGGCGGCGTCTCCGAGGGTTTGACTGTACGCGCCGATACGGAGCTCACAGCCTCATCTGGCGTGCACACTGCCGCCGTTCACCACCAGCGGCATCACAGCATCAGGGTGTTAGCTCACAGTCCAGTGCCACCAGTGGCCTCAGAGACCTCCATCAGCACTCTGTGGACCTGGCTTTAATGAGGGACATGCCTCCCTCTGCGTGTGTGTGTCTGTCATTCTGTCTCTTTGTTTATTTGTCCTCTGATGTGTTTGTGGTGTGGGGGGGGGTTGATGACATCTCTCCTTGAAATATGTGCATGTGCAACAGTCTCGCCGTGCCTTTGCAAACATACACATTTCAATTTGTGTGTCGTTAAATCAGATTCGTGTTATTCTGCCGTATGATATTCCCTCCTCTTTTTTTGGACGTGCAATCACGCACGTGTGCCACTCTCTCGGTGTGTTTGTGTACGTTTGAAAGCCATGCAATGCGAGTTCATCGCCACTGATCAAGGGAGCAAAACGTTCTTTTAATTCAGGGGTGGTCCCCATGTGCATCCACCACCCTGGGCTGATCAAGGGGAAGAGCAGTGAGGGAGGAGCAGCTGCAAAGGCCTGGTGGGTCTGCACATCTGACTGAGTCAGCTTCTCCCAGCAGCCCATTACACAAAGGGTGGGGAGAACCGAAAGCACACAATTATATTGATTGATAAATATCTGTCGGTTAGGTGATAACAGAAACCCTCAGGCAGTCTGAGACACATACAGAGCTGAAGCAGAATCAGCTGTTACTCTGCAGGATCGTCCTCGGATGGTGACGCACATCTCATGATGTTTTATCTATCAGTGGTTATAACAGCGTGAGACCTGGGACCTGTTGGTGAACTGAAGAAAGTTAGAGGTAGTTGCTTTCAGGCATGCATGAATCGGGAGGTGCTGTACAGGAGAACAAATATAGGTCTCTGCACACATTCTTTGCAGTTCCTCCTTCCCTCCCGGTGGTAAAAACATGTGACCGAAGCAAATATCTCAGGATGAAAATGAGGTGTCATGCTCGTAGGAGGCAGAGCCGAAGATGTGAACTTGGAAAAACAACAAGGTTTAAGAGCTGAAGGTATCATGGGCGAACGCAGCAGTCAGCGTAAACAAAGGCATGTGACCTCCACAGCGTAATGAATACCTCACATCCTGCCACCCTCGCGTGGACACTACGTACACCCTGTCGTTGCAAACATACGTGCAAATGCAGGATAGAGTCATGACTTCATGGAGGAATGTGGACCTGAAGAAAAGACTCGTGTGTTTGATTATCACCTAGGATTACCCTTAGCCCTGTCACGTAGCCAATGAATCAATATCGAATTATGCTGCTAAACGCAATCTTATAGAGGACAACCGTGAAGGTCAGAACAGGGAAAATAAGGATAAGGTTGTTGCAAGGTGGAATTAGTCAGTTCAGTTATTAACCTGTTGATTTAATTAATAATGTTCAACTCTTCAGCAGCTGCTGGTTTCGTCTGTCTGGCAGAATGGATTCACTGAAAATGAACCAAAACAATAAGCTAAAAAACACAATGGAACCCTGAGAGAGGAACATTAATATCATAACCTTAAGGTCATTGTTCCCAGTGTTAATATAAAGATATTAAAAACACTGATCAGTGCAGCTTTAAGAGAAGAGCCAGGGCAAGATGAGGAAAGAAAGCTGTTGCCATGTCTTTTATTGTTTATACGGAGAGAGCGCTAGGTGCCCCGACTGCAGAGGGATGGAGGTGGATAATGTAGCTCTGTGTTGTCAGTCCCAGCTTATCAGGCACACTGAAGCCAGAGGATGGTGTGTGTGTTCCGATAAGCTTCTTCCAGGAAGTCCTGTGTTTCCTTGGTTGGTAATTACTCCTCCTGGAGACTGACCAGGGCAAGAAATAAATCTTAAATGTGTGTGGACTGGATAATGGGAGATCTGGAGGGATGATGCCTGTAGCGAGCGGTAGAGGTGACACACACACACACACGCAAAAGCATGAATGCACATACACACAAAAGCAAAGCCTGTTCTTCAATCTACATGGTGACTCGCAGAAAAACAGGAATTTGAGACAGGAGCTTTCTGATAAACTCCTGTTGGCAATTCCCGCAGCTAAATAAATTCTTCAGTCTGCGCCTCATGTAACGTATCCTCATTCCCTGCCGCTCTAATACTTGGCCCTGTGCAGCCACTGAGCCACTGGGTCTGATCACTTCTGATACTCCATCTCGCTCCTCCAGCTTCCCAATCCCTTCAAACAAACTTGTTTTAATGAAAATACATTCCTGAGTTTGGCTGATTTAGCAGGTTTTCCTCCCACCCTCATCTCTCTCTCTCTCTCTCTCTGCAGGATTGGGTGTGTGTGTGCTGAATCTCCAGCTGTAACAGTGGTGGCAGGAGCCATATTTAAGAAGTGCTGATGCCAGAGCACTGAGCATTTCAGTGTGCATTCAAGGAATGAGGGATGCATCTCCAACCAGCTTAGAAGAGGAGATGGAGGAAAGAAAAAAGGCAAGGTAAGAAGGAGATAGAGGGCATAGGAAGGGAAAAAAAACTAATGGAAGATGTGGCAAGAGCAATGTGGACACTGGCTGTGTCGAGAAAGATCATCCATCACTCACAGGGTTTAGAGCCAACTGTGGCACCTCACCTTTTAAATCTTAGGACTCTGGAATTGTTTTGAAAATAGTTCAACAAAACACACAATACATCGCAAACACTTTTCAAAAGAGGATAACGGGTGACATGTGGGGACAAAGCGGTGGGGGCCGGATCAAGCCAGAGACATTCCCAGACCACAGTAATCCACAGCAGATGATGCCTGACACACACGTGTGCTCCATGAGGACAGTGGCTTTGATGGGAACCATCACAGCCTCACAGGCATGATCATTATTTCCTGCACACTGATTTACCCTGCATGCATCTGTGATGCATTTGGAACCACTGATACCCAGTAGTGTGAATGAAGTTGCTTTTAAACGCATGTGAATGCACCTAGTGTAGGTTTCTCCAACTGACCTCAGAAATATAACACGCCGCCATGCCAGGCTCCGCCCATCACCCTGTCCAAGCTACGCAGCCTCCGCCCATCACTCATTCATCCACGACCTCATATGCAGGGACTGACAATAGGATTTACCTTAAATGAGGTAATTAAGAGTAAACACAGAGCAAAATCAACTCAATGATGGAACAAATGGGAAGGAGAGCTGTCTCACTCTTGACTGTGTGTCTGCTCCACTTCTCCAGCCGTCCCTTGTCATCCTTCAGGTTCCTCAACTCTCCACTTCCGGCAACTTTTTGCCCACTCGGAGCCCCGGGCGCTGCCAGCCGAGCCACCTTTGCGACAGCCCCGTCCCAAGGCTGGTCCCCGACGCCTCGCTTTGTACCCTGGAACAGACAGGAAAAACACAGCGGCCCTTAAGGTAAGCATGGGCGCATTTCATCACGGGGAGCACGGGTGACACCGTTGGTTGAAGACAGGTAGATTTATTCTATTATTCACAGCCCAGCAAGGGCGTCAGATCTCCCTGGCGATCGCTACAGAGGCCGGTGTCAGAGGTGACATCAAACAGACAAGAGCTCGGTGACAGCCGCTGACTGCGCCGCCGTCAAGGTAATTCCCAGGTGCCCCGGCAAGGGTCTCCACTCAGGAGGCACCAGTGGGATCAGGAAAGGTCACCTGGCAACACAGGTCAAGGCTTTGATCCAATCAGAGTAAAATCCAGCGGGGAGGGGGGTTTTATGAGGGAGGGATAGAGGGGAAATGCCCAGCTGTCAGTTTAGGTTTTAAAAAGCAAAACATGGAGCCAAAGGGAAGCAGGCAGCAGCAGCAGTGCATCATTACTGAATACACAGCTCACTGCAGATGCCTCTAGATTAAAACAGAGGATGGAAACAAAAAAGGACCCATGATAACCAGTATTATTAGGCTGCATATTTTATGAGGCCCCTCCCGATTAGAAAGTCAATTGCCGGTTATGTATTCATGCAGGCAGAGGAAAGGCACCGAGAGACTGACCCTCAAGTTTGACCTTGCAGGCTTTGAACTTCTTCTCCACGGCCCCCCTCCACTCTCTCTCTCTCTCTCTCTCTCTCTCTCTCTCTCACTTTCTCTCTTTCTCCCTCCTTTCTGGGTTCCTGGGAACGAAGGCTTTGATTTGGGCCGTCCAGCTGCATAAGTAAACCACATTACATTTTAGGAATGTAAATAGCATAAAGCGCTTTTGTGAAAAAATTCATTGGATGCTCCCGGCTGGACCACATAATTATTTAGAGAGCGTATGTAAATACCTCTTACGATCACGGAGGAATGTACGCAATTTCCTTTTCAATGTCCAAACCGGTCATTTGCTCGGGAGATAGGAGGTCATGGAGACAGAGTGGGAAAATAAACAAATGCTTTGCAGCATGGCAAGACGCTGCGGTGAGGGAGGTGATCCACTGAAAAGCTCCAAGTGATCTTTGGACCCCAAACGAGCAGCAGTGTCTATTACTGGAGCGTTGTATAGATCCACTAAGAGGAAGCCAGCGGGCGCCGCAAGATGAGAGCTGCAGATGCACCAAGAGATAGTTTAACGCCATTTGTCATGGAATTAAATTCTTTGTCAGGACCGTCTCATCCATTCCCTCACTGGCTACACAGACACATTGTCAAGTCATTGCACACACATACATCATTCATCATGAAGTGTCGAATAGAATTTCTGACAAAATAACTAAATGTGTACTTTCTTAAATGAAATGTAATTGTATTTGTATAGTGCACGTCATAATAATACATTATCTCAAGGCACTTCATAGAAGGTCGAGACTTTAAAATCGTATTCATCCACATTACACGACACCAAATCTGCCATATGCAAATAATATGGCATGGCTGCCATCGCTCATCACTTTTTTCTCCTTTCTGGGAACTTCACACACTGACAGGGCTGACTTCCTGTCTGTCTGGAAGATTGCCTGTCTCCGGGGAAGGGGACATGTCTCTTCGATGACAGGGATTCTCTCTCTCTCTCTCTCTCTCTCTCTCTCTCTCTCTCTCTCTCTCTGTGTTTTGCCAAAGACAGTCATTTTCAAGTATTAACCAAATCTCCTCTCATGCCCTTTTCATGTCCTCCGCTGTATATTCTGCTGTAACGGAGACTAACAGAGGTAGCGACTCTGAATCCTCTGCTCCCATGATCAAATGCAGCGACACTGACAGCCACACGTTTCCTCCACCATCACACCCCATCCCTAAAGGTAGGATGAGAACATATGAGTGAATATGTGGAGAGTTGTGATCTCCTTCTCTGTCAAACATCAGCGTCTTCTCCAAAGACAAGAGATAGGTGACAAGACACAAAAACAAACTCAAACAATAAACATCGTTGGGGGGGGGGGGGGGGGATGGAGGAGGGGGGGGGGGGGGGGGGGGGGGTGATTGAGGAATAATAATTAACCAAGAGCATGCAGCAGGACAGAGATGCTCTCTAAAGACGAGCCTTCTATCCCCCGAGGGAGAGAATGGAGCTTCAATTAACTGACAGGCAGATGTATTAGAATTTCTATCGTGGGCCTTGGTGGGCAACTGCGATGCAGGACGACCATGCTTTGAAAAACAGTGTGGTTTCCCCATCAAACACGTCCTCTGGGTCCTTTGATCTGCTGGGTGGTATGTGTCCTTGGAGATACATGTCTACTTCCTCAAAGCTCTTTGTTGCCAGCACCTCATTTTCTTGCTCTGCTCAGCTGGGTTCATTCTCAGACGACAGAGCCACCGTTTTTGCATCATGTGACAGGAAGGACTTTAAACGTGCAGATGCACGCCAGTGATTTGTGCGTGGGCACACTCTGAAAGACCGAGGAGCTCAAGAATCCAGTAATGTGACCATGTCAGCATTGTATATTCATCTACCACTCTGTATTTTCTGATATATACACAAATTCAGAATCCCATTTATTAAGCCACATTCAAATTAAAATGCAGTGTGGAACCATTTCCTTTCACTCTGTGAATATCATTAGCCTTGTTATGTACTGCACTGCTGAATCTCATATGTGAGCTTTAGGTTTCTGTTGAACCCACATTTTAGCCAGGAGTCGTGGGCATATAGTTAACCACACAGCAGTCAACAGCAGCTTGACAGCGACACATTCACCCTCCTGTCAGCCATCAATGAAGGAGGACAGCCACAACCAGACAACATAGGGAACCAAACGTCAAAGACAATCAAAGACAGTCGCAACGTGAGATGAACCTGAGCTCAGCTAAACTTTGGGTTTAAAAAAATCCACATACAGCAACTTATAATCATACAACAGCTTTGTTTAAACATTCCTAAAAATGAACTATGGAAAAAGTGGGAGTGGCTGTAAAGCACTGTAGAGATGAGACCAACATCTAGCTAGCAGGCTATGTGCGAGTTGGTGCTTCAGCTCTTAGCGAGAAAGATAAACTGCAGAAACCCAATGATTAATCTCACACAACGTATTCATCGTAAAATTGAGACGCATCTAGAGTTGTTTTTTGGAGACATTTGACCGTCTGTCTCATTTCTGACCATCTGTCAGGGTTTGCTTGTCATGGCACAGATCAGACGGACCCAAATGCAAACATAAAGCTGCCGCAGTGCTAGCAGAAGTATCTTTTATTATTAAAGATATTATGCTCACAGGCAAAACAGTGAGCAACTGACAAGCAGGTCAGTACAGACAGCAGGATGCCAACACACAGCAGAGAACAGGGACAGAAGCGGGAGAAGGTGGCTGGCGCCGATCTGTCACCTGAGAGAGAGTCCACACGACAACTAATGCCATTCATGACTGGATAATGAATAAAGTGAGACATTCAATACATCAAGTTAAGCGAAACTGCAGTTCAATGTGTTTATCAGGCTCCTATGAGCTGCCTGCCCTCACACCAACACATGCAGCAACTCTTCCACTTGCAGTTGCACATAATTCATCACGATAATCTCACGGCTCCAGGAATAACCAGGAAGGTTCAACGCAAAAGACCAATATGATAAACTGATTTAACCCCGCTCCACTCCACAATGACAAAAACAAAAAGGAATCTTGAGCATGGCAAAGCACGTGGAGATAACAGTTGACATATTTCACAACGCCTTCCTTGAGTTCTCCACGTCACTTTTCTAGTTTATGTCTCTGTTGTAAAACTGGCTGTAATCTACCATACATTATCATGATTGATAGCTCACAGGGCACGATCCAAGCGGCCTGTCTGCCAGACATCCCCTCCCCACCCGACCGCTGACGTCAGCAGGCGTTCTCAGCAGCCGCGTCTCCCTTGAACCGCTGGGTGAGTTTCCTGTTAGGTCCTGACACAATATGCATGAACGCTCCATCTCACAGCACTGCCTCCCTGTGAAGTGGTGTTCAGGTTACATTCCTCCCAGCGAAAGCCCTCGGCCCTCCCTCGCCGCAGCAGATCTGTAAACTGTTTACACTTCCCACACCTGGACGAGGGCCAAGGCAAACCTGGAACAAGGCCCGCAAGAAGAACCCGACAGACAGGCCCTTAGATTTCAGCGGGAGAGGAGTGATTGTGTCTCGGGCTGGAGTGGAGTCTTGGCTCAGCATCACCACCCCAATCTCTTTTTCTCTCCACTCAAGGAAAGAAGTGCGACCTGGAAGGAGATGCATGTGCTCCAGAGGTCTGCTCCTCCCAATAACACACACACACACACAGTGGGCTCTCATCACGTCCAGGAGATATCTTCTCACATGAAAGCTTCTCATAAACTACTGGACAGTGACCAATCACACTTTACATGGGCCAGTGTCCTTCGTATATTTGGATGCAATAGAAGCTACAATTTGCAGGTTTTTCTGAACCTCCAGCTCCAACCACTCCCGTCAGTAATAGTAACAAACACAGGTGCAGCGCTGCACGTCACGGCCCGAGTCCAGTGACGATATCCTCCTGCTCCAGCTCGTGCCTCAGCCACACACCACCACTGCCACGTTAGTTTTCATGCCGGCTGCATCTCATGTAAATTCAAGTCCAATCCCTGACATACTCTGCAAGTGTGATGTAAGCCTATGACAGAAAGAAATCCTCCGTTCCCCTGGTGCTCACAGGGAAGCTCAGAGAATGAGGAAAACAGGCAAGTGATAGAATGAGGGAGGAACCTCTCAATGTGCTTTAGGTTTTAAGACAAAAAAGTGAATCACTGAGTCTAAAAAAGGGGGGTGGGACTTCTGAGTAAGACACAGATACTGCAAAGACTAAATTATGAAAAGATAACGTGGAAAAGTGTGCCATGTGAATAAGAGTTAATGTACTTGATGAATATATTTACTGCTGAAATAATGAGAGAGAAAGATATATACTGTATGTGCACCGGGGGAAGCGAGGGGGAGAGACCTACATTTCGTGTTTCACTGTACAATAAAGCCTTCACACTGAAATAAGAGCTGGGTCTGTTTTCTATAAAGTCTGTTGTAACTCCTAACCAAACTGCGAGGGGAGGGGATGCATCCAGATCCAGTGGACTGTTTAAAAGCTGTGCCATTTAATACAACAAAACCCGAAAAATATGTCATCCATATTTACAGTAAGCCCAGCCCAGCCTATTAATTGACCCTGGTTCCAATCTTTCTGCCGTCTTTTTAAGTGACACTGGATAAGATAGGCATTTTCTATGGTTGGAATTAGGATGGGTGGAAAGAGGGAGGGATAGAGACACAGAGGGGGGAGAATTGAGAGAGAGAGAGAGAGAGTGTGAGAGAGTAAACCCATAACCCCAAACTAACATGTCCTGCAGTGACATGTATATTGAATACCAATCAGAGGCATGGGGTTTGCCAGCCCCCATGCAGCACTCATTTCCAATGCACACACTGTAGCTCAATCAGTAGGGGCCTGCCGGATAAAAAGGGATCGCTTGCCTGGCTCTCTGAATATTAGCTAATGCCACATTTGCAAGTCTTCAAGAGCAAAGGGAGGGGGGGGGGTGCAAAGAGAGAGAGAGAGAGATGAGGGAGACACGGTGGGATGGAGAAACAGAGGGATGTGAGATGGGAAGATAAAGATAGAAATAGACTGAAAGCAAAAGAGGGAGGAGTGAAACAAAATAAAAGTGCTCTGTTTGGGACTGTGGAAAAAAAGATTAATTCTTGCAAAAAAAAAAAAAAAAAAAAAAGAAGCTGTGAATGGCTTTGTAGTGCTCAAGTGATGGAAGTGATGCCTGGATGGGGATTATGCTCTTTTCATCATAAAGCCCCATCTGGTATACTAGCAAGACCACGTCTGTCCAGGCCTTTCGCCCTTTAAAGTGCCGGCTTGGGTTACACATCAATCCAGCCCTATTGCAGCTGTGCCGGGAAAATAAGGCAGACCAATTCGGCACATACATGGAAACACACGCTAACACGCGCACTCATAAACGCAAAGAAATGCTCATCAATTCCAAAATAGTGTAGACATGCAAATACACAGATGGATGAACCAGGGAGGGGAAAAGCAGTGCAGACAGACGGGGAGATTTTCACACACAGATAAACACACACGTAGCCTCGTCCCCACGTGGAAAGTCCCACAGAAACAATGGTTAAAGCACAAAAAGGCCAGTTCTGTTTTTGAAGCGCGCCTATTTCTAACTTGAAAGAGCCAACTGTAATTAAAACCAATGGGCAGCTATGCAAGATAAATGAATAGCAGAGCGTGCACCAGACCCCTCCTCATTTTTTTTAACTAAACCACTGGTCCGGTGTCTGACAGATGTTCCAGCTCCATTTGATGTGTTCACGTGCATGCCCAAGTGTTTGAGTGTGGGTGTGTTTTAGGAGTGTGTGTGCGTCTGCACTGACTGGCAGGACATGATCATTTGTCATTGGCTTCTAACTCTGTCTTTCTGAGGAACCATCACAGTCATTTACTTTTATACACCTATCATGAGCTTAAAGTCCTACTAAAACTACATTTGCGGCACATGCAATATGTTGTTATAGTACTATACGTGTACTTCTTGTATACAAGCCAGTATTCTGTTTTTTAACCCAGAATATGGGATTTGACGTCACAAATGCACCAACATCTGATTCACTCTCTCAACTCGTTTTGAAAAATTAGCGCATTCGTCCAAATCTCTTGTTTCCATCATTTGATCAGGGCTGATTAAAACCTGTGTCTACTGCAGGGTCATTTAAAATTCAGAGTCCATTGTCAGTGCAGACAAAAGCCAGATGGTACTGGGCGTCTGGTTTTTGACCAGTGAAAATGAGCTTTATAAAGTTAACTACCCAGTGATCTAAACAAATAGACTCATCTCCTCTGCGTGTTGTTTTATGATGCTGCTGCATGCATGTGTTTTGGGAATCTGTGAATTGGAATCATTACAAATTAAAGCACTTGGATTTGATCTAAGATGTACGAACTGAAAACTAAAAGTAAATCATCGAAGCAGTTTTATATTTAGACAATAATGAGGATGGATTCAAATCACACTGCATTATCCTCTCTTCCTTTTTGCGTTTACTCGTTATTGCTTTAAAGAGAATGAAATGTGACTGATCGGTCAAACTCCTCCTGCAGACATATAGTAACTCTATTTTAGTCGAGACATCTGCCTTTTAGCTGGAAATGATATTAGATGTCACACATTAACTTGAAGGGCGCGATTCACTTTCTAGCTCTGTGAGACCTTTAATTCTCCTGTCTAAATTGGCTGGGGAGGACAGAGCTTCATCTTTAGACCGTGTCATCCTCATCACTGGAAGAAAGAACCAGCATCATTATCTCCTGATCTGCCTATCCCGACTTGTTCCAAGACCAATAGGATATGAACAAAGAGGATAATATTACGACTGGATAAAGATGAATGAAACTCAATTTCACTGGAATTAAAAGAGGCTTTTGATTTATCTGAAAAAAATAAATGATAATAGGGATTCAATTTGATTTGTGCGGCATTAAAGGTAGTCCGGGTTCTCCTTTGACCAGTCCAAATGAACAAATTAGTTTAGCTTTGCTTTCATTCCTCTAAAAATAATGAACAATGGAGAGAGACAAAACAGACAGTGACTGAGTTCGGACGATGGGAGGGGTTCCACTATGACTGCATTGAAAATAGTGCTGTTAACAAATTGATGGGTCTCAGCTGTTTTGCCAGACTTCAGCCTCCAGGTGCATTTGTCTGCCTGTTTGTCCGTCTTTTGCTTCATTGTACTGCTTCCATCAATGCTGCACTCTCTGTTGTTCAATCCTTACAGCCCAAATGACAACGCTGCCGGCGAGAGAGAGGTAGATTGACCGGCGAGGAGTGAATAAAAAGAGACAAAACCACTGCCCCTCCTCCCCTGTCAGCCCATCTGGACAGCCCAGAGGAGATCAAAACTGTTTGTAATGCCGCTCTTCCTCTTCATGTCTGTGTGTTTACATCCTGGCCACATTTCTGCTGTCCCCACTCTCACAGCTCTGTCTGTGGTCCACGTCTTTCTCTATTAAATCAGCTGTAGAAAGGTGGGGAAGAAACAGGACGCATTCATTGTCCTTGGCTGACAGCTTCTCACAGAGACAGCTGCACAGTGCTAGCTTTTCTACACTGCACCGACAAGTGATGGGCAATTAATTCACGTCAACTGCCCCCCCCCCCCCCCCATCTTCACATGGTCATCATAGTAGTTTCTCGCCTGGGGTCTGAGTGAAATGTGAAGTGCTGTACGACTGTCATCACATCTTTTTTTTCCACTTGGGAGGAACACGGATAGGAACGACATTTTCCTCCAGAGCAGTCTGGGGCCTTGTTTCTCTTTCGTCCATGCTCAGGTTCTTTTCAAACACAGCAATTTGCAGAAGGGGACCCCAGTCATAGATCACAGGCTCTGGATCTGCTGGGTTGGTGGGCAGGGGGAACGGTCTTTGGGGTGAAACCCTGGAACGTCTTCAATGGAAACCGCATGGCTTTTAATGGGCAACATCTGGGTGGTCCAATCAACCTCAAGATGACATTTACAGACACATGTGTCGCTGGTGCTTGATTCAGTCCATGAAACATCAGCCTATTATCCCTCTTTCTTTGGATGTTTCAAATTGTGATTTATCAGGACAACAGCAGGGGTCCATTACGTCATGCAATCAATGCATTCCAAGCAGGTTGCATTGGGTTTCCCATCGGCCTTTGCGGGTTCTCCGACATCTTGATCATGGCAGATGTTACAGCACTTTGGAAAAGAGGACATAGACAAAAACAGGAATCTACCAAACAATGATTGCAACATAACTTGGATTCTTCAAGACTTGTGCACCCTTCACTATCAGCACAATGCTCATCAGTTCAACATCTCCCTGGCTTCAAGGTCAGAATGAAAGCTCACCACATCTGACCCCAGCAACCAAAATGCTACTAATTTTGCATGATAAGAGCAGCAATCATCTCACTTCAGTGGTTTCCCTGCTACAAACCCTCTCACACTGCAACAATTTGACATCGTTGTCTGCAAACTCTCCAGACCATTTGTGGCATGTAATTTCAAGCAATGGCAAACAGCCTTCTCTTCCAGCTTGGAAGTGACCGTGAACAAGCAACTTTTCATGAGGTTCGCTTTCAAAAATAAACGACTCTCCAGCAAAGAAGTGTCCACACTCTTAGGCTTGTGGAATAAGACGTTAAGCATAGAGGAACTTTAGACAACTCTATCAACGCAATAATGATACTAGTGGACTCTTCTAAACAAATCTACTTTTATAAATGTTTATTTTGAATCTCAGCCTGTGAAAAGTCCCAATTAGAATCAGTTGATCTTGGATGCATCACCTAAGGATACGCTTGGATTCTGATTGACTTGGGGTTGCCATGACTTCCAGCAATCAATAGTAGTGATGAGCTGCTTTATCTAATTCTTTATCTAAATCCAGTTGCCCAACCTGGCTTAGCACCACTTATTCTTTCATGAAAGGAGAAAGTATGTTCCCTTACTGTGTATAACATTGCAGAGGTTGAGCAAAGGCAAATTAACACTGTCTGTGTCTAACTTTAAGTCTGGTTTCACCATGACTCGAGCCAAGACTCCAAGGCTTTAGAAACTATGACCACTGGCCCCAAAAACAACAATATTCATACTTATATGCAAATATTCCAGAATGAAATATATATCAACCTATACCATCTTATGGAACTGGCCTTAAACCGGTCTCAAAATAAACCAGTGATTGACCAGTCTTTTGACCAAACAATGGCTGATCCTGATCCATGTCCCACTATTTTCAGAAATCTGTAAGTAAAGAGCAAGATTAAAACATTTGCAATATCCAACCATGAGATTATGGATTTGGCTTTGCCATGCTGACAAACTACATTTGATTTTCAAGTTTGAAGAGTCAAACACAACCACTATTGGGGGTCAGCCTCTCGAATGGCGTCCCACAGAGACCCCATGACAGAGGACTGAAGCTGAGCAAGGGAGGGGTAAGGATGGAGGGAAGGGGTTTTGGTGTTCAAATGAACTGCTAAAAGAAATAAATGCAAATCATAATCACCTTATAATGAGGCCAATGTTGAAGAAAAGAATATTATTTGTAGGCAGCGTCAAACAATAGGTTATAATAATAAGCTGTAGAGGACGATGACCGTAATGGCTACCTGCAGTGCTAGGAAGAAAACCAGAGTGCGCCCCCACCAAGCCCTCCATCTTTTATAGAGCAGCATGTAGCCCTGGCTTCTTCTTTGGTCAGCCAGCAGCAAAAGAAAGAAAAATCCTCCCCTGGGTTGGGAATAAAAGGCCTGAATCAAACTAACGCTGCGAGAGTTTTTCGTTCACTTTGCTACCTGCAGTTTCTGGATATTAGCCGCGACTACTCTTGATCTGCATCCTGCATTGAAATGAATATAAAACTGCATTAAAGTTAATGCCACATGACGTTTCCCCCTTTTTCAAAAAAAAGAATCCCTTGCTTTTGGTACGGATTATTGTGGTTGTTGCACATTTGTTCAAACCACCTGCAGGAGTGATTTGTCGTATTGCTAAAGTGCACCTGCAACAGTCCTATAACTATGACCACCATCCCGTAACATCACATAAGCCGTATGAATGATAGTCTTCAAAAACTGCATGCCAACAGTGAAAATAAATAATGCATTCATACTTTGTATTGATAGCAGCAAAGAATTGCAGCTCAAAGAGCATCAGACATGATGGAGACCCCCTACCTGGCAGCCCCTGTATCCACGACCCCCGCTGTCTGTGTATTGTCGAACCATGGCGGCCCATTGACAGCGTCCCCCGGATTGCCAATTTCCCGTTGGTGGTCCTGGGTTTCGCCTGTCCTTTCTCAGCATTGTGCAACTGGAATAGGTGCGTCCTCCCCTGTTCACGCTGCGGTTGTAGCTGCACGATCTGATTGGATAGCGCTGCGCGAGACTTCATCAGCAGAACATCCCTGTCGTCATGACAACTTGCCAATATCCCAACAGGGGTGTGCTTGTGGGAGGCGGGCTGGCAGGGCATGGTTGCCGTCGTGCCTCCTACTGGAAAACGACAACGATTCATTTTACATCATCGTTACCTCACTGCTCGCTTCCCTTTTCTCAGACCTAGCGGGCTAAGCTAATCTGTCCAGACTGCGATCTCGGCGAATATGTGGGCTGCTCTGCCACTGACTGTGAGTCTCCGACCAGCTGTCTCATCGGGGTTTCTCAACCCTGTGTCTCGCACCACAGGACGCCAAATCAGCTTAAAATGGTGGCCGTGATCACTATTCTGTCACGGGAGATTCAGAACGACGTTAGCAAATCCAAAGACGGACTTCTAACAATAATTTAAAAAAAAAACTTTCAGATGTAATATCATGTTCCATCCACAGGAAAAAACTCAAAGGCTGTGTTTGCCGGTTTGTTGAAACCACGGTAACTTGAAAGAAACTTCTGAGGAAGACATTTCACTTTCTATCCTCAGATGGCCTTTGTCAATGCACTCCACCTCTTCTCAGCATTCCCATTAAGGACAACTTATTCCACGGTCATGCGACCATTGTACCGATTTCACATTCTGCGAAGTCAGCATACAGTTTTAGTTCAAAGACAGAAGTCCCACAAAACTTAGCAAAAGATATCCACAAAAGACAGAAAGGAGGGAAAGTAAACAAAGGCATTATCTCGTTGTCAGCCATGCTATCCACGATGAGACACCTGCTGTGCTGCTAGCCTGCTAGCCCGCGATTAGCACAGAGCAGGCGGCTGGTTCCCAGGGTTCTTTCCCAGTTACCTCCTGCCGAGCTGAAGACGATGACCTTGGCCGCTGCTGGAGCTCTCCTCCCCTGCTAAGAGTGAATGGCAGGCTGGGACAGAGGGTTTCAGCCTCCACACTCTTTTGATTACTAATCCCCAAACATTGTGCACCACCCGGCACCCTACCTGGCCTTCTAGCTGGAAGCGGCTTGATGGTGGCCATTGAAAGCAGGTGATGAATAGAGACTAGCTGCTGGAAGCCGGACTCCCTGGGTAGCAGAGGAGCTCCGCGGGCCCACAAAGCTGCTTTAAAGAGTCCAGTGCAGTTCTCTTCTGTTTTGGTGGAATGGAAAAGTCCATGTTATTTTAAATCTTTTGATGAATGGACATCATTTTCCAGAAATAGCCATGTAAGACGAGAGATCGGGTCTTCACAAAACGTAAACAACACTTCTGACAAACCCTGAAGGGGAAGAGTGTATTACTAAATACGCATCAACTACACATTTGTGAACAATACAACAACAGAAAAGCATGAGTAATGAAAAGGAAAAGCTGACAACCGAAAGAAAAAAAATGATAATGCTGCAGCTAACCACAGGAGCCGGCGAAAATTGATCGAGCGTGGTTTGGGAACATACATGGATCTCTTAAAGTGATAGCATCCTTTTTTTCTGACCACCACCCAGCATGGGTTAGTGTAACGTCAGCGCAGCGGTAATGAGTCGGTCTTCAGCCTTTTATTGTGTTTAGGTCACTGACATCCTTTGACAATTTCGACTGGAACTATTGAAAGATATAAGCTAAAGAACGATATCCATAAAAAGCGATACATTCCCCCCCAAACTTTAAACAAATACTCCTCAGGACAGACCACTTATTGTATTGTATGGAATTCCCCATCACAGACCGATGACACAATAGCATTTTCCACAGTCCAAGGGCGGTAACACTTGATTCTGCCGATTCAGATTTTCGCCCCGGTGACATGGACTCCCAAATACATTTCAGAGGTAGCGACAAAAAAAGATATGCGATTCTGCAGAGCGAAAAAAAAAAAAAAGAAAACACAAACCTTCTCATTGTAACGTCAGCAGCGTGTTGAGGAGAGTCTGCTGGATGCCAGACTCTTAAGGGGACCGAAGCTGAATTCAATGCCTCTTGTCAGGAGAGCTTGATGTGATTATAGCCCCCTGCTAGGGCAGGGATAGTGAAGTTGTCTGGCGCTGGCAAGGACGCCCAAACAGCACTGCGGGATGCCCCTCTCACTGTCCCCTCTCCAGGAACATTGGTCCGGACGCAACAGGGGGTGGGAAGCGCACGCCATCTTCACCAAGGACTCAGTGTGTAGTGTGTGGCAGAGTTTGTGCATGCGCACATTTGTGAATTCAGGTTGCTTCGACAATATTGTTTTGCACTTCCTCACTGTTGTTACTGCTGATTGTACAGAAGCATATGGGTGGGGGTGAGTGGTGGGGGGCGGGGTTTAGTCGAGACAAGCCCCTTGACCTGACAACCTGCGTCCATGGTCAAGTTGCTGCTGACTGGCCATTTACTTAACATTGTAGTGTTTTACTCCTCAGTGTGTGAAGCAATTTTTAAGAATGTCCCTCGTGTGTTTTCATATTTGTGTTAGCCTGGGAGTGAATAAAAATCATTGTTTGGTCTGAGGGAATAATCCCCTCCCCCATCTGTCCGCCGAGGAGTCCATCGCTCCTGGCTCATATCGACAGACCCTCTGCTGACTATTGATCTATGAATTTGTACAATATGATAATAACAACATGTCTCTTTCAGTAGAGGGATTGTGATGTGTTAATTTTTTTTCCCATTCTTGTGTACTTTTGTTTATAGGTGTTTGTGGAACAGAGGATATATTTGAACAGTGGCTTTGCGCCAAATACCAAAGTCTTATATTCTTGTACACAACTACATTTATGAAAACACCATTTTATGCTTGAGGTTATGAAAGAATTACAGTTGACTACAAAATCGACAATGCATAAATAAAACAGAGAGTAATAAAGGCCTTGGGAGAATGAAACTCTCTCCTAAGGACATGTTTATGCATGCAGGAAAAAAAAGAGCACCACAGCTGACATAAAAAGGCAAACTCCCACCCCAAAAACATGCCCACACAGGATGTGACGCAGTGACATACATATCAGATGTGGCTGGTGGTGCATTTCTATGTGCTCTGACCACCCAGGCACGAGATGGCAACCACGCTGCCTTTTGGGTTATCGGGGCATTTCGACAGATTTCCCCCACATTGTACCGCAAGGCCTCCCCCCTCTGCTTTCTGCGCTGTCCCCCTGGAGGCAAAGAGGGTAAAATAAGACTTCAAAGCTCCTCCAGAATAGTCCTGACACAAACTCATTTCCTCATGTTACATGAAGGGGGCTGGCCGGCTGGATAGACTGCTCAGCTCTGGTATGTCTCAGCCTCCTGCTCTGCGCTACCTCATAACAAGCGGTGGTGACGGGATGCCATTTTGACAGAGCGATTATGGACAGTCTGACATCGACTTAAAAGGAGCCAGATGGGGGGAGAATTTACAAGGGCCTATCCGTGGGTCACGCTGGGCTCAGATGAGATGAGGAAATGGGAGCTCATTTGAGGGGATGCTATTAGCAGTGAAGGACCACAAATGACTGCAGCGTGGAACTATATTAAGATCAAGCAGGGGGATAGCCTCCACACTCAGCTGTTAAAACTGTTATTCTTGAGTTTTTGACCACACAACTTAGGAGTAGTGTTAGTACTAAAACATGGGTTTAAGGTTTACCACAACACTGTTCAACCAACGCAGCAAAACACCTGAAGTTTGACGTATAAATATCGGTTTTAAAGGTGGACATTTTAGCAAGCAATGCTGAAATTAGTAACATGGGTAGCATACCAATAGGAATGACTGACATTTTGTTGTTGTCAGTTGTTTAATGGGGAGGAATAGCAAAGAAAAAGAAGGTCTTTTCCGGTCTTTTACTGCACCCTCTGAGCTTATGTGTTTGTTTTTTTCATCAGGATTATAAGACCAGAGAGTTTTAATTCAGGAAAAGAAAATAAAGGCACTCTTACCATGGAATGGATTTTAAAGTCTTGCATGGAAAGTACCCAAACCTTGTGGGGCACTGGTCACCAGGGCGAACGAAGACATGCACACGCCTGGAAGATATTAGACCACAGATCATTATCATCAAAGATAGTGCAGGTGACTTAAATTCATGGGGAAATAACCACATTCAGTTTGTAGAAAATCACAAAATATAAACCATCCAACAATCATGCTTGAGGACCGGGTTTGTGTGTGTGTGTGTGTGTGTCATATCCATGGCCAAATGTCTGCACTTAACAAAATAAAAGAATTGGCCTTGCTGTTCCAGTCCTTTTAGAGTGGAATCTGTTTCAGGTGACTTTTTTGCGATGGCAAACAATGAGAGAAGGCTCTGGGCGGCAACTAACAGACTGGAATGATTTGGAAAGATGTGGATCAGACAAATACACAGACCACATGTCTTTTACCATGTTCCTTTTTACTGACAGTGCTGGCCTCATCGCCAATATTCCACCAAAGCTCGTTTTGTCTGACAGTGTAAACCTTCACTGCGAGGGCGCATCCACCTGAGTGTTTTATTTACATCACCCATGATCAGAGCTGGAGTCGATCAACACCTGGGACAACTTCACACTCATTTGACCCGGGAATCGATGCGAAGATGTAAGTTGGTGTTAGCAGGTGTCTGATCCAGCTGCACAGGTCCTCCACTGTCAGGTGCAGCGGGTGTGAGGTGTTGTCCATGATGGAGGTCAGTCCAGTTGATGTCTTTTTCCTCCCCACCTCCTCTGCTGAGTCCAGCGAGCGGCCCAGGACAGAGCTGGCCCTCCTGACCAGCTTGTCTGGTCTCTTTCTGTCCCGGTCGATGCTGCCCGCTCCCCAGCAGGCTACAGCAATGAAGATGGCCACCACAGAGTCATGGAAAGTTCCGATTATTTGCTGTGTTTCACAGAGTGTAGCAAACGCAACATTACAGTATATGACTGTGATAAGAGGATGCCCACGAGATGATGACGTTTATTAAGCGAACAGGAAGTCCACTCGCTACAGTAGATGGTCACAATGATGTGTAAACACAAAGCGCAGGATGATGATGGATGAAGATGAAGATGAGGATGTGTCTGAGTGAAATAGAAGTGTAAATACATAAATTACTAGAACTATACAGGCAGGTCTGACATACAACGTGAAATAAAAAGGATCCAAATGATATCTGTACATATGTACACACACATGGGTATACTACACTATAGTAATAGAAATGGTTCAACTTGATCTTCATCACACATTCAGCCCCTTCTATCCTTGCAGAGACATTAATATGCAGCAAGCAGTTTGCCCTTTAAGCAGCGAGGCAGAAACGAAGGGCGTGGACACGGAGGAGTGAATTTTGTCAGTCTCAAAAATGAACTTTCCTGAACCTTATGTAACGTAGCTGCAACACCCTCACGAGAGTTTGTTTGTAGTGGTCAAAATAAGATCACTGATAATGTAGAGAGCAAAAATAGAAACCAGAAAATGTTGTTAGACGCTAATAAGCAAGAGGGATTTCAGGGACACAAAAAGTAACAATGTTTCATAATTATTTTAGATTTAATTTTGAATTTTAAATGAAAATAAATATATATATTATAAAACATACATAAAAAATGTAAAAGGTGTGTCTGTGTTTGGACACATGGCCCCAAAACTAGCCCAGATTTACTCGGCCCTGAACTCGGTTTGGCCAAAATTCAATCAGGACTTTGACACAGTTATTACTAAGAAATTATAAACTGGCGTGAGATCTGAAGTATAATTTGGAAAGAGACGACCCTCCCTGCTCTCTCCCTCATCAAAGGAACTTCATAAAAAAAAAAAAAAAAAAAAAATCTCAATGCTTTGAATCCTTGTTTCTAACACTCTGCAGCTGCAGCAGGATCCTGGTGACGAGACAGATGAATGGTAGTCTGTCAGATGTGCTGGATTTGATGGTTTGACAGGAATGTGCAGCCAGGACGAAACGTCAACACGGTTTGGCCAACAGGTACCAGCTGTTGCTAGGGGCTCCCTACCGCTGCGGCACGCTGATGCTGATTGGTTTCCTCAATGCAGCGATGGGGGAAGCACAGCATCATATGCATGTCTTACCACACAGGCTCTGAGATAATGCTTCGGATAGGGTTTTAATAAGGAGTCCTGCCTTCAAAAGAAACCATTTACCCCCAAATAATAGAAGTGCTCCCTGCATATATTTCACAGAGTCATCTGCATGATATGTTTCAATCACAGAGTGAAATGAGGTAAGATTATTAATCAAGATTAGCTGATACTAATATTAGATAAGTCCAAGTTGTAATATAGCTCATATGATCAAAGTCAGTCTGAAAATGGGCAAATTCATAAGATAATGAATGATACAAGACGCTGCATCGTCTCAAGAAATGGACCCTGTCACATGACCACCAGCAGCCCACCTCCACCTCTATCTACACAAACACATCCACTATATCTATACCACACACATGCCTGAGTGCGATGGACACATATACGATCTGCCACCAAATTACAACCAGTTCCACATTGGTTGGTGTGCATACAATATAATAATAATCATTTATACGTATATACACACACATACACTACGTTCATAGATGATCTGTCACGTGTGTCTCTATCTGGAGTTAGGATTTAGAAAGCAACAGTCAGGGGAAATAATGAATGATGAATGCAGAGCAACGTCTCCGTGTCACTAACTGCAGCGTGCAGCCAGGCAGAGCTGAGAATCTCGACATCACTCTGCACTAAATATAGATTCTATGAAAGCTATTGACTTTTTTTTTTTATTGCTTGAGGATACATTGATTTTTCCCTTTGATTGTGTTTTCTACACACACACACACACAGGAAGAGGAAAAGCAGCTTCAAACTGATGTGCAGATAGCACAGACGTTTCCACAAAGAAAGGAGCCAAAAGCAGGCAGCATTCAGGACAGAGCAGCCAAGGACACGCAAGATAAAAAAAAGCTGCAGAGTTAGAGGAGTGACACAAACCTGTTGAGCGACTCTTCCTCCCTCCTGCGCGGCGGCGGGGAGGAGGACACTTGTTTCTTGCGCGCAGGGGTTTTGATCTTTTTGCATCGGCATCCGCTTCCTCCATCTACAAAGGCCATGAAAGAGAATGAGTAATTCATCTATCTGTGTGCATGTGAGTGTTGGGTTTGACCTATTTCTGCTGCACTGACACAAGGCTGGCATTTCAGGCTAACTCCTGCACACACAGGCAGACGGTCGTATAAGCTACTTGATTTTAGCACATCAAAAAATATCCTGATCATACTGGTTTGAAAAATGCATCATTCTATTTTTTGGATGTTTTCTTTTAAGTTGAAATTTCACTTATTTATCAAGGCTATCATGTTTATACATACTGCTTTCTGAAAGGCCATCTCCTCCAGCTGTCAGCAGTTCACTCGCATACACACTTGAAATTTAAAGCATTATTCCTTTTACATGGTAAAATAAATAGATATCATTCTCTTGGCTTCAGATTAATGAAAACTGTATATATTGTTGTGCCAAAGAAAATTATTAAATAATCAAGGAGATCACCTCCAAAGTGCATAAAGAAACAGTGAAAAGTGAAGAAATCTTACTGCAAAAAAACATTTGTATTCATTTGCACCCATTCAAAACTGAATGGGTGCAAATGAAATATTTTGGCAGGAAAAATAAAAACGTTAAACACCTTCAAATGATAAAACAAGAAAATGACTGCATCATAACTATGGGACGTAGTATCTAGTAATAAGTATTTCAATTCATGTGTCGGCCATTTCAGTCACACGCATACTCACCTTGAGAGGAGGAAAGAGGAAGCCTCTATCAAAGCTTTGATGTGAGACGGGAGACTGAGGGAAGTTCAAAGGGCATGTCATGGACGAGAGAAACAGAGGGAGAGTGCGGGAGACGGGGGGGGGAGATGGGAAGGCTCCCACCAGGCTTCTCCAGGGGATAGCGAGGAGACTCTTAATAAGGACACCAGATAATGAGGTGCCGGGACACTGGGGGTGCACAAACCCCCTTTTTGGAACTGCTGATGTTTCTCCATCAACAGACAAGAGTCACAAACTGGGCAGCGTGGCCGGGACAAAGGACGGAGATGCACACGATAGATAATCCACTAAAGTATTTACTAAAGGTAAAGTGACATAAAAATAGAACCTAAACTAAACATGGCGTGTGTAGTCAGTAGTATGAGCGATGTGAGAAGGAGAAAAACAACCTGAAAGCCAAACGAAGTGTCCATGGGAGGAGAGAGCCAGCTCCTGAGCTCCTGGAGCGGCAGCAGCACCCAGACTCTCGGAGCTCAGGTGTCACCAATCCGCTGACGAGCCTGATGATGTCACAGGAGGGAGAGAGAGCTGGGACCCCAGATCATGAGGTGGTGAACTGCTCATGTTTCTCCATCAAGACACGAACAACGTGCTCGTCGTGGTTCTGGACCTGACATAAGGGCCACTAACAGGGAACGCAGGGCCATGTGGGGAGCATGTTGTTGTTTACCAGCATGTACTTCTCTCCGCGGCACAGTGTTATTCAAAGCAGGATTCTTTTTGAAATAATGATGCCTGATGAGATGTTTGCAGTTTCAGCTGGGCCTTGCAAAAACAATCCCCCGACCAGGCAGATGGAACGCATCATTTCAGAAAACGAAAAGAGGGAAAAATGTCACCGTCCCAAGATAAATTCAATGCGTTAAAGGTGCGCGCAAACGATCAGCAACTGATTTGGGGCGTTTGAGATTCTGTTCACCATTTTGGGTTTTCACCGCGGGGGCACGGCGCCACATCATCAGCGCCGGCGGAAAATATTAAAACTGTTTATGATTTTGCTAATTGAGATGAAGTTGTGTATGCCTTTCTGTTTCTGGCCCCGGGGATGGAAAATGACTCAAGGAAGGCATTGTTTTTCTCCTTATCAGTCCAAGAAAGCACATGGGGAAAAGGTGTGGGGTGAGACCCAGCATTCCTCCATGGAGCCCTCATTAAGCCAAGTGCAGAGAGGGGAAGACTGGTTTAGATTCATGGCCATTCCCAACCTCAGCTCAATTGGTGCATCTGAAAAGACCTTGTGATAGAAACAGTATGCAGCAGGAAATTGAACGCAGCTGCATCCCTGTTGATTGTTTCAGTGCTACGGCTCTTTTTTTTTTTCGGGATATGAGGGAGAAGGACTGAGACTATTTAGACCTCAGGCTCCAGAGTTGAAGTAAAGGTTTTCTGCATATACAATGATGTTTTCATGGATCTGATTGAACGGGATCATCTGCCCACCACCACCACCCTCGAGGTCTCAGCGGGACTGGAGCAGAATGTCTTTGTCAGCCTTCACAGGGAAAACCAGGAATTTCAGCAACCACACACACCTCTGTGTTTGGAAGCAGATATCAGGCGGACAGTCAGTCACAGGGCTTTTCCACCAAGCTGGTGCTATAGTGCTAGTTCCAACCCAGCCCTGTGCCAGTGGAAAAGAAGCAGACTGGATGAACGCGACTGAAACCAACCAAGCACCGAACAAGCACCAGCTTCACCGTGCGACACCTTGCCCTGTCAAAGGATTGAAGACAGAAAACACAACAAAAAAACATCTCTTTCACTTTGTTACTCATCATTATTGATATTGGAGAACGTCCACAGCAACGGACTCCGTTTGTCGCTTTGGTTGGTTTGGTGCTGAACGTCACGCACGTGTGAACACCAGAGGGAAGCTGAGCGTAAATATACATTCACAAACAAGTCCATGAAAGGACAGAAGTCGCCAAGTCGTTGGAGGTCATGATGTTAAAGTTGACCTTCCTGTGTCTGACGGCGCCCTCGCAACTTCATCCCCACATGCTGCTGGTCGTCAGCCCTGTCACTGCCCAGCACACACACACACACCTGCTCTGTTTGCTTTCACGGCTGCTGCTACCTGCTGGGTGAACAGCTGCACACGGTCGTCGTAAAATCAACTTACTTCCTGTCGACGCTGACCTGATGTCAGCTCTCTGGCTAATGTGCCGTCACGTGCACCATGTCTGAGATCGGATTCTGTCAGCAGTTTCCACCGCCATCTACCCACAAGGTGACACGTTCAGAACACTTAGAAATATTTTACACAGCACTTATCAATACTTTGAAAAAATGGCCGTATGGAAAGTGAAAGGTTCCATTTTGTTCAGTGAAACCAGAGAGAATGTTGTGTGTTCGATGGTGTTATCCTTTTCCAGTTCCTTTTTTAAATGTATCATTATTATTATTATTATAACCTGCGGGGTCTTTTAGCCGTTAGAGCCAGTAAATGGACAGATGTTGAGAGTTCAGATTGAAGATACTGCCACTCATGTTTTCAGCACCGAGCCCAAACATGGTTGTGCTTAACGATATTCATCTTGCACACAGTATCCTGCCTGCCACGCCCACTGGGGGGGGTGCAGCTTGAACATCCGAAGAATGGAGCCTCCAGTGCCAATCATGACTTTATTCCCATTTGTGCAATAAGTACCAAACTGAAGGAGATTTATGGATGAAGAGCTGCAGGTTTGTCACACTCTTTAATTTATAATACTTGAAAAGAATGAAGTTGTCAACGCTTCCAGGGAATCGTTAGACTTAGCGGGAAGGGGCTATGGTCACGATGCATCTTGACATTTTGAGCTTAGCACCACAATTCTATGCAAGTATTACAGGGTGTCAGTACCTCTGGGTGATGTCCGGAGCTCGGAGATGAAGAACGCAGCTTTCTGTGCTCAGACGTGCACAGCAGATATTTCCTCCTCGCCTTCACAACGCGTTCATGTGTAGAACAGATGACAGCTGGCACAGACGGGGAACAGAAAGAAAGAAAAACCAACGCTGTGACTTGAGTAGTAACAGACATCACATGATGAACCCGCTCACCTCGGATCAGGGATGACAATAAAATGGACTCCCTGTGACAGGATGCTCCGACATGTTCATATTGTTGTTTTCACACATGCAAACGCACGTGGCGAATAAACACGAGGCCTCAGCGTATCTGTCATGACGCACCAACACCCACGGAGCAGGGAGCTCGCTGTCGTGACTTCACCTCTGTGACGCCTCAGTCTCTGTTGTCACAGCAGACAGTGTAACACTTCCAAGAGTTTTCTAACTGACACATGTCAGACTCTGCTGTACAACCACAGTGTCAGCAAGTGTTGAACGCTGCCTTTATCCCCACTCACGCTTTCGAATGCTGTAAATATTGATGCCTTCAGAAACTGGACTCTCTCCTGCACTGTATACTGGTATAACCTGGGGGGCGGGGTCTTACTTTTGTGCTTTCCCCCTTTGCACAAGAAAAACACAATGGCTTCAGAAAATAATTCAGACAAAAATGACAAGATGACGATGAAAAGAGAAACCTTTAACTTTCACACCAAAGCTGTACATTTGGATTGCAGGAGCTGAGACTATAGATGTCAGTATTGGAGGAGGGAGGGAAGGGGGGGGGGTGCATCGCTGTGTGTAGTTTAACCACATGTCCCAGTAGTGACAAGCAGCTGGAGGATGGACTAGAAAATATGTGCATATTAATGACACTGTGCTTTCTTTCCATGCCGTTTGATTTCAGACTCGAGTTCTTTTTATTCCATCGGTTCACTTATACCAATGAATTCCTTATGAAGCTGCGTGCTGTGTTTCTGTTGTCAGACAATGGGACACTAGTGGTATAGTTGTATACACCACTAGTGGGACAAAAATTAAAAAATAACAGTAAGAAGCAAATAAGAGGCGACATTAGCGAAACATGAATTCCAGTTGCGGTTCTTGTTGTTTGTAATTAGGGAGTCATCTGTGTGTGGAGGGCCGGGCTATGACTCAGTATTTTACAAAAACAGTATTAGTTTTGTTAAGTACAGACAGGAGACACTGTAAATTCTCATTCCAATGATCCGTGGCTCTTTTGAACTTTTAGGGCGTGTCAGAGTGAAGGAAAGGAAAAAGCGTCCTCAACCTTTCAATTACAGCCCACAGGGGACCACGACAGCTCCGTCCTCCTTTATTTGGTCACGGTTTCTGTTTTCCCTAATGCTGCTCAAGACAAACAAACATGTCATGATGGGCCCAAGCATGTAAACACACGAGCCGAGTCCTGTGAAACAATACATTTATACATACATAGCTCCATCTCATCCTCAGACGACATCGATGCAAAGAATATTTGCCACTCCTCTTCACAAATGTGTCCGTCCATGGCTCCTCTCTCTCTGTTAACTCCTCCTTAATGTTTTTAGTGCTCTGCAAAACAGTAGAGGAAACAATAACAGGAAATACTGCCGAGAGAGAGAGAGAGAGACCATCTTTCAAGACCTTTCCTCGTCATCCGTTTTTTTTCTTTCTTTGTAATTTTGGTTTCTCTCATGTTTGACATCAAAGATGTTGAAATTGTTTTCCCCGATGTTGTGTACTCTGTAATTATTAATCTGCCTTGCAAGGCGACTGCCTTTGGGGCAAAGTCAGACACAAAAGGCCCCTCTCTCAATCTCAGATGTGGAGTGACACACAAAGAAGAGAAAAGAAAAGAAAAAAAAAACTGTGCTTCGCTGCCACCAAACTAAAAGTGTGAACTTTCAGACAATAGCTGTAAACTTTGAAAAGCCGACGAAGACAGAGTTGAAAAACGAGAGGCACAAAGTGAGACAGAGTGTGTGTGTGTGTGTGAGAGAGAGAGAGAGAGAGAGAGAGGCTTTAACAGAGCGGTGCCGTTACGACAGCGTCAGGTGAAGGAAGAGTGACTGGATGCAGTAATGAGCTGCTCCTTCTCTTCCAGGCTCACTCCGCTCTACACTCGTCTTAACACCGTGAACTGATTGGTCCCCATTCACAAAACGCTGGCAGCTCTGCACTGATTCATTTCCCTGTTTGGACCTGAGACGGTGCCAGCTGTCTCCACTTGTTTCCAGCATGTTTCCAAGGGGCTAAATCACACTTTGACGTGAAATAAAAAAATATCTGCAGCACACAGGTTTACCAAAAAACAGTTAGAAACTATAAACCACTCATATTATAGGATAACTTTGGCTCCACTAAATGCTATTTATACACAGCTGTGTAGACAATATTATAATCATTTTTAGAGATAAATCTAAGGACAGTTCAAATCATTGCAACATACATTTTTGACCACTTGCTGGATTTTTTTTAAGATCGTGACCATTGTCACTGCATCTTCCATAAAACCAATCAGGCATTTTTATCGGATGATTTTCAAGAGTGTGTGTGGGGCTGCTGAGGCATGCACTTCACTTAGAGCCATGTATGTAAATCCTACTTTCTGGTTTTAACGCCATCAATCCTGCCTCTCGATTGGCAACTGGCCCCCGACCTGAAACCCTAAACGCGGCGAGTCGTTAATCTGCCTCGCACACACAGTAACGCTGCAGATGGCTGCCAGGAAACCAGGGGCTGAATGAAACAAGAGCCGATCTCAGACATGACCTGCAGGTAAAGTCCAGAGCGCGGGCTCTGAAGTTTACCCACAGTTTGGTTTCCGTGCGTTCACAACAGCAATAAATCCTCCAAATGACTCAGGCCACGCGGGGAAAGTCCACAGAAACTCCAAAGCCTTTTTCTTGGACGTGCGCGTCTTCTTGGGAAAAAACAGGAAGTGTGGAGGTCAGCGCGTGTCAAAGCAGCTTAGGTGGAAGTTTAACTAGGATCAATTTTGTATTATATCAACCACACATTTCTGTGATTTGGAGAAGAAGAATATAATCTAATCTATCTGTCATCTGTTGGATTAACAGCTGCCTTGTAATCAGCTGAATGGTTTTCTAATATTCAGTCAGATCCAGTCAGTCACAATCTCCTCGTCTTTAGTCACCTCCAGCGTCCATGTCCAGACTCCTACTCAAGTCCAACTTGGAGTCCGCTCACATCTGCCTGTTGTCTACAGTGGCTACATCAGTAAAACGACAGCAGACAGGTTTTTATTTTCATTTTTTTCCAGATTGACAAAGATGGAATCGTGACACCAAAGAGAATGCGTTGGTTTGGCAGACATTAAGATGAGAGGGCGCTGTTGGTGACATCAGACTGCCTTTAAGTATTCCTGCTAGATCTGCTGTGAGAGCGATGTATCTCAGAGGCTTGTGCTACAGCAGCTTGTTGCCCAGAACTGTAGTAATGAGTGCGTATTAAATCACACATGCTACTTGTTTTTAAATAGGCCCTGTAACACATCGCTAAGCACTGCCCCACACTGCTGATCAGACTGAGCTTGACAGTTCACATAAAAGTTGGTTATTTCTGGGTGGCTGGAACCCGTTTTATTCCCGGCGAGTAACTCTTTTCCGGGCTGTTTTGAAAGCTGCATTTTGTTGTGCTGAACATCCCTTGCATTTCACAGTCAGTCTTAAGCAATCCCAGCCAAGCACTTTTACCTTGCTTGACTGTGCGTGGCGCTCTGGAGGAGGCAGCGCTGACATGGTGGCTACACTGAGGTGCTGATAGTGAAATCCCATTAGCTGCCCTCCCACTGACGCCAAAATGACATCAATAGGTAGAGCCAGAGCAGGTGGGTGGTCTGTCAGTCTCTCGGCGCTCACTGGCAGAGCAACCTGCATGCACACACACACACACACACACAGTGCAAGGAGAGTGCAAACCCATTGCTGCTGTTGTGCCTGTCACTGAATGAAGTGGCTTTACAAGTGGCGGTGGGCTTTTGTGTCCATGCTTGACTGTGGTGATTAAATATGATGGACAATAATAAAGAGAGGAAATAAATGTGCTTTTAGTTTCAGCCAAGACGGTGGAAGGTGGAGGGAGGGAGAAAGGAATGAGGAATGAAGTGAAGTGAAGAAACCATTAAAAAGAGGAGGAAAAGGGGAATGCCAGCTCCGACTCGGCCGCCAATTTGAAATGGTTTCTGGTCAGGGGAAGTGGCAGGAGTGGATGCCCAAATTAGAGAGGTCCTGGTCGGATCTTAGGGAAGCCTGTCATCCTCAGCATGCTGGCATTCCAGCGAACGAGGAGCATGGGAGCAGAAGCCACCCGGACAATGTTTGCTTCAGACGAGATGGGAGGGCCCGGCTTCGTGGCGGATTTTCCGAAACTCAAAAACCACAAGGCGCTTGGTGGGAAGACTGGGGCTGCGAGACCATCGATCACAGCCGAGGCAGTTTGCTGTCAAACATGCTGACAGGGAGGTCCCTATCAACTGTCACAGAGATGAAGACTAGTTTCAGCCCCAGCTGTATTTACACCGATTCCAAACGAGACGCGATTGAAATGTAGATCGCCGCTGTTTCCGTTGGAGCAGATACGGTCGACAGGTTTAATTGCAATTGCAATAGTATTCCATTTTTTGTCTCATAATTCCTTGGTAAGAAGCTCTGCTACTCTGCTGCTTGAGCTTCTTTTGGCCCATCCGACATGTTAGGACACTACAGCATCTGTTTCCATTGTTCCCGTGCAGGTTTCTTCTTATAGAAATGACTGCACATCCCAGCGAGGCCGTGGGAGTGAAACGTACGCAGTTTAAAGTAAACCATGTGAGCATATGGAGTTTGTGGAAAAATGTCTTATTGGAGCATTTGAGGAGTGAGACTCATCCAGATGGTGTGACATTCAAAGCAAAGCCAGATTGAAGGAGGTAAAGGAAAAAGAGAGGATTAAAACTAGCCCCTCCCCTTTTTGTTTTTTGTTTTCCTCCTGAGCAGAAACAAAAGGCGGGTAGAAGGGAGGGCAGAAGACACGGTAGATGGCGGTAATGCACCCTGTCAAAAGCAAAAACGATATATATTCCAACCCATGAGGATACACACTGTCAGCTCCCACTTGAAGGCCCATGTGTATGTGTGTGTATATATATTTATATACGTATGTATGCATACATTAGCCAAATGACAATCACAACTATAAACAGGAGCGGAGAACAAAAGCCTGCAACGGCCGCGTCTCATTGTGCGAGCGACAGCGAAGGTCAGGAGAGTCAAGATGAAATAGGACGCGAGCGTAAAGCGACGATGTTACATATCAGATGAAGAGCCGCGCAGAGAAAACAACTCCCCCTGTAATGAAGCAAGTCCTCGTCCTCTTGTTTACAGCGGAAGGGCCTTGATGTGCCTGTGGAAGGGAATGAGGGATGGTAATGGCAAGTGGGGGGGGGGGGGCAAAAGGGGACTTATGTTATCTGTTAGGCTTTGCCTGTCCAGTGCATTACGAGGCCTGCATCGCTCATTTCATGGCAAGTGCACTGGAACAGATTATCGGCGGCCGAGGCAGGGAGAGAGAGAGAGAGAGAGAGAGAGAGAGAGAGAGGGACAGACCCAGTAAAGAGGTGGGGGGGGGGGGGGGGGGGGTGGCCATGCCTGGTTTTGTAGTCAGAAGATGAGCAGTGGAGTGAGCAGCCTCCAAATCCCTGATTATGCACACCCCTACAATTGCCTCACATTATCCAGTGATTTATTTACTTTTATTTATTTACTCTGGCATTCAGCAGGTTTCTCTCTCTCTCTCTCTCTCTCTGCAAAATAATTCTCTGGCTGTACAAAAAAAAAGGTTTTCTCTGAATAAGCAATCCAACTTTTCTAGACGCAAAAAAAAAAAAAAAAAAAACTGAGACGGATTATTTTTAATTGAATTCAGGAGTTTCCCCTGTATTCTTATATTATCCCGGCGACCACATCACCTGTCAGATTCTATCCACAACAGGCCAATGTCCCTGAGGCACAACCTCAGCGGACCACAGGACATGGTTCTGTGCTGTGTTCTGTTTGTTGATTCGAGGCTCAAAGGTCTCCGCTCGCCGAAGCCACATGGCCAGCTCAGGAGGAAGCCATTTTGTGGCTTTCCCCTTGCATCTGTTGGTCCCTGTGGATACTTCCCGAAAAAGTTTTCTCTGAATAAGCAATCCAACTTTTCTAGACGCAAAAAAAAAAAAAAAAAACACTGAGACGGATTATTTTTAATTGAATTCAGGAGTTTCCCCTGTATTCTTATATTATCCCGGCGACCACATCACCTGTCAGATTCTATCCACAACAGGCCAATGTCCCTGAGGCACAACCTCAGCGGACCACAGGACATGGTTCTGTGCTGTGTTCTGTTTGTTGATTCGAGGCTCAAAGGTCTCCGCTCGCCGAAGCCACATGGCCAGCTCAGGAGGAAGCCATTTTGTGGCTTTCCCCTTGCATCTGTTGGTCCCTGTGGATACTTCCCGTCTCTTGTGATCTATGAAAGATGAGATGAGCGCAGACCACCGGGTGAGGACGGGATGCCATAGCCCCGGGGGAGGCAACAACTGGAGTCATCTGGTGGCCTAAACTTGGCCAAAGATACGGTTGTTACAGTTGGGGGCAAAGGCAGCGCCGTCCACGGCTGTCGCATTTCTAAGATAGCATGTCCCTGCTAGCATGTCCCTGCTAGCATGTCCCTGATAGCATCGCTGTCTGCAGCAGTGTCAGAGATGTTCATTAAAATCAACTGCGTCAATGAGTCGCAGCTTCACAGCTCATTAACGAGTCTTCCTCCTCTTTGAGGACTTGTTAGCAGATCCTCAAACACTTCTACAACACAGTGTCCCCTTTTATCGTTTGTGTGATGAAGAACATTTTACCGTCTACGGTACGTCTGCAATGCGTTTCATCGATGAGGATCAAAAGATGGACGAGGAGTGCGTTTACTTTGTGTTCGTCGCGACTGAAGCATCGAGGGTCATTTTTATTGTGCTATGAATTTGTTCTCAACAGGCAGGATGTTGAGGTGTCCAGCTCTTCAAGGTCAACCCCTGACCTCTATGAAAAATGTGCAATGAAGTTAAACCAGCTGTGTTATGTGAACGTGTGAATGCTAATTAAAGATCTATACATACAGCCGGTTTAACATCGACTTCTCTAATGAACCCAGAACACGGACTAAACCAGGAGGAGCACGTTCTGCCTGAGAGCTGGCTTTGCACCACAGTAACATCCTTTCCCCACACTTGAAAATGATCATGGAAAAACATCGATGATGGTTGTTCTGATCCTGTTACACTGCACAGCTGCTACAGCACTCGTGTGTTTACACCTCTCACACACTAATTAACATTTGTAAACAGTTTTTTTTTCTCTATGGATAATGATCCTGGTTAAAGCACAACCAAACACAGCGGAGTTGGAATTGAACCCAAATAGGATTGAAATAATAGTTTCAAAGATACATGATGCACAGCAGATTGGTTTGGTGCTGCATAATCATGTGTACTGGTTCCCACAAGGCTCGGGAGGAGAAGCAACACACAGGGAGACATTTGATCTATCAAAACCATCCTTTAATGGAGCTTTAAAATGTCTTCACGCGTGTTCAAATGCCCCGTACGCTGTTGTAAATGTAGATCGCCTCCACAGGCTATAGCATCGCCCATTGTTCTCCCTGTCTTCTCGCGCCGGAGCACCCACCACAGGGGTGTGCCAGTAAGACAGCTTCCCTCTTTCTTCTCCCTTTCCCCCCTGATCTGGCCAGGAGACAAAGCATTGAAAGAAGAAGAAAGGTTCTTATCTGAGGCAGGGAAAAGGCTTTAACCCGAGAAGCCAGGGCAAAGAAACTCAGAGGTTGTTCAAACCTCCCTCCCTTCCCTCTCTCTCCCTCCTTTAGTGTTCCTGAGGGGAACATGCAGTAGGCTGCATATTTGTGTTGCTGTGTGCCCACTTTATGCCGCGCTCCCCTGCCGAGCAAGGCTGCGCGGCATGGAGTGAAAAGGCCATGTCGGAATGCCTATAACGCTCTGTGGAAACTGTGACTGCTTTTGATTTAAATGCTTTCAGATGCGCCTTTTGGAGGTGTGCAGGGAAGCAGCTGCTTGCTGTGGTTATTGATATGCACAAAAAGACAGTTGAGGCTATTAAAGTAACCTTGTGGGATGGACTGAGGCACGATCCTGATGTTAATAATATATATCTACATCCTGTTTTACTCCGTAGATGGGTGTCGTGATAGCAAGTTGCCTAAACTCCTTCATAAAGACACGCCTGCCTCCCCACATCCTGAACTGAAATGTCCTACTGTCCCATTACCATATGAAGATGACAGCTGAGCTTTGAACTGCAACAATGGGCATCAGCCTATCTGCTGCTTGACTCCTTTCAAGACACGACTTTGAAACAGCTTCTAAAAGGCTGCATATTGCTTCAGATCAAATGGTTATTAGTTGGTGTCCCAGAGGGAAAAGCCCTTAATGGCGATACTGGAAAATAGAATCCTCATCTTTACTGAAGGCACAACTTAAGCGCAAGAAAAGTTTGTCACCGAGTTTCGACGTAATTGATGAGCTTGTTGAGTTTTGTCTTTGAGGGGATTTAGGGTTCAGTCAGTGATGAGCTTCACTGGAATCTAATTTCCTTTTGGTTCCCTCGGCTTGGCCGACGCCATCGCTTCGACTTGCAGCTCGTAAAAGTGATTGGAATCAGTTTAATTGTCGCGAGCCTCATGCTGCTCACCTCAACCAGTGGAGCTGCCAACTGAAACTGACTGAGGACGGAAAAGAGGTTGAGCTTATTATCACCTACTGAGCATCTTCTGAGCTGCTGTTTAATGTTGCAGTGGCATCACAACACAAAGAAGAGAGAGCACTGTGAAGTTAAATTCGTCTGCGGATGAAAGATGGCGCTGGATATAGGAGCGCTCACATTCAAAGACACATATACATAAATATAGATACACGCACACACACACACACACACACACACACAGCTAGAGCGAGATCAAAGTGTTTTCCGGAAAGACTGAGTTAATATGAATAAGAAATTGCATTTAGACTGCGACACAGTCTGTCACATGACAGCAACATCCTCCCAACGTGCATCAGCCACCTGTGTTTCTTAGAAATGTGCCGTTTAGGAAGCAGCGAGGCACAGAAACATGAAGTTCCAATTCTAAACAAACGCGTTGGAAACCAACCAAGCGTCGTGGAGGCGACAGCGTTTGGCCTTTCTGAGTCCGGACCCAGTCTGCTGAAGTTTCAGGTTTAAGTTTGCTCCGTCTCTAAGCAGTTGTTCTTTTCCGTTTTTGTCTGGCACACAACAGTAATTTACTTCATAAAGAGGAACTGTTGTTTTGTTCCACACGCTGAGAGACTGTTAAGAGTGTTAAGCGCACATACACACACACACAAGCCTCCCTTGCCTCTACCTGCAGACAATGTGGAGAGGAGATAAGGCTGCATCAAATGCACAATGCAGTATTGATTTCCATGCCAACCAATCTCACCCAATCAAAAAAGGTCACGCTGTGTAGAAATCAAAAAGAGGCCTCTTTGTTTCAGAATTGCATGCTGGGTAGCCTTCAGGCAGGCAGATTCAGTGAGTGAGACAGTTTGAAGCGTAACGTTTTTCATCTGTGGCTAACCGCCCGGTGCAGCAGGCAAAATTGGAAAACAATATTGATATCTGACCAGTGTAATGGCTCAGATAGCAGTGTGAGAACAGGCAGTTGTTTTTGTCTGCTTTTCTTTTCAGAAAAGTAGTCTGGGCCCGCTACACACTGCAGTGGTGTGAGTCTGTCCCTGTGGCTCACTGAGACATGATAAACAATTCAAATCTATGGGGCCAGTGGGCGGATTTCACAGCCTTCCTATGGCTCGGCGTAATGACGGTCAAGATGGGGGCTTTGGAAGGTGTTTTTGATGTGTTTGTGTTGTTCCACGCTGGGTCCGGGTCACCCCTACATGCATTAATGAGCTGATGCGCCGTTTGATGTTGGCCTTCAAGTCTCCTTTGGTGCTCTGGCCCTGGTGTCCACCCCTCCATCCGCCCCCTTTCTCGCACACAAACGCGCTCTTGCGCACACGCAGTCAACATCACACGCGGGCAGATACTCACTCATTTGCATTGCCAGCGGGAAACCTTCAGCTCCGCTCTCCTGCAGCGCTGATGATGAAATGAGGAAGAATGTGCACCCAGTTTGTTTATTTTATGTTTGCATGAAAGTGGTAGAGGTGGAGACAGAATGTGGGCCTGGTTTGTGTGTTTACACGTACATGTATATGCACGTTGACAGGATGACACTGATACAAACAGTGAGCGCAGTTACTGCGACGCCATGAAGCCCTTTTTCCAAAAAGCGTAATTTTATTTGTTCTTCTGCTTGTCTATATTCTCATCATGATAGTTTCTTTTTCTTTTTTTTTTTTTCAGTGTGTTTTTTTTCCCCCACTTCTTCGCCAAGTCCAACCCCCACCCCCCCCACCAAAACCCCCATTTTTGTTCAGGCAGCCAGCACGGCTTTCCAAACGCACAATTGCTTTCCTCTGTGTGCTCTCCTGTTTCCTGGTATGCTAATTTCCTGTGATGATCAGAGGGACACAGGGATAAAAGTGCTGCGCTTTAAGCACTTTGTAGTTTTTATGTTGTTGCCATAGTAACATGAAACTGGGGGCCAAATCAATGTGGCTTTTTTCATTTGCATGGAGAAATAGAAACCTTAAACAGAAACAGAAGGCAAAGAGAGAGGGAAAACAAACGCCATCCCACACTGCGGAGCATCACCCTTCCGTCAGCGGCCACAGACACTTCCTCTGCAACAAGACCAATTGCTCGTTTAAGCAAAACAGAAACAAGCTCAGTCTTTTCTCCCCTCGTCTGCAGCTCCTCATCACTTGATATGCGTCCTGCGAGCTGCTCCCTCCACTTTGAAGTTGTTCACAGGGCGATGGCGCAATGATTATCCTGCCCCCTGACAAACCTTCCACTCCTCTGAACCGTGCGCCGCCGCCGACTGCGAGGGCCGCTCAGCCATCGGCCGAGAACCCCTCCCCCCCCCGCAGCCCCGTGAATGCTTAATTACTCGTTAATTAGCTCGGCTCTGGCGAACGCCACTCACCTCATCGCTTCATTTATCAGGTTCCCAGACAGGGCAGCTGTTAATGAATGGTGTAATGTATTCAGCCCGGGCTGTTTGTGCTCAGAGTGCAGCGTGGCATAAAGACTGAGTGATGATTAGGGAACATCTTACAGCGCGATCACAGCAGCACAGTCAGAGTGTCGGCAGGTAGCGCAGACCTACCCACTTTCTGGGGGTATTAACACCAAACCCCCTCAGTGTAATTATCGCTGGTGCAGACAGATTGGAGGTGGCACCAAATACACACCTTCTGTCAGCGGTCTCCTCCCATTCATCTCACGCTCCACCCGGCTGACTCCAGGGGATACAGGACTTGCGCAAAACAGTTCCAGCGCGTCTGCATGGCCCATAATCCATCACGCAGCAGCTGAAGTTAGTGACAGAAGGAGGCTGATGTCAGATCAGCGTTCAGGAGGCTCCCACCCAGGAGAAGAGCTGGAGGTGCGATGAGATCAAGGGGCTTCTACGTTTTAATTTGCTGAAGAACTCCATGCATGGTCCAGACGTCAGACTGTCGGTTGGTTCCAGCTACTGACAGCAAGCAAGCAGTTCAGAATCCACAGGATAATCATGTGGCTATGGAAGAACGAGTCCAGTGGCCTGACATTATCAGGGGCCCCAGACTGGATTCCCCTCTGGTCCCAGCCAGGGGTTGTGTCAGTTCAAAGAGGAAAACTTCAACAGGTTTAGCAACATCTCCAGGAAACATGTTGTTTGTTATGGCTGGCATGTAATTACCTCCCAGAAGCCTTCTGATTCCACTTAGCGCGGGGCTTAATCTGCATGGGCCTCCATAGAGCATGGCAGCCATTAGTCACTTCACATACATTATTTGTCATTTTGCTGCAAAAGAAAAAACAGCAGTGTGTTCTGAGCACCGAGGAGGGGACGCAAGCGTGGAATTCCTGCAGCGGTATCAGAATGTCAGAAATCCCCAAAGGGAGTTGTGCAGAGAACAGAGCCAGAGAGTTGCGGTGGAAAGGGTTTGGGAAAGGAATTCCGAGATGAAAGCCAGACCCCCTCGCCATTCTTCACACAAGGGGCCAAATTACAGATGACGTCGTCATTGTTTTCTACGGCTAAACAGATTAGCCTTAAATGAGGCCCCGACTGGGCGACTGCACAGCTCATCAGCTCCGGGGCCACGTGGTGGCCTGGTGCGATATCTCTCAGGCAGGAGCCGAGTAAACACAGAGTAAACACTGACATCATGTGTGGGAACCAATCAAGAGTGACATCAGCGAGAAACATCTCAAAGTGGAGGGGAAGTTGTATTAGGTAATGATATTGGAGCGATTCCTCAAAGTGTGAAAGGTCTTTATCTACCTTCTTCTGTCTTTTGATTTTGAAATGGTAACTTGTCTTTCTTTATATAATACTTATAGACTTCATGACCACAAGGAGTTTCCATTCACACACATTTATATCGAGCATCAATGTGCAACCCTTTCTCTATCAAACACGTCTGTCAGTTTGAGGCTGACATCTTATTCGTATCTCGCCAAAGGAAACTTTGCATTAGCGTCAGGCCTGTGTCTGTCAGCTCCTCTCCTTCTGTCTGAGCTCTCTGATGAAGTCATTCACATGGAGTCACAATCAAGCTGTTCTTCATTTCCTGTCGAGCTGCTCTGGTAAGAAGAGTTTAACGAAAGTACAGGAAAACTCATACGTTGGGATCACTGCTCTGCATGCAGCCCCATTTAGACAACAACCACCAGCTCTATGTTGCCATCGGCATCGCTCAAGGCTTTAGAGGAGGACATGGATTTATGCTGTGCTGTGTTTTCTCTCCGCTCTCTCTCTCTCCCTCTCCCCGTAGCTGGGCACAGTCGCCAGCCACCGCTGGTCGGGAGGCAGAGAGCGGCAGACGCCCAGCCTCAGTGGGCTCGTGTGGCCAATTAGTTTAGGTTTAGCTGTTAATGATGACACTTTTCCAGTCTTGTGTTCATTCAGAAGTTTCTGTGATTCTCTTTCCCTGCCTTAGTTTAAGTCCCCTCATTCCCTGGACTTCACTCAGAGACAAAATGTTGAATTTCTGTATTAATATGTTAAATTCACGGTCTCATCCACCCCTCAAAGTCATTTTTGTTAGCGCAGATGGACGTTTGATTTCAGCGAGGATCATGTTTCCTGCATGTTTCAGGCTTTGATCCATGAATTAAAACTAGTGTCACCTAGGTCTGGAAACACAGGGAAAGGAAGCAGCGGCCAGACAGAGTGAGAAACACGAGACAGTTTTAAACACACCCCCAGGCTCACCAAAGTTGTTTGGAAGAAAATAAAGAAAGGTCAAAGGTCATAACTCAAACGGTCGGCAGCAACTGTCAAATATAGAGCTTACAGAGCCTCTTACTGGTTCCAGTTTGGCACCAGCAGGTTTTAACCTCCACCTAAACATAATAATAGTATTATAATGATTTTAACAACTCAACAGATCATTTGACCAGTTCTTTGATTAGAACTGCATTAAAAAGTTAAATAAAGAATATTAAGAGGGGGAAAGCACACACACACACACAAGCACACACACACACACACACACACACACACACACACTCCTCAGTTACAACTTAATTGACACTGCACCCCTGGACATTGACCAGGTGTTGCCTCCGTGCTGTTCACATACCTGTCTCCGCTCAGCCACCTGACTGTGGAGAATAAAAGCCCTAATTAATTTAGGCGGTAGCTTCCCCTCTCCAACCAGTCGGCTGCTCACTTTGATCTGTTTGCACTGCATTTGATCTTTAGTGAGGCTGTTAACAGCACCACTGAATTAGACCACTGGCCCCAGACAAAGTCCGTCCTAATTACTGTCCCCTCTACTTAACAAAAGGCCCAAAGCCTCAGGCCCAACCGGTCCTTCAACACACACACACACACACACACACACACACACACACACACACATCCTCAGCGAGGCTACTTTAAAACCATACCTGATGTTAGGATCATACAACAAACAGAGCAAATGCTTCTCTTCATTCTGTGCTACAGTTTAAGGCTTGTATATTTTGACATATTTTGAAAGCTTCTATATTTTGCTGGTAAAAGCATTTCCTGAAACCGTGTTGCTCAGCATCCTAATTCAGACGAGTATCATCGTGAACATTATTCATTATATACAGTATTTGCTCCTCATTTTCCCACTAGTGGCTATTGCAGAGATAATATATTATTTATACGAATGCACGTCTATCATATTCCATTAGCGGCCCATTGAAACGTAAATATCCCCTGGGCTGTCCATAATGAAGCCATTTGGGAATCTCCATTTTTCAAATCTCACCGTTTCACCCTCGGTCGTAATGTATGTTATAAATAGGGAGCTAGCACAGTGTGCATGTTATCTCATTTAAACCTGATTACATGTCAGTTACTGTGGGATTAAATCAGCTTTATTATGTACTCATACATACAAACAGCATTGCGGTGGTTCTGACGTCTATTAGCCCAGCGCATGCCAGAGGTTTTAAAACGGACTTCGTGTTGAATGAACAGCAAAATGTAAGCATGCACGGCCTCTCGGGGGAAACCTCCATACGTGGGTCGTGAATCACGCTCACAGACCTCAGGCATGCTCCAAAGACTTTCTACATCTAATCTGATTTTCCTTTTTAAACGTGGCCTTTGATGATTCCGTAAAGCACAGCCACCTTGGCAAATTCCCACCAAACATCATGAGGGTTGTTCAAAAGGAACAGCGGAGTCACACGGTCGGGCCCGCATTGTCTCGTCAACAGAAATTCCACACGTTTCCACGTTCCTCCTGCGACCTGAGGACACGGAGAGGAGAGGGAGAAGTTGTGAATACTTAAATAAACTGACTTGAAAAGTCAGGCTGCTTACAACAGATACAAGTGCAGTTTTTCAATCAAATGAATGTAGGTTGTCAATAGTATCCTGTAAAAATGTATTTGTGCCGTTTAGCCAAACTCAGTTTGATTAGATAGGAACAGACTGAGGCCATAAAAGATTGACTGAGGTAAAACAAGAACAAGGCCTTGCAGTGTCATAGATTAGATTATAATTGTGTTCTATGTTATATATCAGGGGTGTACTGCATTTACTGTAAATATCACTGCTGCTGTGTTTTATGTCCAAGTGTGTGTGTATGTGAAGAATGTGATCTTTTGCCAGATAAACACACACGATGAAGAATGTGTGATTGAGGCTGGAATACTGGAATGCAGGAGGCGCGTGTTTACACACCTAATGATGAAAGACTTATTTGATTAAGGCTTTTAAGTTTCAAGCCAGGAGTTGATGTTAATGGCTTATGGTGATTGAAGGTGAGCACTCTTCGCTTTTAAAGTGAAAATCAGTTGTTTTTTTTATCCCCATCTTATAATTTATGATGCCACAGGCAGACTCCAACAACAATTGTCGTTGGTGAGTTAAAGTGTTTCTCGATCCATCTCTGTCTGCGTGGCTCACCTGCCCCTACATGACATCAAAATGACCTGAAATCACCAAATTGCTCCAAATGTGAAGGAGTCTATTTCAAGCCATCGAGATTTATGACGAGCTGACATAAAACGTTTAACGAGAGCCAAGACATAATGACCTATGAAAGACAAACCCAGTTTGCTGGAGGGAAGAGGAGAAGATCAAGTATAGCACATACCACGAGGGAAGCCATGCTTGGAGAAACGTCTGGAAACGTAACAAGTCAGAGTCCCGTGATTAATCAGGGCAAGTATGAACAATTTATTATTTGCATACACTAACGTACACGCAGCCTGTTGTAGGTGCTTCTACATGTTTTCTTATTTTTCCAAAATGTTCTTTGATACACGTACTTTTTGGAATTCACTGACTGGTAGCTTCTCTAAGCTGGTGGCTGAAATACTACTACTACTACTACTAATGAAAAGTACTACCTATGATTGAGAATACTTGTGCCTTGCAGGTTATCCTTCACATGCTGCTCTAGTGGAATCAGTCTTAAACATTGAGGGACGTGTGTCATGGTATGTGTCTCACTCAGAGAAAGTCTCAAGCTTCTCCTCCAAACGAACGTGTGGGTTCACACCTGGTCAACGTTTGTGCCGAGCATGTTCGTCTCTTGATTAAACTGACGTGTCTACATGCCCTTGTGGGAGCTTTCCGCACAATTTGCTTTCAAGTCATCGTCATCCGCATGTGACATCGGCGGCTCGTCGCATACCTGTGTTGCCTCCTCGCTTTAATTCACAGCCACAAAAGATAAGAGGAGCCCATAGCGTTGCAGCCGGCAGGAGGAAGAGCAACGCACAGGCAAAATAAACAGATTTCAAAGCACTTTTTGAATCGCGATCATCAAACGTCCCATGCGATGAAACGACATGCCGCGGCTCGCTTTAATTGACACGCTGACAACCTCCAACTTATGATAAGAAGTTGAGAGTTGGGCGAAGAAGCACTGCGATGAGAATAGAGGGGCCAAGAAATGAAAGAGGGATCAGGCTAAACTAACAACAATAATGGAATGATAGAAGGGCTTAATTTCGCCTGACAGACGGTGCTTTCATCACATTATGTGCCTTGAACTGCACCTTGATTAATTATTAAATAAGGCGGCCGGCTCTTCAGCTCCGGCCTCCATTTGATGCTCCCTCAAATGTGTTTCTGCTGACAGACAGGGGTCCACTACTGGCCCCTGTTTACATTTACCAGAATAGAACAGCAGGCAAGTCCCGCTACTGCATGACTGCAGCTTTGATGCTATTACAACCGCCTCAGGGAGGTTTTTACCATCAACCTTTCACATGGATGCGCTTCTTTTTTGCCACTTTTGAATCTTGATCAGTAAAGTGTGTTTGGAACTTTTTTTTTTCCTCCAAACCGATGAAAATATAGAATGATATGAAGAAGTGTTTTTCAGAGCGACAGCATACTAACGTTGACAGCTTGTTTCAGAAGCAAGCTGCCATTGGAACATATACGTTTACAAGTAGCTTGTCTTTTATTTGACTTTTGCTTTTTTATGCATCTTTGCATTCTGCTCGCCGTTTATCCCTCTGTGGTGTTTTGTTACGTTTAAAGTCTTTTCATTTTGTCGTAGGACCTTTTACACACACATTTCAAAGTGTCCTTGGAACCCAGGCTGCTCCTGACCAACATACAGTATATCATATAATAGCACAGTTTGTGTGGGAATAGATAGATGCATAAATAAACTACTCTGATTGCCGAGCTGTGCAGCAACAGCAGCAACAGCAATAACGCCAGTAACGACAGAAACCGAACACGAGCAGCAGATGCTGCTCTGCCTGGGTGCTCGTCTGTCTTTCAGACCTCGGGCACATGATTTATGAACACCCATAAACAACATGGGACGTGCATGTAAACACTCCCTCCAGATCACTCAGACATGGGAAACAATAAGCTGGCCCAGCCTTCAACCATTGTCGCAGCCTTCTTTACCCACTTGAAAACTTTCCCCTGGCCTCGATCTGACATGAGATTATATGGTATAGGTGTCAACCCCCCCCCCCATCCCTTATCCTTTGATTTGGGAGCCATCTGTGTGTGGTCTGCTTCTCTTCAGCTTCTCTTGTTTGGTCTGTGCATATCTGGCATAAATGTGGTCTTGTAAACCCCCCCCCATGCATCTCCCTCCCAAACACCTCTTTAGCTCTTTCAGACAACCCTTGCACACGATGTAAATATACATTTTCAGAAAGGAATACACAGGTTACCACGCATGTGACATTCTTCCCTGAAGCCAGGTTTGTCCTTAAACTGCCCAGCTTCCATTCTTCATCAGGAAACCTCCTGCCCGAGTCACACTTCTGCTCCTCCTGAAATCAAAAAAAAAAGAAAGAAAAAAACGAGGACAAATTAGCGGATATAAACAAGTCTTCTTGGAATGAGAGGTAGTAGTATTCAGTCGAGCCTTTGATCCAGCCTTAACAAGATCGCTCTGACAAGTCTAATTTACGGCTGCTCCTCAGCACAATAGCTCCTTGTGTGGAGACGCTGGAGATGATCTAATCACCGCTGCCCTCAGAAGTCTGAGTGATGAGATGAAGAGGAAACATAGTGGAAACATTGTCAGCCATCACTTTTGATGTGAAGACACATGACGGCTCGACCTTATCGGATTTTTCTTCCAAATTAGTAAAACCAAATGAAATAGAGTAGATCAAACAAGAAGAAGGAGGGTTTTTTAATTGCATTACACACCCAACATCCACATCCCCTCTCCTGTCCCCGTCCCTCTGCAGGAATGGACACGATGGGGAACAATGCCCCTGCAGTAATACATATCTCACGTACAAATACACACAAATCGTTTTTTTTTTGTTTTTTTTTCACTCAGTGACTTTTCAAACTTCAAATAAACCTGGTTACAAGGAGACAATCAGCGTCACCTTATCGTTCTGGTAAGACTTCTGATGTCAGCCACAGACTCAGAGACAAAGCCGGGCGAATATACTGACTCATGCCATGCTCCTCTGTCTGAAAAAAAAAACACAAGACAGATTCAGAAATGCCACCTCGTGACTTTTTGGAGGAGCTAATCTATTCTACTTAATGTAGTTCAGAGGGGCACCGGCTCCGCACTGAAGACACAAGGCAGGATTAGTCCTCATATAGTAGTGGCAAGATGAAAGGAGATAAACCACTTAGCCCGGTTCTTGGATGACTTTATATATTTATTTCCCTCAAGTCTCTTCCCAACGTTTGAAAAGGGATTTAGCAGCAAAGACACTTAAGTCTCTAGAAGTTAATCTTTTTTTTCCCTCTTTCAAATAAGTTTTTTTTTTGTGTGTGTGTGTGTGTTTTTGCACAATGTTGAATTTCATGAAGTTTCGACAGTAGTTCCGGGAGGTTTGAATGACACAATTCCCTCGGCTAAATATGGCCTTTGTAATAAAATAAACTGTAGCTTTGCCATGAAAGTCCCAAATCAATGTTTGTTGCACACTGCTGCGACACATTAACGTATTGAACAGGTCACTGGCTGGTTTTTCTCTCGGAATCATGCCGCCAGGTCACTGACCCCCTTTTTTAATTTGGATGCAGATTTCCCTAACCCTGAAATCTGGAGCTGAGAGTCTGACCCAGCTGCTCCTCAGAATCTTCCCACTCCTCTATTTACTCTGCAGACACTGTGCTCCGGCTGAGCCCACTGAGGGGTGCCGACCGAGGGCTCTGGCCCCCTCACATCAAAGGCTCCTTATGGAGGATGTTAATATTTGCTCAGGTGCATGTCGTGGGTCTCCCTCTCTGAGCATATAAATATATCAGAGGCCAAAGGGACGTCTGGTGCTGCTGTCCCTTTTTGTGTGAGAACAGGGAAGAGGAGTGGATGACAGTGTGTGTTGTCACACTGTCACACACACACACACACACACACACACACACACACACTCTCATATTCTTGGACTCTACTCCATTGGCCTGTATTTGAACCTCCTCATCCCCCTTTTCCCTTTCTTCTCTTTGGCCTTCCGACCTCCTGGGTCTGCCCTTCAGTCAGGGGGGACATGGACAGGACAGCTGGGGACAACAGGAGCCCTGTCCCAACTGAATCCCCCCCCCTTCCCTCCTGCCTTCTGTCTCCTCCATCCCATGATCCCTGCATTGCCTTTGAACTTCTGCCGCCCGATGCAGCAAGAGATCCCGACTGAGACGCCGCCTGTTTACCCAACAGTGTCACAAATAGAAGCACAGTGGCGGCGTTCGACCTAACTTTTCCAGCCATTTGTTTATGGCGCGAGACCTCCATCTCATATCGGCACCGGCTCCGTCACTGCAACTGATTACAGCGGCTTTGAGAAAACCTGGGCCCCATCTCCCAACACGACTTGTTTTTGCCAAACTCAAAAATCGAACTGATTCACACACACACGCACGCACACACACACACACATATATATGTGAATAAGCCCTAACCCTGAGCAGCCTCTGTTGTCAGCCAACACAGATACACAGATGTGGAATGTAGAAACTCCAGCGTCACATCAAAGGAGCCGGAAGCCAGTCAGCCCCACATCTGTGGAACAATCTGACTGCGAGACTGATGTGTTTCATAACTGTCTCACTGACAATACGCAGGCTGTTGAAGACCTGCAGAACTGCCGCTGCTGAAGGGAACACGTAAACACAGTCTCGCATGCAGCACGCGCCTTAGGATCCCAGGCAACCATGGGGTTCTGGTTAGAAGCTGGAATCGAGCAGAGGCCTCCTGAGCGGCACAATATACCACATGCAGAAAGATTCAGTCATTTTTTAAATGTTTTTTCTTAATTTATAGAACTACTGGTACTGAAATGAGTGACAGATTCTATGGTTTAGTGGGAGCAAGGTCAATAATCTGTTCAAGCAGTTTGTATCGCATCACACATCTCCACATTATACATTCGCTCAATGCCAGTGGCAGAAAGTCCGTCCGTTTATCATCACTGTATGTGTAAAAAAAAAAAAGTATTTGACAAAGACTTTGTCTAAACTGGCCGTGAAGGACGTGAGCAGAAGGAAATGTCATTCTTTGATGGCTTTTTCTCGTATTGTCGGTGAATGATGATAAGATTAGGTGAAACTCAAGTGGTAAATTAGATAATATTGATCATCAGGTCTTATCAGTGGAGCCCAGGGCTCGTCCTTCCTGCTACTGTTGTCTCACTGCTTGTCGTCATCATCACTTTCTGAAAGTTAAAGAAGGAGGACAATATTCCAGGCAGCTCAAAAAGACGTCAGTAGTCTTGTTGTCAGGGGGAACATGAAGTTCATCCAGTGGTGTTTGTGGTCATGTTATTCATGGCAGGTGTTTCAGGGAACACCTTCGGGCCGATAATGCATTGAGGGTTGAGGGTCATTGTATTGTCTGCCTAATATTTTATAATTTTACACCTTAGATCAACTTTTTTATGCAGATTGTGTCAGACATTTTGTTTAAATTCACCCGTCAGCTGCTTCTGTGTGACTGTGTGTTGAGCTGTGGCCGAAGGAGTTGTTGGCTTACACTCTAGCGTCAACACATCAGTTCAGAAGAATCCCGGTCAACCTCTGGCTGAATCCAGGATGAGACAGAAGGTTGGGTCCGTGCAGTAGCCAGCCAGAATTCCTGTCGGGTCTGGACAGTGGGGGACACCGAGGCAATCTTTCAGAAGCATAAGTGTTGTGTGTTTTATTAGACTATAACTAATCGAGAGTAGCATCACAAAAGAAAATTCAACAGCAATGTCCCTGTTTGTCTCCACCGACCTCAGGGTAGACATAAATATAACTGAACCTTCACTTAGTAAATCACAAGACTTTGTTATTTTTGGTGAACTGACGTTTTTTATCTGCATTCATTTTTTTTCCAGGAGTGACTGTATAAGGTCCGACTTAAACTTTTCAAATAAATGGGAAATATGTTGTTGTCACACATAAAAGTACATGAACTGCTTTAAGGTTCATTTTGACTACCAACCCACATATCGTGTGTCCTTATGTAAAGTTCAATTAAACTGCAAACCAGCACTTGTGTACTAATGTAGAGAAACTACACTGCTCAACAAATCAAATATTCTCTTTAATGTACTGATACATCATTTCATGGTTATTCTTTGTATAATTTTCTGCCACACTAGGTGATATCCAGTCGTGTCTCTTTCTGCACTTTTTCGCTGCTACACTTTCAGGCGGTTTTTAAGGATGACCTTCTGCTAAGAGCATGGAAATACTAACACGGCTTTTTTGCTCTGTCTCAGTTGATTTGAGTTCACAAGCATCTTTAATAATACATAGAAACATCCCATAAATAAAAGACCAGATAAAAAATAATGGATGTTTTTTCTATCCTCCTGTGGACGATAAAAAAAAAAAAAAAACTACCACAGTGTGTTGATGAACAGTTATGTAGTTTATGTAGTGTGAAGGACCAGATAAAAAATAATGGATGTTTTTTCTATCCTCCTGTGGACGATAAAAAAAAAAAAAAAAACTACCACAGTGTGTTGATGAACAGTTATGTAGTTTATGTAGTGTGAAGGAGGCAGGAAGACATTCTACGTCATTATTGAATACCAACCTTGTCAGTATTATCAGTCTGATGTGCCACCTCGACACCCAGAAGGAAAAAACTGGAGTGAGGGCACCATGTGTTCAGTAATATTAACTGCAAATGGGGTCAATAAACACACTTTAGATTAGACAATGATTAGTGGGGGGAGAACACATGTAAATGTTCAGATCTGACATTTCTCGACAGAATTGTTTTGCATCGTGCTGCTGTGCGCATCTGTGAGCTGAGGCCACTTAAAGGTTAAATTCATCCCATCAAACACTCATTGTGTTGTTTTTACCCAATTGGAGGAATTTCACAGTACTTGACTGAGTTTTTTTTTCCTTAACTGTTCATTTAATATTCTTACTTCCAGTAATGAAATCTCTCGTTTTCCCAGAAGGACCTCGAACCAACCACAGAACCCAGCAGCGCTGGGATGTGAGCGGATAAGAGTTGATACTGACGGCCAAGTATCCTCGGGAGAGTTTTGCCAGGCATGAAAACCAGCGTTGTGATTGGTTAACTGTGAATGTTTCTTCTTCTCCATGCGTAGCTTTCTGATTGGCTGAGCTACTGCCAACAGCTGAAGCGATATCTACTAATGATGTTGCATTTAACATCTTAACTTCAGTGCAAAATCACGCTGCGTAGCAAGTCCATGCATGTGTGAGAGTGGGACTGATCCTAAAATATGTGTAGTATTAGGAAGTATTAAACCCATAAGCCTGTAGTAACAGATACCTGGGCCACATGGAGGCAGCAGAAACAAGCTGTCAAACCACAACACTGGCATTTTAATAAGTAACACTGATTTCAATGTTGTTTCGTGTTGTCAGAGCATCAGCAGTTAGAGCTCTGTTTTTGGTCTCCACCTGCTGCAGGAGAAAATATCTGGCTCCTTAGCGCCACCATGTGTACCAGGTGTAATTACGTCTGCTGTCTGTTCCTGAGCATGTGAACCTCAGAGGAAGATTCTTGAGCTGTTTTGCTGAGACACTCTTGAACCAAGGCAAAAACGATTCAGTTTAATGATGACTCTGCTTATTCAGACGTGAATATGATTTGTGCTCTCAGCAAAAGTCACAGTGTGATCAGTGTGACCTGACATTTGAACAAAATAAAACACACGTTGCTTTGTAAAACACTCCACAAATTACTCAGCCCAGCATAATTCATTTTCATAATAATACAATATGGAAATAATATGTAGTCTCACTTCAAAAAAATGGTCACGTGGCCCATAGAAATGTGGTTGCTTGGTTGCCTCTACAAGTTTGGGCAGGAGTGTAGGATGTGGACGAGGTCTGTGGAGGCAAGAGAACAATAGGTGAGAAGAAACACTGATGATAGAAATCTGTAATTATCAAAGATGATGTGGAACAGAGCAGCAGCTCGTCAAAGGACGAGTGAAACAAGTGCAGCAGGAAAAAAAAAACGACTGTGAGGAAACCTCACTGACATATTGCACGTCACAAACTCCTTGTCAAATATTCATCACATCCCTTTTCCCTCCCGTTTTCATTCCAGCTTCAATAGTAATAAATATATTAGTGGATAAAAGAAAATCAAACCGGTTCCCAGAGGGACCATGTGAAGCCTCACAATCTCCATGCTGTTTGTACTTGGGAAGAATCAATTAAAAATGTACAGCTGCCATAGATTTATTATTTATACACACATCCTTTTCAATTCGTCGATAGGCCGACACATGTATTTGTCAGGCGAGTAAATACATCAGCCGAGAGGGGAGCCGGAGGAGCTCGGGGAGCATTTGGGATTTTCACCATCTCCTTCCTCAATCTGAGATTTATATCCTTTTTCAGAGTAATGGCAGACCTTTTGCTGAATGCATCTTTTAAATCACTGTCTGTCCGTCTGCCTTTCTATCACATGAGTACCTGCTTCTTTCTTCATAACCGTCTGTCCTTGATCTGCCTTTGTCTCATCTTCTTTCTCAGGCTGTCTGTCAAAGCCCACCCTCAGTCCTCACTCAGGTGCTCGGCCAAAAACATTATTGACTGATGCATTTTGAAATTTTGACAGATTCCTATCTGATATTTTATCATTTCGTCCTCACCCATCTGCCTGCCAGTCAGGTTGCCGGTGCTATAGATCCCTCATAGCGCAGCCAAAGAAACCATTGAAGCTCAGCTACGCAACCTTTCCCCCTGCGCTTTGCGTATAGGATCCACAACTAGACCTACAAAGACGTGATTGAAGTGAAAGAGTCAAGTCAATCTGAGCTCACTCGCTGGCACGCACACACACGCACACACAAACACATGTGGGTGTTTCGTCTTGTAACATCACAGATTCTTCAAATGCGCTTTTAAAAAAAGTTTCTCGCCAACCACATCAGTAGAGGCGAAACTTGTGAAAAGGGCTGCCAAGTATAAGACACACACACACACACACACACACACACACACACACACACACTGATGCACCTACCTTCAGGTTTCTCCTCCATGAGAAGAGTGGCCTTTCTTCTACCTCCTCCTCTTCTTCTTCCTCCTCCTCCTCCTCCTCCTCCAACAGTTCTTTCTCCTTATTACATTTTTATTAAAAACATCAGCCTGTGCGATGCTTGCCCGACATCTGCTCTGGGGAAAGTTGTGGAGCCCTAATGGGGGATCAATAGAGGGAAGATTACTCGTGCTCAGGTGGAAGGGGAAAGAATATAGTTTAGCAGATGTTCCTTGCAAAGACAAGTGTGTGTGTGTGTGTGTGTGTGTGTGCATGAGCATCAATATAAGCATGTGTTTGAACAGGTATGTGTTAGATAGCAGATATAGACGATATAGACGATCTTCCTGAGAGCGTCATCCTTCAGGCAGAAAAAGCTTTGGAGGAAACATTTCATACCTTTTCGAAATTACAAGCTTTGAAATGTAAACGACTGACTGACAGCAGCGTTCTGGCTGAACTAACGCCTTCATTTAGCCTTAATTTGTTGCCCTTGTCGGGCTGGATCTGCCTGCCGTGTCTTTGACTAAACTTGATGGAATGCGTGCTCACACGTCTTCGTCCATCTGCTGTGTAAATGTTCCTCACATCTCTGAGATGTGTTGCCTCTAAGATTAGATGAGATCTGAGATGACTTTGCCCAAATCCCAAACCGAAGGCATGAGGGTGGAAAAAAAAAAAAAAGTTAAATCTTGAGAGTTGTGGATTTGCTCCTGCTGCTGTTCCACCTCTTTGCCTCTAGAGGGCAATTTCAGTGAGCGTTCCTCTCTAGTGACATTTAGAGACAATGACCCCCAACTAGCTGTGGCCACGGTTGTTCAGGAATATTTTGACCTGTCTGTCTGTCTAAATAAAAAAAAAAAGAGAATTCTAATAAACACAGATTTGAAAGATGAAATGTATAACTCACTTTTAAGTCACTTTTCATTTCAAGATATAAAACACAAAGGTCTGTCCTGTCTGCCATTCCGTTTTTTTTTTCCTGATTATTTTTGGTTCGTATTGCCATCTTGGTATTGTTTGAACATCTAATATTGATGACGTAGCGAGTCCCAGTTCCTTGGGCCGGATATTCTGTCTGACTCTACCAACGATGGCCGTCTCCCGTCAGTCTCCTAGAGCTGCACTCATGGTTCTGAAATCTTAGCCAAAGTAATATGACGGCGAGACAGAGAGGAGGAGCGAGTGAGAACCCACGATGACCTGCTAAAGCAGCTTTCTGACACAATTCCTTCTGGCACTTTGCCACAATCTCTCAGCGCTTCTTTGCACATCTGGCGTTGGAACATAAAGGGGCTTTTTGAAGGCTGGAGATGCTGTAGGTTACTGGATGTTCCTCCACCTGCAGGTTGCTTCAATCACACACACACACACACACAGGAAAACAAGCTTTATCTGGTATGTTAAAAGCACATCCCAGACGCAGGAGGAGCAGCTTGGATGTTTCCAAAGGCGCTGTTTTAGAGAGACAGCAGGAAAGGTGTGTGGAGGAAAAAAAAGATGTGGCCTTTGACCTCAGAGGAAGTGATTTATAAAGGACTATAAAGCGAGCCCCCAGGTTTGGACCTGGGCTGTGATTCCAGAGCAGTGGCCACAGTCAGAATCACAGGCCGAGAGATCACCGCAGACCCAAAATATCACAAGTGAAACCATCAGTGCCAACAGAAATAGCAGTTGATTCAGTTGAATTCAATTGGCCTGTAAACATCATCTTAGAGATGAAGTTATCTCACGGGGATAATTCTGTTCTTGATATGAACATGAATGCTGGGTTTCCCCCTAACTGATCTGATATAGAACCACTGCAGATGTTCTTACATCCTGTACACACAGAATAAAGGGTCAAACCAAAACCAGACAGTCGTTTCTGAGATTAAAGTCATAAGCTGGCCCCGCCCTTACTTCTGTTGCCTAGCAACAGCGCTGTAGTGATTTGATAGCAACGTTTGAATTAGTTAGTTTTGGTTGTACAAATTGTCAAATACAAATCCCTGGCCTGGACGGATCAGTCCATGAGAGTCGCAGCAGATCCCTTAAAAATGGGACAGACTTGTTTTGCCCCCGTGACATAGCCCCTGGATTGAGACGCACAGGAACACAGACTGACTCTAGTCCCATGGACAATTAATTTGGACCCCAAACCAAGTACTAAATCATTTTTTCTCAATCATCCACTGGTATTAAAATGAAAGCCGCCCAATAGAAGATATGATGCACTTAGCATCACCAAATAAGCACTTCCATTTTCTCCTCTCTGTCTCTGTCTCTGTGTCCTGCCCTTGGAAGAGGAAAGGACGGGCTCAGACGGCCTGGGAACGGTTCTAAGTACCAGTGGATCCGAGCGGTGCTACATCAAAGGACATCCCATTTGCACAGCAGCGTACACACACCCCCACACACACACACAAACACCAGCTTACATATTTGGGCTTGCTTCCTCTGAAGTTCATTGCGAGTGGCAGAACTATTACCCTCTGTGACAGAGTGTGTGTGATTCAAGAGAGCGCAACTCAAAAACAGTTTTTGACTTGGTCAAAAACTCGGGGAGCTTTGGACGGTTTCCTGCATTGTCATTGGTCTTTCTTTTACTTCCGGACCGCGAGGGTGAGACGACTGTCTGCGCGTGAAAGTGTTTTATCCACAGATGCTCCAAAAATGTGTCGTGTACAGTGGATTGCTTTCACGAGTCATTTTGCGTGACTGGTGGTTTAAGTTAATGGAACAAAACGGTACGAATCATAAGTCGATGGATTAGTGGACATCTCCTCCCACACCCTCTGATCTTTTACTGCAGCCTCATGAGAAGGAAGCCCCCTTCAACAGTCATCTAGTACACTTAATCTGAAGTGGCAATATTAGAACCCTGAGTGTGAGCCAAGACAAATGCAGCTCGCGCACACAACTGGCTGTTCTCGGTGGTCTGCTGGTGTACTATGGCTGAGAAAGCAGAGGAGGGGATCTCACATGAGCAAATTCTTGGAGGAGAGTGGAAAGGAGCGAGGGAGGAGTGGGTAGATTAACGTGAGAACAGAGGAGGAGTGTATCGTGTGTGGGAGGGACAGATGATGGATCCAAGATGTGTGAAGATCCTTAGGCAGGATGAAAGAGTTGGAGGAGTCATATTGAGTTATTGGGCCATGGCTTTGAGCAATATGATAATAACAACAGAGACCGGGGGAGCGAAGGTCACTGTGACATCATTAAAACGGGGATTAACGTGCAGTTTCACCTTAAAAGTTACGGTGGAAATGGATTCTGATCGGCCTGTTGCGCTGTTACTTAAGCGGGCTGGAAAGGCTTCGCTTCAAGGCCAGGTCTGGTCAAGACATGAAACCCAAGTCCAGATGAATGTGAGCTCAATCAGGACTCAGACCGCAGTGGTTTAGGTGGTTAAGGTGGACCCAGAGTTTGCATTCCAGCATCCGCTGGTGGCTGGATACAAATCGGCTCACCACATGTTGGAACCATTACATGATGTCATGGCGGTACAATTTCCCACCATCGCCTGCATGTGTGAGAGGAAGTGATGTCACAGGCCCAGGCTGAACCTGGCAGATGGCACTCACTGTGTGTGTGTGTGTGTGTTTGTGTGTGTTCAACAGATGCAAAGATCAGTTGGTTTATTTCCAAAACTCCACCTTGCGATATCGTTTTCTATCCTCCCTCCTTCCTATTTAGGATCTGAGGTCTGTGCCTTTAAACTTGCTCTGATCACGTGTAAATCTAAAAATGTGGATTCAAATATGAGCATTCATTCAAACCGTGGGGTGGAAGCTTGTCCTCATCACTTGCTCCTGGTCCTCACAATTGAACATGTGCTCATAATGACAGTATTAAGTACCTGGCTGTTGGCTATTGTCAGTTTTCATGAGCTGTTTGTTGTGAGGTTTGGGCCACATACAAATTAAAGAACAAAATGCTTGACAACTGTTAATGCGCATGAAAATATACATGGCATCCATTTGTTTTTGTTTCACGTTTGTCCTCACAGATGCTCTATCTACCTCGCCTTGTATTGTCATCCCTTCATATACTTTTTAACTAACTAGACATTAAGAGTTAATATAAATACCTGCTCTCAGGTATGAGTCACGTCATTGCAACTTCATTCTTCCTGCAGCTGAAAACGTCACGCATCTTAAAATAAGCCAAACTATTCACAGACTATTTATAATTCATTTATGATAAACTTTACGTGGCGTGCCTTGAAATTGTTGGCTTAACCGCTCTAAACAGTGCTTAACACGGGAAGATACAGTTCCCGCTGCCAACAGCCCTTTACATTTACATACTGACAGTAAATTGGAACTAAATACCACCACAGCAACTCATAAGACAATATACCCAACACTCAAAATCCCAGGTGTTTTTTTGTTTGCATTTCAAAGACGTCTCTCTTTGTGTGTAAACTGGCTAAGCACTTAATCACTAGTTTCAGGGGAAGGCAGGGAGGAAACTGAGTGGGACGGTTAAAGTGGATTATTTTGCGAGAGGGAAAAAAAATTGGGGGTAGAAGAGGGAAAAAGGGAGAGGGAGGCTGAGCGGCGATCGATGCTTTTTTTTTTCCTCCCCAGAGCTCCACAGGGATTTGTGCTGAGTGATCTGAAGTGGCACCCCGCTGTGCAAACCTGAGTGCTTTGACTCCACATAAAACCATTCAATCACAGAGCACCATGTTCTACTAAAAAGCCCCTTATGAGATCATTACCAAGGATGAACAAACAGGCACTAATGAAAAGAACCAGAGCATTTTTTCCTTGTGTGAAGGGGGACAGGCAGAAGTTGGAAGTGAACTGTTGGTCTTCTCCCCGTCGCCAAGTTAAGAGGTTACAGAGGCTCTTAACTCATGTCCTGCTTTGAAATGTTTAGCTGGGAAAATTTCTGGTTTTGAGGCAAAGGGGAAGTCCACAAATTATAAGATCACTTTACTCCAGGAGGAGCAGCCGCTGCCTCTGACATAACACCAGGGTCATTGCAGCCGTAATGTATAAATTGGACAAATTACAGGTGTTTAGTTGGGGGATGTTTGCCACACACGAATCATCCAAGGAAAGATTCTACCGAGCTGAATTATGGGATTTGTACAATTCTCCATTTCAGGACCTTGTGGGCTCCTGTGGCTCAGGAGGCAAAGTGTTCATAATCCAATAATGAGACGCTCGCTGTTTCAATCTCTGGTTACTCCAGTCCACATGCACTTTCTTATGTTCAACTCAAATTGCCCACGACAACTGTGCAGGCAGAGTGTGAATGGCGTTTATGGCAGAAAAGGTGCAGGGTATGTTAGCACCCTATGAATGCGGCTTGTAGTGGAAAAGGCATTTACCACTCAGCTATACCTAAATGAGGTGAGGGCCACTGAAACTCTCAGTTTGAAGTATGTCAAAAATGTTGACTTGTGGTTGAACAAAATGAAGAATTTAAAGATGTCACCTTTCAGCCAAGTGCTGTTTTATTGTCTTTTATATCTTTTATATAGTGTCCTCAAACATTACATCAGTTTGCCCAGGCTCAAGCGATTAATTTGCTGTTGGGAACCTGCCACCATTCATCAGTGTTTGAAGCCATCTCTGCCAGGATCAAACGTACCCAGAGGCCTACTACAAATGAGCCTTAACAGTTCCTGACCAAAACAAAATCCTCCTTTCTCTCTGTGGATCTCAGGACCTGGGAACATGAAACCCAAAACGGTCATATTGACAGCTCCTCCTGTTTGCACACACAGGAAAACAGAGTTTGGATAATGATGCAATCCATCAAACAGGAGTGGTAACCAGGGGCAGCCCCTATGCAAAGTGATACCGCTGTGCTTTAAAGCTCTCATAATGCACCTGCTTGTTTCCATAACACAGCACAATTGGTTCCCATTTGAAAGCCAGTGACAGTCTTTACACTTTGGCCTAATGGCTCTGACTTGGTCACAGTCAAGTAGAATGGGAACATGTCTAAACCCAGGCATCTTAACTATTAGAGCTCCACTTTCATGTTCTTTGTGTTTGTCAAAACAGCGCCTGATACCCGGGATTACCCAAACTATTCTTTCATCTCTCCTAATAACATTAGGCCGGACGGTTCGAGAATAACCTGCGAACCAACGAGAACAAAGAAATTGTTATAAGCAAACCGCCAGTTGTCGTGGACAGGTGACAAAGATTGTGTCAGTGCTCCAACAACAGTGCGTGTCAAAAACAAAGAGAGCAATACACGTGTCAGCGGCGGATTAAGTAGTTACGCCCTGCACAAAGTCCTGCGTCCGTGGGCATAGGCAGGGTGGACCCACATGAAACGACCAGCAGCAGCAGCACAAACTGTATCACAGGTCTGCCAGTAAAGAGTCCTGGGTCCACATACAGTGCGCCCTGTTTTACAGCCACATGCACAGATTAAAAGCCTAGGAACATTAAAGAGGTTGACCACCTGTCTTACTCCTCTCTCTCAGGCCTGAATGAGACCACAGGGAGATCCTCTTCCTCCAGAGCACCACCTGCCACCACTACCTCCGCTTTAATGTTGGGCAACTCTTCAAAGATCCCACAATGGAACTTTGTAAGCATGCCCAGTTTTGCATCGAGGCTATTAGCACAATCACGCCACACTGTGCTGTGACTTGCCTGAAACTAAAAACAACAGAGATGTTTATTATTCCTGATTTCTCTAAATTTTATCCCCAATTGTAAACTCAGTGGGACATTATTCCTTGTTGAAAACACAAATGGATTTAAATACTGTATATTTACTGCAAAAAAACATTTTATACTTCAGTTAATCACTTTAGCATTTTTATTGTCTATAATAACAAATAACAGTAGATGTGACTTTTCCCTTAATCCTTGACAAGGGGTCATGGACGAGGGCCTCTCTGCCTCTCTCCAGACAGACAGAAGTAGCACGATAGCTTATCAAGAAATAGGAATATTTAAAAGTATATCACAACACACTGTAACATTTCCAGTATATAACATTTAAATCCAGTTGGGCCACTGGGGGGCAGTAGAACATATCAGCTCTTAATTTAATAAATGAAGCCTGTTGACAAACAGTTTACCCTTTCAGCAGATACAGATTCAAATGCCAGCACGTCTGGCCACCGAGTGAATGTATTCCTAACATCCAATCTCCAATATCCAGCTCTGTAGCTGCTGAATGAGCTGAGGGGAGCTGCAGAGTCAGCTGCTCTGATAGTCAACATAAGCGTATATAAGTTTATCAAATCAGCTTCACATTTCTGTGAGGGGCTCATGTGTTCATCATTTCTACAAAATAAATGCGCTGATTCCACACTTGGAAGGTGGTTGATGTCTGTGGCAGGCAGCACAGACAAGTTGTAAGTCCATCACAGGTCTGACAGAGAGAAAACAACACACACCCACATTACACTGAGCAGGAGTGTGTTATAAAACATGACAAAAGCACTTTCTGCGTGCATGTTTCTTACAATAGGCTTGAAACTTTGCCCTCCACAAGCTGATACGTGGGTTGAAGCGGCATTACATGTATGACACGTGGGGTGAAGAGTGAGATGAAAATAAAGTGTTGGTTGTGCAACTGCAGCCTTTAGAAGTTGGCTCTGCAGAAAGAGAAGAAGAAACAAAAACCGAGAAGTCAAAGTCTTCACACAAAGCCTCTCTTTCTAACTCCGTCTGCCTCTCTTTGCTCAAGGCAAACCTTTTCATCTGCTGTACCCACCAAAACAGCCATCTTAGGAATCTGTTTAACTGCGATGGAATAATAACGACCGCAAGAAGCGGCTGATCTCTCAAAAGAGTAAATTACAGTAATAATGAGCAGCGCAGATTATATAAGACGTCTGATGGATCGGCATATGCACTTTGATGGAAGTTTATCACACTGAACACAACACGGTGCAAGCACAGGAAAAGAGAACAAGAAAGGACTTTTGGCCAAGTTGTAGTCAGTGTTGAATTTAATGGTACAAGTCAGGAAAGAGTCACATCAAAGGCCACTTCAAACGGGGGGGGGGGGGGGGGGGGGGGTTTTTGGGGGGGGTGTTTTTTCTGGGCAAAAAAGACAAACTGTCGTCATCATTAAACTTGGCCACAGACTGTTTTTTCCCTCTGTTTCAGATAAAGAAAAAAGGCTTTATTTATCCTCCATTCCTACGACTGCCATGTAGGTCAGAGTCAGTGAATCAGATGTAATATATATTAGCGGAGAAAAAAAAAAAAGAAAAGAAAGGCAGAACCGCAGCCAGACCCAGACAGGGCCATCTGGCAGTTTTGGCGCACACCCATAGAGAGTCCACTTTCAAGGCATGACTTACTGAAATGATTTAATGATAGATATTTGTGAAATAGCATTGTATGAATGTGATAAGGTTGCTTCACTGAGCTGCTGCTCAGCGTTTCACTGTGAGGCCAGAAGTCGTAAACGTGTTCAAAGCTCTAGATATTTCAAGAAAGATTGTGAGAAGTGACGAGGTATACAAATAGTTTCAATAGCCATGTTTTAGTAATTATTCAAAATCATTTCCTCACAAAATTTCCTATGAATTAATTTAACAACAAATATTCTTCTGTAGTTTCTTGACCAAGCAAGTTTACTTGTGTAGCACATTTCTACTACGGAGTATAAGAGCCACATTGCAAAAAAAAATACGTTTGTTCCTCGAGTCTCGGTATTAAATATAAGAAGATCAGGTTAAGTGATCAAAGACCGTTGGTTTGTGGGTCTTTACTGTTGCTCCGTTTCATCAAAGGCCAGAAGTATTTCTAACCTCCGCTAACTCAAGGTAACACAACACTTGCAGGTAATGGAGCTTTTCCTTTCCGGTAAATATTGTACGTGCCTTATTCAATGGGAACCAATATGAAAGAGGATATAATGGCACAAAATGGCAGCTCGTTTTCTCACATTCCTCCATTCTCCCAAGAAAAAAGGCACCTGTTCCTTTGATCTGCAAAAAAACAATACCAACAGACTTCAAAAGAGTATCCGGCTGACACTTGGTTTTCCTCTGACCACAGTGTTTATCAAACAGGCATATATCAGGCCACTCTGGGGCATTGTGTTGCCAGTAACCGGCTTCCTCCAGGCGCTGGTTAATTGTCACGACATGTGTCCTTCAGAAACCACAACTTGGGAGCCATTGGTTTCAACTTCCTGTTGATGACTAACGTATTCACAAAGTGTAGCAGGGTACTAAAGTCAACACATCAGCAGTTCTTACTGAATATGTTAGGTTCTGAATGGTAAATATTCACCTGGGGCAGACAGCTCAGAGTCCTGTGGACAGATCTCAGGTAATCAGCTCCTTGATGAACCTCTGCAGCTCCAGTTTTTTTTCCCGCTGGTATAGAAACAATTTTTTTTTTCTCACAGTCATGTGATTTACTGTAACCATCTGCACGCCAGCTAGATCTTGACCAGATGGAGAGGAAAGCGAATGTTCCCCTCTCTCTCTCTTCGTCTGTCTCTTTCTTCAGGATGTGATAGAGAAAGCGTCTGACAATGTGCATTGAAGACAGACCATCCCTTGAACATAAGGCCAGCATGTGTTGGCATTCTGCACCTATAGAATACTTTGGGTCCAAGTCAAGCCCTGCTTGCGTGCACAGCAGCCACATCAGTCATCTAAATACACTCACTATGTCACTGTCAGTAAAAAAAAAAGAAATCTACTGTTCCTAACTGCTAACAGGATGCTAAAGACTTGACAGGAATGGGCAAAACCATATTTAAAAAAATGTTGGTAGCAACCTCAGTTTTGATTGTTGTGTGATTATTTTTGTCACTTTTTGAAATTTTAAAATGTACTATAGTATAGAGTAACACACACATATAATGAACTGATGCGATGCCCATATAGTTTCAATCTGCTTTGAACTTTTTGTGAGAGAGGTACAAAACTGGGAGAGTGGAATGTGAAGCTGTTAAAAGCGTCATTCACCTCATCACCATCATCAAGCTCACTTATCATTTTCATCTCATTTCCTCACGCTTTGTGTATCTAGACAATAAGCAACACTTTGGGAGACACTCCAAAAATGTCCTCTGTGAGGTTTTTCACCCCACTTTTGTTTGTGGCCCTTGAAAACATGCATAAACACTTTTGCCCTCAGATGCGGTTTAGACGACACCAGTTTGTTTTCAAGCACACTCTAGCCTCAAGGGTTCCCCAGCACTTGACTCCTTCCTCCAGCAACACTGTCTGTGCGTCGAATCAAAAGCAAGTTTTTATTTCACAACATATATCGCATCTTAATGGTGATAATCTTTAGGTTATTTGACCAAACAGACATCTGAAAAATATGTCCGCTTCACACGCTTCCTCCGCACTAATGAGCAGCGTATTTCCCTTTGAGCATTTGCATGCTGTAACATAAAACATACCTCTGCCTTTGTTCAGGCTGTATTGCTGGAGCTGGCCTCCTCCACACTTTCTGTCTGAGCCTCAGGATCTGCTGCCAGCTGGCTGGGAACCCAAGCTGTGCTCTGTGCATTGGTAAATATTCTTTGGCCACACTTTTCTCTGACAGTATCTGGTGACTTCACAGCACTAATGATCTCACTTTGTTCCAGACAACACATGACATGTACCGTTATTACTTGCTAGACATTCTGTATTTTTTCCTCTAATCCTTTCAAGTTTGTCCTCAGCAGTACTGGAAGTGCGAAGATCCATCTCTCGCTCCCTCCCCTATCCCTCATCCCTCTGTCTTTCCATCTAATCCCAGACAAAAAGGAGTTGGACAATCTTTCCAAAAGTTGGAATTGTAAATAGTCTGTACCACATCTAAGGGAGCGACAGCATTAGCAAGACAACCCTGGAAAGAGAAAGGGAGATAGAAATGTACCCCCAAATAAATACCAGAAGGTTCTATTCTACTGTAAGTTGCACACAGGATGATCCAGCAGGGGTGAGTCCAGAGTAAACCTTGGCGCTATGAATTGTTTTCGTCCTCACTGACTTGTTTGATCTCTGTCTGAAATTCTTGAATGTTTTGTAATCACGCTTGGTCCCATCAGATTAATCACTGTCCAAAGAGGAGGTAGTCATCCATTGTGTGGTCAGATCGCTGACAGCAGACTGACCCACAGTGGCAATCGCAGCACTCTCCGGCTGCAGACCGTCCCTTTCATGTGGGTGACGTGTCCCGCTCGCTGCTCTAGGAGACGTCAGCAAGGCACCATGGTCCCACTAGGGAGCTGCTGGCAAACAATACCAGGGCCCAGTGCCATCTCCAGCTGCTTCCTCCCCTCAAAGGCCCTCGCTGAAGTGGATTGTACATATTTATTCCTCTTTTATAAGGCTGACATGAAAGACAGAGCCGGTTCTGAGTGTTTATTATGACTTGGGCTCACAATAGGAACCTTGAGGAAGAGAATCAAAGTACTGGAGTACGTTTGATGCTGGACCCAACTGGTTCCAAACGCTGGGATCAGCAGTTGACTCAGCATACATTCAATCTGCTGACATTTATGTGTGTTGTGGCGCAACCCAAGAGTTTCCTCTCCTCATCTCCAAAGAAAAAAAAAACCCACCCAAACAGAAAGCTGACACACTTCTCACAACCCTGACGTAAAAGTGCTACTGCCATTGTTGCGCTCGGCACCTCTGCACCCGCTCTGAAGTCTTGGCCACATCCCATACGCAGCCCTGTGGGGAATGGCAAAGCCTCACGTCTGCAGCCGATTAGGGAGAGAGATTAAGGCCTGCCAGGAGAAACCGGGCCATGGTGGAGGTGTGGGTACTGGGAGGAATGGACTGAATAAAAGACAAGTTCAAACCAAATCAGGTCTGCTGGGCTTATCCACCATCAACTGCAGAGCGGTTAAGGCTTCCTGATAAAGATGCAAGGATCCGTGTTGAGAAGAAGAAGGAGGGAGGAAAAAAAAAAAACGCTGAACCATTAAGTTTACATGAGTTCCAATCCTCGCCAATTGTCCGCATGCTATCCAAAACCACCTTCTTCCTTTACCTTCATCTCAGCTCCCACCCGATGTGATGTACCCTCGGACTCAGAGGCAGGCTGAGACTTTAAGCTCTTAACGAGCCCGGGGAGATTTTTCATCCTTCTCTGTCCACGTTCATTCTCAGATAAGAGACGTCTCAACCATTTATTCACTCAAGTGCCATTGGATGAGCGTAATGTTTCATATTTAAACCATATGAATTTATCCCGCCAGGTCCTGGTTTTCTAATACTGTATGTTATCAAGTGTTTTTGTACAAGATGGTATTAAGAAGTCAAATGCAGACATGGCTTGCAGACTCATAAACTGTGACGTCAGATAAGTGCTTCTGTTCGTGTTTGCCACGACTACTTTGACAGATTCTGTAATCATCAATATATACTGACATCTGTCTAAATGGAGAAGCATAAATGTCTCTGAAGACAACTCCACTGGCAGGTCTTAACCATGTGGCTGCGTTAGATGGTCTGTCTGTCTTTTGCTGTGAATCTAAGCATCAGTGAAAATATAGGGACAGTGAACATAAGATATCTGAGAGGAGAATTGGAAAAGTTCATCAGTGCTTGCTGGAAACATGCTTGTATCCGTGTATTGGGTTGTGTGTTTTGTTTAGAAGAACACATCTCTAAAATCAAGTATTTTCTACTCTTCTTCCCCATCACATCTTTTTGAGGCAGGAGTAGCTCCACCATCTAGTGGTTGCATCTGAAACACAGCTTCAAATCGTACCTCCTATAGTATTAGTGCAGTCATCTAAACAGAGGATATAACATAACGCTTGTGTTGCCGCCACAGTAAACCAATAACTCTAAGCCAGTCATCTGAACATCCCCCATGCTGTGATAATGATACTAATGAGGCTAATGATAAGGCCCTTCGCTGTCTTTACATGCCAGCCCCAAAACAAGAGCATCTCCATTTCTTAGGACAGCATTGAATGGATTCTGGCTTCAGAGGGTAGCTCAGTTTGCTTTGAAAAACTAGGATGTTTTTTATACATCACGAGAGAGGAAGCAACTGGAGCAAGCAAAAGAGAGGGGGAAAAGGATTGTTTGGAGACAGAAACACATTTCAAAGGCTTCCCAAAAACAGCCTGCGAAATCTGAGATGAAACCAGCTAATAAAGCGCCACACGGCAATAAATAATGCAACAAGAGGAAACAACATGAAAGATCTTTTCATCTCCATATGGAGAGGAAAGGGGAGTGGAAGCAATAAGAATGTGTATGCGTTCAGCTCAATAGTCAATATGATAGTTGGTTGGACTTTGCTTTGAAACTCTGAAACGCTTGGTCTGCGACTATGGTGGGCGTGCTTCATTAAAGTTGTGAAAAGAGTTAATTACTGTAAATTAATCAGAAAGAACGTGACCTTTGACACTGCCTCCTTTGGTCTTGCTGTAACACTTTTATGTTGATGGTTTAATTTTCTCTTTGTCTGAGGCAGTGAATGTGTTTCGATGATATCATCCCCCTGTGGTTAAAACGCCTTCATTTAGCACTAGAATGTGCTTGTACTTCCACAGCCTGTCTCCGTCCTCGAAGCCAATTCTTATGACTCAGTGCAATCAACAGGCCAGAAAACCCCCTCACACCCACCCCCAAATAGTTCTGTGCACCAGCTGACGGCCGAGGACAGAGATAAAAACGACCGCAACGTGGGGCAGGAGGGGGCCGCAGCATGACCAACAAAAGAGTTTCCTCTCCTAATCTCTGTTAAATTAGAATAGACGTGCGCTGCAGTGTGGGCTTCCTGGAGAGGACAGAGGGGCTCGAGAAGTAACTGGAGGTGGACTCTGTGCTTATGATATTACTAATGTGTGTGTGTGTGGATGGAAATGAGACTGAAACTTAGAGGCAAACGGAGCGAAGGAGCCACAAAGTTGTGCAACACTGACATCTTGTGACCAAAATTGTCAACTGCAAGTCGGGCGACAGGAAGCATCTGATTTCCTGTTTAATTTGCCCCTGACAGGAGTGCTAAACAACTGTGTGTGTATATCACCATCAGCACATGCAGGACACAATAGAGACTCACACACTTTTTACATTCCATTAATAAAATCCCATCACACACCGGGATAATATTTCTAATATTATCATTTGGGACCAGTCAGTCAAAACATGTTTTGGCCTCAGAGTGAAAATGAATGCCTGACACACCAGCACACGTTTTAAAAACATTTGAATATTTAGCGATGAAGTCCAACCCATTGATCTGGCACAGCACTCAAACTAAGATTAGGTTTGTGTTCTCCCCGACACGGAGGTTATGTTTTCACCAGGTCTGTTTGTTCATAACCAAGATAATGCAATAACTGACTGCCCCCAATAGGAGGCGACAAAGATCAATAATATCTATCTATCTGTCCATTCATCCATCCATCTCTCTATTTCCCTGCGTATACTACTTATTCTCATACTCATTCATAACTTTTTGGTACTGACATCATTGTGGAATGCTGTGTGCTGAATGAGGCTGACTGAGGCCAATACTTCACTTCAGAGCCATCAACTTCTGCAGCCTCATTGAAAGGAGCACCACTGACAGCTGCCTTGCAGGAGCAGAACACAGAGAAGCAGAATTCCTCATAAGATCCCAAGAGTAGATCCCGACAGGGAGGAATGACCCCTCATTTCAGGGGAAAACCGAGAATGGGCAGCGCTAAATATGTACATGTAAAGAGACAGCAGTACTCACAGTAATGCAGTTCTACTTGTATTATTGTCATTGTGATTTGGCAACATAGTTAATGACATGCAAATAAATTGAGGGATGGGGGAGAGAGACAGAGACAGAGAGAGAGGGAGGGAGAGAGGGAGGAGGATGGTGGGATGAGGGAGGGACAGTGAGAGAGCGAGATTACTGTCACTTACACCGCCCTCCTCTCGCGCGCTCACCTGCTCCGGGGGACCTGCTCGAGCGCACCTCTCGGTCCTCGGTGTGGCGGGGACCCGGCGGCTGATCCCGGGGACGAGGGGGGGAGGGTGGTGGTGGTGGTGGTGGGGACCTGCTCCCGGTGTAAACAGGCTCGGTTTGGATTCTTAAGCGACGCTTTTCCAAGTTGTCCCGCATCCAGCCCGGTCGGGGACGGGCCGCCCTGCGCTCAGGAGAGGATTACACCGGAGACAGCCGCCGCTCAGTAAGGTCTTTACGGCTAATGCTTGACTCACAGCCCGTCGGTCATGTTGTCCCCCCCCCTCCCAGGGCTAGCTAACGAGACACGCTACTGAAAAGCTCGTTTCTGCTCCGTGTCTTTGCTCACTAGCTGAGCAAATACTGAAGGTACTTGGACAAAGTAGTCGTGTCACAGTCCGTCATTCAGACCGACGGACGCTGCTGTGGTCATGGGAGAACCCGGTGGGTGTTCCCGTCTTCAACCTCACCTGTTTAAATACTCCTATAGGTCATGTGGTGGCGCAGGGGCGCACATAGGGGGGGGGGGGGGGGGGGGGGGGGGGGGGGACTCTAAAAACTCCAGACAATGTTTGGAATGAGCACAACACCACGCAAATATCAGGATGAATGAGAGGAGTCATATGCAGATGTCATGAGATTTTCAGCGTTTCCTGTGTCTGCTGAACCAGCCCTCGCCTGAACACCCCGGTGTTGGCTGAGGGGAGAATCTCCAAAAATAATTTTCGTGGACATTCTCCGGAATTCATGTTCGCAATCAGCCTCGGTGGCTGGCACGTGGGAGGAGAAGGTGGAGCGTCGGTCGAGCCAGTTTCAGACATGGCCTCCGGTTAAAATGTTGAGAGTTGGCTACGTTTGAGTTTCACCAGAGTCTGCAGGAGGATTTCTGCACAGACGTGTTCACCACAGCAACATAGGGGGGGGGGGGGGGGGGGGGGGGGGGGGGGGCGGGGGGACTCTAAAAACTCCAGACAATGTTTGGAATGAGCACAACACCACGCAAATATCAGGATGAATGAGAGGAGTCATATGCAGATGTCATGAGATTTTCAGCGTTTCCTGTGTCTGCTGAACCAGCCCTCGCCTGAACACCCCGGTGTTGGCTGAGGGGAGAATCTCCAAAAATAATTTTCGTGGACATTCTCCGGAATTCATGTTCGCAATCAGCCTCGGTGGCTGGCACGTGGGAGGAGAAGGTGGAGCGTCGGTCGAGCCAGTTTCAGACATGGCCTCCGGTTAAAATGTTGAGAGTTGGCTACGTTTGAGTTTCACCAGAGTCTGCAGGAGGATTTCTGCACAGACGTGTTCACCACAGCAACAAATCCTCCACATTGTTCAGGCGAGAGATGGAGCAGACTGTAAGCGGCATGTAGATGACATGATTTTGATTGCAGCACTCCATCTTTATTTCTTTTTTTTGTTATTTTTATAACCCCCCCCCCCCCCCCCCCCCCCCCCCCCGCTGTGTTCGAACATCGTATTCACCTGGAGACATCTGACTGGGAGGCCCAGATAAACATTCACACATGCACATCCTCATGAGAAACAAGAGTGAATCTGCAGAGTACAGTGCATGTCTGAAAGTAGGTTTCGTGGGATACTCATTACCCATATTCAACTACTACTGGAGGCTCGATGAATATACAAATACTTGGTCTGCTTGAACTCAAAGTGTGTCTCACTAATGCATCAATTAGGAGCAGGCACCCACACACACACACACACACACACACACATGCATATTACAGTAAGATGTTGCCCCAGATATTTTGCTGCATCATGCTCCAGCCTTCGGAAACACTGCACACTGAAAGGATTCAGTTGCAACATGCTAACAACGGGCGCACTGTGCTGTTTGACACCATCTGCACATGAGCCGCATGTGCCCAAACACACTGTCCGTGTCCATGTCCGTGTGTGAAGTGCTGATGGTCACTGTATACCTGTGCATCATGAGGAGACGAGAGTACAAAGCCAGCCCTGGCGCTCACACAGAATTGAAACAGAAGAAGAAAAAGAAGAAGAGTACGAGGCTGGCAGTGTTCTGACGGCTCTCCCTTTACTAATTTATGATGTTATATTTAGGCCTAGCTACATTTTTGATGCTTTGTATTTGTCAAGTTTAATACAAAGCGAAAACTTGGGGTGTGTCTGTCAACCTCTTTGTACGTAGCTGCATGCAAATCCAAACATACAGTGCAGCCATAATGGCGCTTAAGTGACCATTTCACACTGTATTGTTGAATGTATTATTATTATAAAGTTTATTCGAGTAGTATTATTTTAATCCAATGTTTACAAAGTGTTTAACTTAAAAACACACTGTCAGAGGCTCAAAGCTTTGGACACTTAATTTTTCTCCCCCAGACTAATGAAGTGAAATACTGAACTATTGACCCCAGAACACCTAACACTGTGGTTCACCGAAATATTTTAAGAGGTTGATCCCTTTCAAAAGTCTTGTGAAAGCTTCTGAGGGTGTGTCGGCATTAGAAAACTTCCCAGTGTGCAAAAACTGGTGCTGCTGCTGCAAAAAAAATCCGCGTCTCCGTCCGTTACTACTGCGCAGGGGTGACGTAAGGAAGTTAAGAGGAACTGCTCTGACAAGGTGTAAAAGGTTTTAGGTCAGCCTTAATCTCTCTTGCTGTGTGGACGGCACTTTCAGCCAACTTTGGCATCAATCCGCAACTCATGGTCAGAGGGCCGTCCAGCAAAAGCAGAAATAGTTTCTTTAAGCGCTTTTAGTGCAGTGAGGCCATCAGAGACTGTCCATCAGTTCTTAATGGACGGAGTTAGATAATAAACGGATAGTGCTGAATCAGTGAAGTTCCTTTACTTCAGATTTGACCTCCGTACATTCTCAAATGTGGAGCTGTGTTCATGGAATTCCTGTTGAATGTGATGTGGACATGAGATGCGTTCAACATTAATAGGAATTGAATCATCAAGTGAGGCTGCTGTCAGGGTCCCCGCCTCTCGCCCAGTGACAGCTGGGATTGGCACCAGTGCCCCCCGCGACCCAGTAATGGACAAGCGGTTGAAGAAAGATGAATGAATAATCAAGTGGCCAGTGCTCTGTAACTGGCCTTAGAGGTGCGGGTCAGCGGCTTTCTTCTATATCCTCAGATGAGCAGTGGTCGGCAACGAGGCCAAACCGCCTTCAAACTTGCTGACACACCCTTTTGATTGAAAAAAAGTCCATCACATTGGACTGACACAGACACTGCCTCTGCGACAGCGGGTGCTGGCCTGCGTCATGACAGCAGCATCCATGGAATCAAATATTTGCTTTGTTGCTGTGATGATTGCATAGAGTAAAGTTACAGAAGTTTATTTTGACAACTTAGTTAGCAGACCCAGTCAAACAGAGCAGCAGTTAATGATTAGCAGTGGGGCCGTCGGGTGTGTGTCTGTCTTCATGAAAACAAAGACTAATGGCAACTGCATGCAGTTCCTGACCTCTGTATTGGTAGACAGATATATCACTAGGAGATTCATTCTAAAACCGCTGCCATCAATTCAAAGGATTTGATGTATAAATAAATAGGAACACACTTTGCACACACCAGACAGACTGAAATACACATGAATGAATATAATAGCTCCAGTGAAACCATGAATTATATACCATATTTTCTGTAAGCACCAATTTACCGTATTGATTGAGCGGACAATCGAAGGAAAATGGGTTTTCTGAAGCAATGCCAACTTTCTGATCCCTGCTCCTCATTATAGAGTGCAATGCAATATCAATCAGCTAATGAGTGAACGTATTATTGTAGTTTTCATATTCTCCCTGTGTCAGCGTGAGTTGCTGTGGGTGCTCCAGCTTCCTCCCACAGTCCAGTGACATTGAGCTTAGGTTAATTCCCTGTGAGTTGTTGCAGCCCTATAATACACAGGCAGCGATACAGGGTGTTCCTTGCCTCTTGCCCAGGGTCACCTGGGATCGGCTACACCCCCGCCATGAAGGCTGAGTGCAATTGATTGCTGCAAAGGATTTTTTTTTTAATCTAAAGAAACTGATGAAACAGTGAATTAAGCTGTGTCGACCTTAACACCTTTTATATGCGTCTCCTTTGTTATTTAGCATATTTACTATCTCATGGGTGTTGAGATGATACAATCTGGTATATTATGACTATTTTAATGCAGCTTTATTATTTAGGGGATTATTATATATCCTGGCTGAGCAATTCTTGAGAGCTGTTCCTGTTATTTCGTCTGTTCAAACCTTTTTCAAGCAGTACAGCACAGAAACTACTGCAGTCATGTATTTATCAATTCAACCACCCCTCCTAATACTACTTTTATCCTTTGCTCCTAATTACTATTAATGCGTGTACATCAGGCCTGTGCAATTAATCGAAAATATAATGAAATCCAGAACAATCCTCTAACTGACTTGGTCTTCCTCATGTCAGTTAATTCAGTTAATAATGAATCCATGATCAGCCTGCTGCATGTCATCACTCATCACTCCCTCTGCTCTCATTTCACTTGTTCACACTAACCCTGATTAAAAAGAAGTATTCAGGACAGTCATTGACATCAACAAGTGCAGGGCAAGAGCAGAATCTGTCCACCACAGCCTCACGCTACAAACTGCTAACACCCTCACCTTAGTGTCCCCCCTTTACATATTGCTCACATTTCCCTTCCTCATCTTTCTGCTCTTTGCTACCTCATGTGTTTTCTGTCTCTCCCCCTCTTTCTCTGTCTTCCTCTGTGCGTTGGTATGCCTGTTAGTTGTTGGTAGAGTGAAGCGGCTGCATTATCTAGATACATTATTGATGCACACAGCACTCTGACTAATGTGCACACACACACACACCCTCCGTCCTCTCACTCACATAATAAAACCATACGTACACTCACAAAATCAAACATATCGTTGCATGTAGTCACACACAGACGTACTCACACAGAGCTCGTGCCTCAGTCTGTTTTTGAACGTGAGTGTGCACGAGAGAGAAAAGAAGGACGGCGGCGCATGTTCACGCTGTTTCTTTACAGCCAACCGATTCTATTTACCTTCCCTTCTGGTATCAGGGCGAAGGAGAAGCAGCCATGCTGTGTTCACAGCAAAGAGTCAAATTAAGCCATTAGCGCAGCCTCACGCTGTGCTAATAGTTGTGCGCTTGCTTAACAGCCTGTACAAGTTGGGAGGAGATGGAGGCACAGGAGCCGGAGGAAACAATCAATCTTTTAAAAAAACTAAGTGATGAAAATAGACACATTCAGAAAGCAGAGCAAGACAACAGGAAACTGAGAGGAGGGAGAATTATGAAAGGGGGGGGGGGTGGAACTTGAGTGGTGGGACGGCAGAGGTGGAAGGGAGGGGGGACGACAGCAGAGTTCCCAGCATCTCTTTTCCCAGGGCTTTGTAGGGGCATCATTAAATATGGATGGGGTTTGGAGCAGTGCAGGGGCAAGTGGGACTCTGCAAACAGCACAAGCAGTGCAGGCAGCCAGGCAGACCCATCCCGCCTGGCCTGACTCATCTGTCTCACTGCCTTCCTCCTCTCATCCCTCAACTCAGTTCATTGTCTCCCTCTCTCCTTCATCTCACATTCATCTCTGCCGTCACGTGTGTCTGCCCATCAAACTCGCCGATGGGAAAGTGTGTCAAATTTTTTTGTCGTCGTTTCCACCCACTCTCTACTGCTCCATGCACCCCCCCCCTTCACACTCACACTCAGCATGTCAATCTTGATGATTATCAACATGCTTGATTACAGCATGTGAATGACCAGTCCAAATGAAAATCTTGAACGGATGTGTGTGCACCTACACCCTCTATCTATGAGCTCTATTTAATGTGTGATCAATCTGATGGCGTTTCATGAGCCTTTCTGAAAAGATGCAACACCTAACACATCTGATGTTGTGTCCCTGTCTACAGGAGATGAAGACAAGGTCCCTCTGTCCTCTTCAGCAGAGCGATGGACAGACACAGAGCAGAGCGGGACTGTAACCGGCACCTTCATGAAGCCCTGATACTCAGGGCAGAGAGCAGGTGTGTGTGCTTACGTTGTGGCGACTGTGTTCTCCCTACGGACACAAAAGGCAGGTCCCCACAAATGAGTGTGTGTCCCATTGCTGCGTTTAGATGTACACGCAAAAAGAACGATGACAGACTTAGAGCATGAGCAGAGTGTGGGATGAGGAGACACTAAGCCTGACAGACATGGAGAGGAAGGGTAGTAGTGAGCGAGTGTCTGACTTATAGTTTCAGTCTGTCTGTTCACTTGAACAGACCTGTGAGGTTGAAATGAAGCTCAGCCTAATCTGGCTCAGCAGGAGTGACGCACAAACTCCCTGTCACAGCCTGCAGACACACACTCTAATCCTATTTGCCTGCTCTATGCTAGTATGTGCGTCTGTGTGTGTGTGTGTGTGAGTGTGTGTGTGTGTGTGTGTGCATTCAGAGCATGATGCAAAAGTTGTGCATGAAACTGTAACAATAAGAGCAAACCCTGAGATGCAGCCTCCTGTAAAACAATGCTTTCCAATAAACGGGTATTTCCAAATCAATAACACATTGATTTGTTTTGATTGAAATATCAATTCTCACTCTGATGAATGGGAAAATACAATATAATGCAAAAGCAACTCACCCGCTTGCTTCATTAGCGTCACTGTAATCAGTATCAGTTCTCATTGGTTTGGTCTCTGAGAGAATACCTGAGTGATTTGTTTTATTTCTTAACTTTTTATGGAAATGATAAACAATTTAAAAGTGATTCACTACACAACACATCCCTCAGAGACGCCAGATAAATTTATAAATGAGCAGACCAGAAACAGGAACGTACTCTACACCAGTGTAAGACCACTAGCCGTGATTTGTTTTGGCAATATAAAGGTAGGAGGGTAGAGCTGTGCTAGACTAAAATGCGACAAAGGCCATTGTACAGGATATGTGCAACATTTAAAGATTTCGAGAGAGTATGGGTGGAGGGAGAGCGACTGACATAGTTAATGAATGAAGAGAGAGTACAAGTGTGGGCAGTGGGGGATAGTGCACCGTTTAAGTGCTGCTGCACTTTGTGTGTGTGTGTGTGTGTGTGTGTGTCTGCAGCATTTGTTATACTGCATATTTGTTGTACTGCCCAGCTCCAGTCCAACATTTCTGGCAACTGACATTAAAGATTCCTCCAGCAATTTAATAGAAGAGTGGTGCCAGCTGAAATGAAGCCCACCCACACTTATAAATAACACCTCCCAGTATAATAACTTAGCATGCATGATGCAACGTTAGGTAATAGGAAGAGTTTGTAAGTTTTATAAATCAGGAAAACCAGAGGTGTTCACTTTTGTACTTTTGATTATACGTTTTTAGAAAAGGTCAATCCATCATTTCAGTTTCTTGAGCTACTTGGATTATTCTGACCCTAACAAACCCGAGTACACTGCTTTGTGTCTCTGTAACCTGAGAGGTGAGATCCTGCCAAGCAAAGCGAGCAGGAAGGGAGAGAGATGCAGTGTGAGGAGAGGGGGATTCACAGACAGATGGATGGATAATGTGCTTATGACTCAAGATCTCTCAGGAGACATAACTGTGCTGTCACTAAGCCCTGCTCCTGTCTCACCTTTTATCGCACCTGTGTGTGTGTGTTTGGTCAGTTTCCCGTGGTTGTCACATCACACTGTACCGGAAGGACTCTCCTCTGTCCTCTCCACTCCTCTTCCCTCCTTCCCTCCTTCCCTGCTCTGTCTCCTCACCGCTGTTGTTTGCTTGTTTCCTCTAATGGATGACGCTAATGCCCATGATCAGTTACATCCATCCCGGGGAGAATCCTCCCTTCAGCTGCTTTTTGAGGGATGCTATATTTGCCTGCTGAGATCATTCACCCATTGGTTCCACCATCGCTCTGTAAATGTTTTGAAGCAATACATTGTTCCGTCTCATCAATCAACTCACCGATCGTTTAATGTATTCATTCTTTCTTTAATAATTCCTTTGTCATCTATCTGCTCATCGAACATTTTCCTCAATCCCTCCTCCTTCCGTCCCTTTGTCTCCTTTGTGAAGAATTGATTGCTAAAAAAAGATCCATTCATTCATTGCTCCCTTGAACCCAGTGTGTGTAGGGAAGTGATTCTACATGAATGCTCAGTATCTGTTGCTCAGTCACAGTCTGGCAGTTTCAGTCTTTGATTATGTGAAAGGGGTATTAGGTATCGGCTAATGACCCAAGCTCTGTCTGACTGCCCCAGTCATGTGAGAGGGAGTTTGTGAGTGTGTGTGTGCGTGTCCATGTCTGCGTGAGTGAGTATCCACTTGTATTATTGTACTGGAACCACTTTAGGACCTTTCCAACTCAAAGCTTAATGTTTTGCTTCTGTTGTCCACAGTAATGGAAGGCATTGCAAAGATCAAGACAGAAAGAGAAAATATGAAGGAATCAAATTTGATTCATGAATGAACTGTTGAAACTGATTCTTCAATGGCAAAAAAAAGTCTTTGTAGGCCCTGACGTTTAAATGTGAAGGAGTACCAAGTTACTTCAGTTGTAATGGATTTGGCTACAACGCTGTATAAAAGCAAAATTTTCTCCACCCTGTAAGAGATCCCATGTATGAAAGGTGATATGACATGATGCAAAATATCGAGGGGTTCCACAAGGACCCATTAAGTCACGATTGAAAGATCATGCATTAGCCTGACTACGTCCCACAGAAACCAGAGACAACTTATGCCCATTACATCCATCTCACCAGCCACCACCATCTGTCAGCAATCATAGATGATAACCACCAGCCTCACAGCAATCAGAGGACACACACAGACTCTGTCACTACCCAGCGTTATTTATTGGAAATGAGGGAATACCGAGATTGTTGAGATTTGAAATCAAAACGTGAGCAGCTGGCTCATTAATCGCATTGAGAGGCTATTAGGCTGCATAAACCCAGAAGTGACATCATTGTTGGCCCCTGTCTAATACTCAGAAGTCTCACTGCTTAGCCCAGTGTGTGTGTGTGTGTGTGTTCTGTAAATATTTGATGACCTTAATCATGTAAGTGTCTGGTTTGATTCTGGCACAACAATATCTAATCACATTCCTTTCACACTGTCTCCCATGCTAGGTAAATGGAGGTGCAGGACAGGAGCCGCTCCCCGTCCCGCAAGACCAGCCGGGTGGAGCAGGTGGTGGGACGATGGCTGAGACGGTCCCGAGACTTAGGCAGCAGGTCTCACTCCCTGACCAGGTAGCCCTCGCATTGTCTCATTCTGTTTCTTGAGTTACATCCCATGGGCAGACTAAGATTTGAAGATATGAAGAGGTCTCACTCAGGGGGCTGTTATTTGTCCAAAATACAGAGTACCAAGAATTTGATGCTCCAATATGAAATAACTGTTGTTATTCGGAGGATCTAAGAACCTACCACTTGTTCACTTTACAATGATGCAACAGCCCAACACGTACACTGTTGTTGGACGTATTCAAAGCTGAGATGTAATTTATGTCCTTCTCTTGCTCTTCAGAGACCGGGCTGCAGTGAACGGAAAAACTGCAGAGTCCAGTGGCTCCGATCAGAGGAATTACCCGTTTCGTTTCAACGTTCAGATTTCACGGGATCCCACCCTCAACTCTTACGGCCTCACGCTCTCCTCCCAAGCACCCATCCTGGTACAAGATGTCAGCCCAGGTACGAAAGATTTATGACATGATATGAGAAATGGGCAATTTTAACTTTAAATCTATGAATGAAATTAATGTATTATATGTTTGTTTGTGTAGTAGGTATTTATTGTACCTGGATTTCTTGACGTACCTACAGTTTGGTCTTGCACCAGTGTGCGATGAAAGCGAAAGAGATGAAAGTAAAGTGCATCTAATCTTCACATGAATAAAGATAATAAAATACAGAATGGACATTTCCAAATATTGCAGCATATCTAGATGAAGTGATTAAAGGAGAAGAGTAAAGGGAGACTGGGGATAATTAACCTGTATTTATCTTCCTGCAGCGGGACAGCTGTGTTGTAAAGGAAACAAAAAGAACAGCAGTGTGTCATGAAATTAGACCAGCAGAATAAACAGCTACTGCATCTGAGCCAACTCTGTTGCAATATGAATGCAGGACTACTGAGCACACCCAGGGTTGACAACACAAGGACATTATGTGTGTGCAGGTGGTCCTGCAGATGGCCGGCTCATCCCTGGCGACCAGCTTGTGAAGATCAATAACGTTGCTGTCGATGACCTGACCCCAGAGCAAGCTGTTGAAATAATCAGGTCTACACTGACAGCTGCAATCACACACACACATGCACATGCATCATTATTGGTACACCCGCCACACAAAACTGTTCAAAATAAGTTGCGGTCATCAGGTCTAAGAACAACAGCAGCAGCAACTTTCCCTTTCTTGTATTTCAGGGAGTGTCAAGATACGTTGACGATGACGGTCCTCAGAACAATGCTGGTGAGTCTGCCAGCAGAACCTCAGATCAACTCTTTACCTTATTTCGTGGAAAAACAAACCTAAGCCTCTGCAGTGTAACTACACACAAAAACATCCATCCATCTTGTAAACACTGTCAATATTACACACTGGATTTCAATTCACTGCTGTCAGTACATTCCTGCATCACCTTGGGGTCAAGTATCATCGGTTACAAGGATCTTGCCACCAAGGTACCACCACTACATCACTGTCAACAGGAACAAGATGTTATACTCCTCGTGTGTGTGTGTGTGTGTGCTGTCTGTATCTGTAAAGTTGACGTATTTATTTGCACTAAGGTAGAGTAGATGGTCAATCAAACTGCTTCTCCTCAGCGATTCTCATCAGCAGCTCTGCTGATGGAGGCACCGTCACCACCATCTGATTCATAGCTCACAGCTCTGCCAAGAGATCATTACAAAGCTGTGAGGATTTATTAGCATTGCCCAGGAAATATTTATTGTTGTGGTGTGTGCAACACACCATCGCCAGATTTTTGCAACTAGGCATGCATAAGTGGAGATTTCTTTCTTTTTTTGTAAATCTTCACTATCTAGTGCAGTTGATGCACCCAGAGTAGCTGGTTGTGCAGTTATTAAGGAATCAGTTTTTTTGCAAGTACCTGTACTTGGAAATCTGTAAATCTTCCAAACATATACATTGAATTACCATTTAAATCAAATGCAAATAAGCTTTTTTCAATCCAGATCAACATAAACAGGGCAATATGAACAATGCTGCTTTTGCTTGTTTGAAATACTTTGTATCAAATTATTTTCTTTTGTAAAATGAGAAACAACAAATGAACAATTTCAACTCATTGAGTTATTGAAAATAATATAGTGCAGGTAAATTAGGAAGGATTCATTTTGTCTCATTCCATTTAACTCATACACACATACATACATACATACTACTAAAATACACCCTATGCATTCAAATTCAATGCCAATTCATTACATAAAATTTACTATGACAACTTGATTTATTGATTTGTTTTCTCTACAGGGCCCAAAGTCATCATTCATCACACCGGAGAAGAGGGCAAAGCTCAGGTCCAACCCTGTGAAAGTTCACTTTGCTGAGGAGGTGGAAGTAAATGGGCACTGTCAGGTCAGTTGGACACTATGTTTTGCTGCTCTTATTTCTCTTTTTGCTGAAGTTCAGCTCCTCCATCCTCCATCCCCTTCATCCATTGCACTTCCCATGGGGACGCTACATGTAGCAGATTCATCCGTCCAAGACCGACCTGAACCAGCTTTACTATAAGCTTTATCAAGAGTAAGGTTTTAAGCCTACTCCTAAATGTAGGGAGGGTGTGTCACCTGAAACTATGAGGTGAACAAATAAATAACTGACCACCACTAACACAAATAAACAGATCAGACAGAAAGGCTTCAAAAGGAAAGTTTTAGGTCTGAACCTCAAATCCAGTGATACTGTTTGCCTCCCAAACCCAAACTGGGAGCTGGTTCAACAGGAGAGGAGACCTGAAGGCTCTGTCTGCGACTCTGCTCTGGCAGACAGTGAGAAGCACAAGAGAGGATTTTTACAGGGAGCCAGTGTAGATAAGCTAAGACAGGTGTAATATGATCTCTTCTTCGAGCTCCTGTCAGCACGTGTGCTGCAGCATTTCTGACAAACTGGAGGCTCTTCACAGACTGACTGGGACATAAAGAATAACAGTAACCCAGACCAAACCAAACCTCTACTTTAAGCTTTCCTAGATTTCCATAGGATCAAAGAAATGCAAATGCAGCTCATTATGTTCAGGTGCAGCTTTTCTGTTTGGTGAGGAGTGACGCTCTGGCAGTTTCCATCCTGCCAGCGGATGTGAAATGAACTGGATGAGGAAAACCTCAGAGCCTGGAGTGCCCATTACTAATCACAGGGAAAACACTGATCGATATCTATCTCATCCTCCGGTCCTTATGTCTGTGATTACAAGACAGTAAACCTCAGATGAGGGAGAGAGAGGCAGTGGGAGACAGAAAAGAGACGGATAGAGCAGGGGGTGAGCTGTGTCACCGCAGGGAGGTTGTTTAAAAGCTGGACTAGCATCCATACATAGAAAAACACTTCCTAAAACCTGAAGAGAACAGGAATGAGTCACCACAGAAAACAAACCTGGCAGACAGAACCAGGCCGGAGGGTACGATGCTCAGTGAGAAGAGTTGAAAACACAGTGACTTTATCTGCATGAGCTTTATTTATTTACTTCATTTGTTTTTGTTTGTCTGCAGGAGTATATTGATATTTGTGTCATTATTAACATATATGAGGAGAGTCAGAAAAAGCACTTCTAATGTTTCATGTCCTGAGCCCTGAGTCCTATGGACACGAACAGTCCTCAGTGCTGACCTACGTTGCCTTTGCCTTCTAGATCTTTGCTTGTGTTTGTACGACGCTTTGGATAAAAGCGTCTGCCAAATGACTTTGTAGACTTTGTAATGTTATTTGTCAACAGGATGCACGTATTTTTATCTGACCCGTTGTTTTAAACCCTAAACCTTGAAACATGTCTGGTTTGCAGGGTAACGCGCTGCTCTTCCTGCCTAATGTTCTGAAAGTCTATCTGGAGAACGGACAGACCAAGGCCTTTAAATTTGAACCCACCACCACAGTCAAGGTACTGTACTATGTTCAGAGTACCATTACAACCATTCTTACCAACAGTATTAGGCTGAAAGATACTTCAAGAATTTGGGGCATTGTGTGTGAATTGTGGATTCAAAAAAACACTTTAACCTATGTTAACCTTTAACCAAAAACCTTAGATGTGTTTCATATCCATATTAAAATAAAAGCATGATATCATCTTCCACCTGCACACAAAAATGTTTCATAATGAGAAAAAAAAGCATTCTCTCTGAGGTTGTGTTTCCTGTATGTGCACCAGGACATTGTGATGACACTGAAGGAAAAGCTGTCTCTGAGCCGTATTGAACTCTTCTCCCTGGTGCTGGAGCAGAAGCACAGCATCAGCAAACTACTGCTGCTGCACGATGAGGAGCAGATTCAGCAGGTGCCCAAACCCACACCCAGACTCACCTGAATGACAATTAGTAATTTTTTTTTTGTTAAATAGGCATATTTAACAGCACTGACCTGCATTATAAAATGCAGAATGTTTGAGGAATACTGTGCATGTGTGTGTCCAGGTGGTCCAGAAGAAAGAGGCCCATGACTACAGGTGTCTCTTCCGCATTTGTTTCATGCCCAAAAACTTCCAGACTCTGCTGCAGGAGGATCCAACAGCCTTCGAATACCTCTACCTGCAGGTAAACAGATGAAACTAGTTTGGTTTGTCAGGTCTTAAATTGTTAATCAAACTTTATAGCTTATGCATTTTTAGTTTTAGTCATTTTAATTTGATTTGAAACATGGATACAGGACTATATTATGTTATGTTTAAGTTTTACCACTTGTCCTGTTTTTGTCACTTCCTGTTTGCCTTAGGGGGTGAATGATGTGCTGCAGGAGCGCTTTGCTGTAGAGATGAGGTGTAACACTGCCTTGAGACTCGCTGCCCTGCACATCCAGGAGAGGTTGGCGAGCTGTGGACAGTCATCAAAGACCAACCTGAAAGTCATCACGTGAGACATGATGAATGCATATTTACTGCCTCTGATTTAGTGAACGTAGGGTATTCCACTTGTCAGGATGCCATTACAAAGTGGGGTTCCATACAGTAAAAAGTAAAAGATATTAATCCAATAAGGCACTTTTTTTTTCGATCATATAATCCCATAGTTATTATCTACTCCCCCATGACACACTGCTAAAAGGCAAACTCTGTAATAACATTAAATATTTCCTTCTCCTGGAAGGAATACTGTAGGCTGCAGAAGAAACAAATACGAATCAGATTCAGCTCTATTAACTTGAAATCACGTTTGTGTTTGTTCCAGGAAGACATGGGGCATTGAGAACTTTGTGTCATCCACATTGTTGAGGAACATGCGAGAGAAAGATCTGAGGAAGGCCATCGGCTACCACATGAAGAAGAGCCAGTCACTGCACGATCCCAAGCAGAAGGGCACCTCAGTCGATCAGGCTCGAATAAACTACCTGGAGGAGCTGGCAGATCTGAAGTCATTCGGAGGCAAAAACTTCAGTGCCACCATGATGGTAGGGTCTGGGATGTTGTTGAGATGCGGTTGATTAAGGTCCCAATACATTTTTCTCATCCAACCTTCTGCTAAATGACCCCTCCCCCACCCTGAAGCTCCAGGATAGGGAGTCTATGGTGACCCTGCTGGTGGGGGCACGGTATGGGGTTAGCCAGGTGGTCAACCACAAGCTCAGCATCCTGTCCACCTTGACAGAATTCACCTGCATCACACGCATTGAGCTGCTACCTGAATCAGACAAGGTCAGCCTGGTCAAAATATACCTGCAGGACATTAAGGTAAGAGCTGGAGTGCACACACTGACAAGATACTGCTAACACTTTTACATTTAAGTCACTGAATCGGACACTGCTACGAAGATCGCTCATATGAGGTTGAGCATCAATTAGCATTCATACTTCACCACTGTATTTGTATTTGTTGGGATTATATTATAAAGTGTTGTGCTGCACCTATAGTTTGGAAACATGGGTTTAGCTTCTTTATATTGTCAGAATGCTGTTTAATCAAACCTGCTGGATGTCTGTAATAAGAAGAGTGCTAATTAGTTTTCACCATAAAAAGGTCTACCATTTGTATACTGATGTGGAGGCATCAGTATACAAAGAGCATTGCTTTGTTATCGGTATTACAACAGGAATACTGTATGCTCATCTTATTTCCCCTGCCAACATCATCTATTTCCTCTCTTTCCATGTCTCATCCCATCCCATGTCGTCTTGTCTCCTCTCTCTTACACAAAGCCCATCACATTGCTGTTGGAGTCAGTGGCAGCCAAAGATATGTCCTGCCTAATAGCAGGGTACTGTCGCGTTTTTGTTGACCCCAGCCTCAACATCTTTCCCTGGATAGATGACCAAAGGAAGCACAGAGTGTCCGCTGAGGAAGGTACAAGGAAAAGACATTTCCACAAAAATATACAGCTTTTGAATTAACACGTAGCTCTTGGGTTGGGCAGATGGACAATACCACCACTGAGCCCATCCAAAGATTTATCTTGTGACATAATTTGATGAATGTTAGATGACAGTGACTGTCACTGCACTAATGTGTGAAACACTCATGGTTACCCAGTGGCGTTAACGGTGTAAGTGGAGCCACAGAGTGAAGGTTAATCGCTCAAACAAACTATATTTATATTGTCAAATTGTCAAAAAGCTACTCCATTACTGCAAAAACCACAACAACAATAGACAAAACACAGCTGCAAACACAAAATGGAAACCACACACTAGAACTGAGAGAATATGCAGATGCCAAATAAAGAAGAATCCAAATAAAGAAGGGTAGACTTAAATGCAGCAAGTAACTCTGCTCATTTCATTCTCAACGTCTGGTGTTGCTCTTGCATCCCTGCTGTGGCTTTAGCATTTCTTTCTGTTTAATGCACTTGTGTGAGACATTCACTGACTGTATGACAGTATGTAAAGGGTTAGTAAAACCCCCCCCTCCATACTATCGTCCACCTTGATGTCGCATTGTCATTTGACAATTTTTGCAGACATGCCCAAACTGTTATGTCATCGTTAAAGTTGGATTTTGATCCAGATCTTTGTTTTGTTCCCAGGTTACGTCTCCCGCTGTGGCAGCAACTCAGATGACTCCTCAGACCTGGACATGGAACCACTAGTGAGCCTGGTGTCTCTCAATGAGAAGCCGTGTCCCCGCGTCAGATCCTCCTCTGATCCCGATGGGAGAAAAAGAAAAGACAGGAGGAGAAACAAAGAGAGGGAAAAGGGAGCTAAAACTTGGGAAGATAAAAAATCAAAGCCAAATGAAGAAAAAGATACTGACACTGAAAAGGAAAAGTCTTTGCTGAATAACAATAAAGACGCTGAGAGTGAAAACAGGGAACGCCAAGAGGAGACAGAAGGAGCGCAGGATGGGGGCCCAGTGCAGATTGAAGTGGCAGACCATGACTCACAGGAACAACAGGAAAAGGTGGGGGAGGAAGGGGTTGAAGAAGAGGTGCAAGTAGCAGAGGAACAGCCATCCATATCAGACCCGTCAGATTCTTGTCAAACAGACTCTCGTGTCCTCAGCAGCCCCTCCAGCGATTCCCTAGATGCTTTGGAGGAAGATGATTTACTGATGTGTTCCTCCAGCCACCTCAGTGCTCCCTCACAAAGTTACTCACACGTCCCCTCTCCCCTTCAGCGTAATCCTTATTCTCATAGACATGTCCAGGCTCACCTCCTCGCACCACCCCCAGCTCACTCCCATCCCCTCATCCACCTCAATAGCCAGGACATGAGGGGCGGCCGCTGCAGGAGATCAGGCGATGGAGCTGATCCTCAACTAATCGCACCTGTCTTAACCTCTCAGAGCCTCCATCATGCCCAAAACTGTTCAAGTGACCTCTGCTCTGATGGGAGTTCCCTCTGCTTTGCGGAGCTCTCTCGCCTCGTGGACTTCTTGCCGAGCCCTCCTGAGGCCAGTGAGGACGAGGATGATGAAGAAGAGGAGTTGAGGAGGAGAAGGGACATGTTGAAAGAAATGGACCAGTCAGCGAGAAGAGCAGGAGAAGGAGGAAGCGTAAGTGGGGAGGGTGGCTGTAAAGAATACCCACTGTCCCTTTCCCCGTCCTCTGCCTCCTCCCACATGGACTTTGTGTTTAACTTTGACCAGAGCGACGCTCGCTGCTACTACAAACTCTGCTCCAGCATCACCCCAGACAGCGCCCCGAGCCAACCCCGCCTCCTCTATCATAATGAAGAAGAGAGCTGCGAGGAAGAAGATGGGGATGAGTGTATGGCTGAAGAGCTGGAGCCGATCCCCATCCTCCAGCCACCTCCAGGCTTTGGAGACAGCAGCTCTGACGAGGAGTTTTTTGACGCCAGAGATCGCTTCACTTCCCCTGAAGACCCGACGTCAGGAGCCCTGCCTAGAGGTGATTCATTGATTTTCATTGCTCTTATTGAAATATTCATTATTATTTACTCTTGTGCTGTCACTCTCCAGAGAGTAGTATAAGTAAAGGCTGTAAAATCTGCTTTTGCTGCCATCTAGTGGCTAAAGTGTCTGTGATACAGCATTGGGTTTTACGGCAATGCAACATCATTGCCAGGAAAGCGGCAGACCGCACTTTACAGTGATGCTGGATGAGGTCCAGATAACCATCGAGAATCAGCCCATAGCGCTCCATGTGGCGATGCTCTCCTGCTAGATGAGCTGCAGCAACTGCACCCATTACACACTGCCCAGTGTAAGCTGTACATACAGTACTCAAGTATTGTATACATATTTGAGGTCCAATTATACGCCACTATTTATGTAGTCACCAGGTAGTTTTACACATATTTAGGAATTACTTTAAATGACTGGACAAAGAGCAGAAACTAATAATATAATAGAATATAATATAGAATAAAATAATTTAGACCTGATATCTAATAACCAAAGGTAAATGTCCTGGTGTTGTACAATGAACACCTGAGTAGCCACTCAGTAAAGCCAATTAATTAAAACTTTGTTTTTCAGACATGTTTGACAGAGCCTTCTCTTTCCGTCCTTGCAGATATTTCCACTGAGATGAAGTTGCTCAGTACACTCAGCCTCAGTGACATCAGAATGACACATGGAGACAATGTTGGACGAGCAACAGAGGACAATAGCGGAGGTGGAGAAACATTGTTCCAGCTTAGAAAAAGATCCCGCAAGCGCCGCTCCTTCATGGAAACCAATTACACCTCCACGGTGTCATATCCAGAGCCAGATCCAGAATCAAAGCAGGACCCTGTTTCAAATGGGCTTCCTAGAAATCTTTTCACAGAAGCTAGTGATGCCGAGATTTTGAGTTCAGATCCTGAACCTTCAGAGCAAACCCAGAATCCCAGCCCAACTGTTTCCTCTCTGACTCACTCTGAAGGTGAACCAGCTCAGCTTGAGTCAAAACCAATCCTGTCCAAAACCTGTTCTCGGGGACCTGGCTCTCCATCTGCCTTGGGGACCAAAGAGCCCCAGCCCTCCTCCAAGGCCAAGACACAAGAAATGGAGATGGAACCTGACACAATGGAATCAAAGTCGGTTACAGATATGGTGAAGGCCACGTCACCAACTATTACAGTCGTCCGATGCCGAGTGGATCCAGACGGGAAGGAAAGTGCTGATCGGAGGGGTGATGGAAAGGAGCAAGGGGAGGAACAGGAGGAAATGGGTAAAGAGGGTGAAGAAGAGGAAGAGAAGGAGGAGATGACAGGTCTGTCTGGGAAGGGGCCATTCACTTCTCATATGTTTTTGCCAGAGATTGTTATGGAGGCACAGAAAGAGGACGACATGGGGGAAGAAAGGATCGAAGTAGTGAAAGGGTACAGTTCACAGAGACCACTCATATGCCCTGACAAACAATTGGAAGCCAACACACTGCCAACATCTTTGATAGAAGGTAGTAATGGCCCTCTGGGATCTCACCTAACTACACAAGAGCTTATCTCAAGTGTAGAGGAATATATGCTTGAAGGTGTGCGTGACAAGTCATACGTGCCACCACCCCCCCCACCTTCTTCTCCTCTACCTCCAGTGACAGTGTTTCACAAATCCCAAAGTGACTGTTTTGTGAGTAAACAAGACAGAAGCCAAAATGTTGGAGCCTCAAGCAAAACCTCTTCTGAGGAGACACTACTCAGCAAACAGAATCACGCTAACAAAGCACAATTACATTTACACGTCACAACCAGTGTAAATGAAGAGGAATCTATTGGTGTTGTCTGCTCTGACATGACTATTAGCGATGAAGTTAGCGACAGCACCAATTCTGACAATGTGTTTGATGACGATGAGGTAAGTAATTCATTGATGTCTAGTTCAGGTGACAAGAAAGATGACTGGAGTTTGGTGTCAGAGCCCTGCGTCAGATCTGATTCTGTCACTGCAGGCAAGGACGAGGAAATTAGGAGAGAGTCCCAAACCAGCACCAAAGCTCATTCGGTGAATTCTGATTATACCCGTGCTATAAACTCCATCACAGCAAAACTTGGAGCTGCGACTAGCATCACATCTCCAACCTTTAATTCAAGTACTGGGTCGAAAAGAGCTGTCCAACATGCAGATGTTCCATGCTCAAATCAAAATTTGGATAACCCCAGAATTGAATCAACCACTCCAAGTTTAGCTAGTCCTAGCTTGGTAAAGACAAAAACAGACATGACCAGTGGCCTCTCCAAACAGCCTTCCTCCCCAACACACTTCCGCTTCCAGGCCTGTTCACCCAGCATCATGGGCCGCTTATCTGCCTCAACGCTGAGAGGGAAGATTCAGAACTTGCCCCTGTACTTATCACGCTCGCAGGAAACCCTCCACCAGACTGGAGTGGGGAATGGAGCCCAGAGTCCTGTTGGGGAGGGCAGCTGCAACAGCGTTGACATTGCCATCCTAGTCACAGACGTTCACGATGTGACACAAACTTTAGATAGTGAACTGGGCACAACTTCGGAAACAATAGATTCAGACGATTCAGATACAACAGTGACAGGATCAGAGGTGGACGGGGAGTTTTTTGTGGAAACAACGCCAATAAACAGCTGTCATACAGGTTTACAGGTGAACAGTGTCAACTGTCCATTGCCTGTCCAGACAGAGCCCAAACCCAAACACCAGCTCCTGCCCAGTATCCAGAACACACCAGGACCAATAACCGAGCCTCCGGCCCCCGCAGTGAAAACCCTCCAGAGGGATACCTCAGGTATGACGGTCGACACCCCTGGCCCCATAAAACTTGCTCCTGAACCGAACATGGTCACAACCACAGATGCAGATGATCCAGTTTATAAAATAAATCAGTCCCCTTCCTTTCCTCCTCCAATTGTGGTGACCACACAGAATCTAAACAGGGCAGGACTTCCTTTTCAGAGTCAGTCACAGAGAGTAAAGCGGACCAGCAGCGACAGGCCATTGATGGGTCTTTGCAGACCTTCAGAGCAGACATCAGACTCAGCAAAGCCGCTTTCCTCAGGCTGCAGAATGTTTACAATCTGTGAGGATCCATCTCAGACACAGTCTCCAGCTGAGCTTGGGACCACCACACCCTTAAAGTCTGAGTTTGGCTGCAGGTCTGTGCTAACATCTGGATGTGAGTCTGTTGTGGAGGGGGTGCAGGTACCACTTGACGCTTGTGGTTGCCCAATGGTCTACACCAACTGCTTCAGTGGAGGGGACAGCTTTGATGATGAGCTGACGGTCTATGAGTTCTCCTGCCGCACACAGAGCAGCGGTGTGACCCAAACATCAGGAGCGGTTCTTCCTCTCATGACATCACCCCCTGTTCCCTCCTTCCTCTCCTCTTCCTCCAGCCACTCTCCCTCCTTTCCACGCTCAATCCTCTTCTCCTCCTCTACCTCGGAGCTCAGCCCTCTCCTCTCCCCGCTGTCCGACACCTCTGACTGTTTCCCTTCTCAAACGCACAAGGACATCATTAGTCGTTTAGGTCAGCAGCACAATCTAGAACCCCCTGCAGGCTTTCAAGAACTCCGTGCGGATGTGGATCAGCTCCTCTCAGTTCTAGAGAGCATCGGCAGTGACCGATCGGTGGCAGGTCACGGAGGTCGTCACCCCCGGGACAGCTGTCCTGCTCACTTTACGGAGAACAAGCGGGCGCTCCAGATGGAGGCCCGGCGTCTGATGTCAGGCTGCCAGAAGGTAGTGGGGATTGGGCAGAGCCCTGCCGAAATGCTTCACTCTCTGGAAGACAGCTTCCGGACCCTGGTGAAGTTGGCCAGCATATGCCTGTGGTTCTCTGGTTGCGACAGGTGTGACCGGAGGAACGTGGAGGCGGTGGCCGGGCTGGCAGATGTGGCCCGCTCATTCAGGGACTTCTGTCTGGCAGCAGAACGAGCCAGCAGCAAGCGCAGCTGCCAGGATCTGAGCACCAAGCTGCTCGCAAAACAATGCACGGCGCTCACTGCTTCTGTCTTCTGCTTCACTCAGCTGTTCCGCACCCTCACTGCACTATAAGCGGACTACAGAAGACTTAAAATGACCTTCTCGCAACCTGCGGCGACACCCCAGATACACGGGGTCACCACAGAGGCGATGTGGGGCAGTCACTGGGTTTGTCTGAGGGCAGACAAGTGGGAGATGAGGTCACCGGTGAGCTCCGTGACTCTGCGACTCTACCACAGAAACTCTCAACAACATGGATCCAGTTTGCGCCTTTGTGCACTGATCAGGCCACAGATGGTTGAGATGCATGTGGTGACTTATTAAAAGCTATATGCACGTACTGTAGCCCACATACCACACAGTCAGGCAACAACTAGACTGTAGAATGGTGCAAGCTCCTAAAGCAGACCCTGCTTGCGTCCCAGTGTTGAGGAAGTGATGTACTTGAATGTATTCTATGTCGTCTAATATGTTTTATTTATTATTTATTATTCCATTTGATTAAAGAGTGTCTGAGCAAGCGAGGAATGTAAAGATAAGGAAGCAAGACGTTTAGAAATGTTTAGAGGCTCCCCTTTAGACAGAGGAACAGTGGTGTGTGAGAGTCATGGGCCTTTTACAAGCACATGCATCCTCATACAGGAAGTGAATCAGTCAGGATTCATGCATTCACACACAGGCTCACTGACTGAACTCCTCGTCCTCGGATCTTCTGATGAGAGTGTGCTGCAGTGTACTGATGCTGACATACCTTATCTTTAGAGTCTCTTTAGGCAGACAGCGAGGACTCCTTTGAATGTTACTGTTTACAAAACCAAAAACTGGCGTGAGACATTATTTGATGGATTCACACAAATCAAGCCTGAAGTTTTCCATTTTATAAGTATTGTAGCAGAATGCTGAAGAATATGCACATTATATGACTTTATAAATCATCGTTTTAATGAGGTGCAGTCCTTTACACGTTCAGTTTGTTGCTCTTTTGACGTTTGGTATGATTTATCTAAATGTAATGCATTTTGCTAGCTTTTCTCTCATTGGGTTCTCATTGATGAAACCCTAAACCCTGCAGTGCATGCTGAGACAACCGCTTATCCTTTCAGTAAATCTGGTAATGTTTTTTTTTTTCTATTTGGCATTAACATTTGTCTAACAAGAACCTTAATTCTAAGAGGCTGTGTGAAAATGCTGCCCAACAGATATTTAAGGGATTCTGTATAGTTTTATGAGAATTTAAAACTCTTAAGTTTCACACTTTACACTTGGGTGCGAGCGTTTTGATCAGTCGGGGGAAGCTGACGTGTGCTGACCACACTGTAGCTTACACAAAGTGCATTATTTCAACAGATTATCCTGTATGGCCACAAATAGTCTTGACCCTGTGACTGAACATTGGGGTACAAATATCAGATACAGATATTCTCCGTCTGTATGTCCTTTTTTTTCAGTCTTTGAGGGACATATTGAGTGGAAGAGTCAGAATCAGACTGATGCGATCATTGGTTGACAGCTTCCTCTGATTAACCTGAAGCTTAATGTCGTGGACAAGCTGTTGTATTGGAGCATTTTCACTCAGAATCCAAATGAAAGATTGACGGACACTGGACCTGCATGTTCACTGGAGAGATTAAAGTTATCAGAAATAATTTCACCTCTACAGTACTGGGGAAACCATATGTTTTTAAATGTTTATATTTATATTAATTACAGCTGTGAAACACTTTTATCAATTAATGTGCTTGGTTCCCTTTGGTTTTAACTGAATTTTCTCTCATTTATTCCCTGATTTGCAGCAGACAAAATATTTCTTTTACCTACAATCTCCATGTGGAAATTGCCCCAAACAAATGTTGGAAAAACTTTTGTTCTTCTTCCAGTCATCTGTGCTCACGAAGCATGCTTTAACAAGCCATACAATGCATTGTTTCATCAGGGACTTTATACGTGAATGACTCAATGATGATGTCTGCTCCTGCTTTGTAATGCTCAATTGTCACCATTAAAAACAGTGTCAAGATTTTCTTTCTGAGCCTCCGTTATTACTTATGATAGTAGTAGTAGTAGTTACTAACTATTGTGAATATAGTGTGACATGTTGCAACGACAGACGCAGGAAGTGGACTAAGTTAGAGATTAACATGTTCACTTATCATTTGTAGAAAACACTAAATCAGTGGGCACGTAAACTCCCAAAAATTATTTATTCACAAAATGTCTTAAAACATGACATGGTGGAACGCGTAACCCTGTTGAGTGAATAAACAAACATTTACAAAATATACCTCTTGTTTCCCTGTGTAATGGATACCGGGGTGACAGCCCCGCTGACAGTTATAAACGGACAAAGTTGTCCTGAAACACAGAAGATCAGTGATGAGACAGGGCGACACGTCTCGCTTCCACCGAGTCCTCCATGTGTTCATGTTTATTCACAGAAATGTGCATTACAATTATCCATTTCCATCAGCACTGTAACTGTTCATTGACTTATCTGTCAGACAAGAAATCGTGTTGTTTATACATTCACAATCATTGCTTTCATCAATGTGTTATTTTAACATATAACTCACATATTCCAGTTAACCTGTTGGTTAAAGTTGCACATTTAATGCATAGATCACAGAGACACAAGTATACAAGTATCTCATTCGGACTCACACAATGCACTTATGACTAAATCAATCAATATCCACACTGAACTCAACACAAGGGGTCACGAGGCGGGAGCTAGCTTAGCGTCTTTTAGCTAACGGCTAACACGGCATACGAGGGCGACAACTATTCGTCCAAGACGGATTTCTTTAAAACATACATTTAGCGTCGCGCTAACAGTCCAATCATGCACGCACTCATAACAAATTACAGTTTTGGTGTTACTGACCTGAAACACTGGAGATCAGTGATGAGACAGGGCGACACTTCTCGCTTCTACCGAGTCCTCCATATTAATGTGGGGAACTCGCAACCGGAAGTGCTACAGGTTCGCGTTCTGTGTGAATCCCTGGTCTCACACTGCCCCCTACAGTCACTCACCCTCTACTGCACGCCAACCTGAATTGTTTAACCTTGAATAGACCCCTATATATATATGTATATATATATATATAAAAATAGAGAACCTAAACATATTAACTGTACAGCAGAGTTACATCACACACCAAAAAAAAAAACATATTACATATAAACACATTCACAAATGTGTTGCACACATTCGTGGGCATCACACCTGCAATGAAAAAACACAAAATCAACCGGAAGAAAAGGAAATTATTTAAATGTAAGATGTTTTATCAGCCCCCAAGGAATAACCAAGCAACTGACTATAGCAACTGCTAAATAGGAAAACTGAGAAAACAAAATACTAACTTCTGACTTAGCGGTTCCTAGAAACCTTAACTTTTATTGTCTCTGTTCAAATTTATTTTATATGTAACCCTTGTGCCATCTATTTGATAAAAAATAATGAAGGAAATAATGGTTATTTAGGGTTGGGTAAGGGTAATTTATGGTTATTTTCCATTAGGTAAAATTGGTTGTAAGACAACTCCATACTCATCATCACTGCCGGCTTGGTTTGGAGGATTCTGAGTGACAGCATCTACTGATGATCCAGCAGTGTTGCATTTTACTCCAAAAATGTCCCAGCTTTCAGGTAACAGGCCGTGGTTGAACATGAACACGGAAAGCACAGAAAACACCAAGGTGGTTAACAGGGTGCACAGCATGGAGAATGTTCGGAAAGGGAAGTTTTGGACGTAGACGCCATCTTCCAGAGTACAACCAGGAAGATGAAGAACAACAGGGAGGCCTATCGTGTTCTCTCCCACCAGAATCCTTACGATCAGCCCTGTAACATAACCCACTGTGGCACCATAAGCATTGGTCACCTGAAAGAAGAGCACGCAGACCAGATGGGGGAATATGAGGGTGTAGGAAACATCTGCTCCAAGAATCCAGAGGATCAGGGTGCTTTTGGTGTAGAACGTTATGGATGTCCCGACCACACCCACAACAACCACTCCGATCCGAATCACCCATTGCATTTCACAGTCTGAAGCCTGCAGCCCGGAGTCACACAGAAGGAGACACTTTGTTATTCATTGTGCTTTGAAATTATTTCATGTGATATGTATTTTAGTTTCCAGTGAAAGGTCGAGACACACGCCATCAACACCATCCTGACTCCTCACCTGTTGGCGCAGGATTCTTTTGTAGATGTTTGTTGAGAACACTGAAGTTGCAGATAACAGGGCTGAGTCTGTGGACGACATGACAGCGGCCGCCATGGCTCCAATTCCAATGATGGAGATGTAGTTTGGAGTGAGGAACTGTAGAGCCAAGGGAAGGACAAATGTTTGCTCGCCGCGCTCGTATGGAGACGGAGAGCCATACAGTGTCAGGTTCCAGTCTGGACAGGAGAATGAACCGGAGCCATTTTATGAACATTCTTCAGCAAAATATTGTATCCATGCTGCACTCGAGCAGACTAAAGGTGATTTGCCTTTGGAAAATGAAGGAACTATTTTTTGTTATCACACTTATTAAAGTAGTGACTTTTTAGCCCACTGGGGCAATGGAACAAATAGTAAACACAAAAATGATAAACTGGGGAGACTCCCACCTGTGGAGGCAGCGACAGCCCCTACTACCATAGGGGGGATTCCCAATATGGCGACCATGAAGGCGGCAGCATAGCAGGTATACTGGGCCGAGCGTGATGAGGAGGCAGACAGCACCCTCTGCTGGAAGCACTGGAAGGAAACACTGCCAAGACCCTAGGAAAAGAAGCCGCGGGAGAGAAGGATGCTGCATGATGAGGACGTAGAAAGATGAAATAAACTGGTAACAGCATCTCTCTGAGAACAAATCAAGAAAAACACCTTTCAAGTTGCAGAAGAAACAAGAAAAGTGTAGACTACACAGTGGTGGGCAAGGCCTTCTCTGCTGGCCTAAACCTGCTCAGGAAAGGTAATAAAATTCTTCTTCATGTTGCTTGCAGTGTTCTATATTACAGTAGAGTTTGTATCAGGCCAGCTGGAAGGTCTTATGCTGAACTGGACATGTATGTGTCCTGTGATTGGTTAAGCACACACACAAGAGTCTGAAAGGCGGCAATTTGGAACTAGTCCCGCTGATCACCGTGACTTTCTTCAGAGGAAAAATCTGAAGGCACTGTATTATATCCTATGCCAGTCAATTGGCTCCCAGGGGAATTACACCAAGTACATCACAATTTTAACTTTCTCTCTTATATATCAATAATACATTCCAAACCACTGACCACAGTCGGCCAAAGAGCAATGACACAGTGCTAGAGATTGTTAATGCTGTGTATAAAAGGTCCTGTGTGCCAGTGTATGCTATTGGTGGTTCAGTATTTACCAGCAATAGGAAGTCATCAATCCACTGCCAGACTTTGTCGTGTTTCAGAGAGCCAATCCAGGGTTCTTGCAATGTGTTGTTCACAGCAGTCTGGAGAATGTTTGTTGATGTGGTGTTGACCAGGAGGAAGGGGACACACAGCCACTGCAAACAAACATTGGCTTAAGACTCATGAAAACATTTTAAATGACCTATAAACTTTGCTTTGATGTGAGTTTCTTTTCCACCTACACTTCAATCAATAGAAACGTCTTATGGGCTTTTGACAGCGGAGTGGAGCTTCATGGAAGCTATTCAACTGTGCATGTCTTAAAAATAGATGTTGTTGATTATTGTAACTCACCAAACTGACGAAAATCAGAGAGAGCTGGATGACGTCAGTGTAAGCCACCGAATAGAGGCCGCCCAACAAAGTATAGAGAATGGCCACAGCCGACGAGATCCAAACAGAGTAGACAAAGGGCAGGTCTAGAATTACAGTCATCGTCGCTCCTGGAGGATAAACCCACAAACAGGGATCAAAGCTGTTCTTGTGTCCACTTCATGTAAATGTGTGTATTGCACGTATCATGTGTGTTTACCTAAACCGAGCAGAGTGCAGGACACCCACAGCACATCAGCCGCCAGAGAAGGCAGTACAAGAGCCGCGCTCAGTACTTTGCCATACCTCTTCTGGAATGGGTCCATCATGGTGACATACATGTTGTCCCTCATTGGCTTGGCAAAGAAAAGACCACCTTCGAAGTGGATGAGATAAGAACTACGATGATAAGGTGCAACCCAAATACCTTTGACGCAGCATATCTTTGACCATGTCCTTGTAAGGACCTGTACGTTGGTGACTTTGCTGTCTTTATGGTGGATGTCTTACCTAATATGAAAGACACTGAGTACTGTATCGGCATAAGAGCCCATACCAGGCCCAGTTTGGGGTTGTACACTGCCTCAGCAACGCCCAGGATAAAACCACCTCCAACCCATGTAGCTGAAGAAAAGGCAGAGGTTACTGCTGAGGTTAGATGTTGACCTTGAATGTCTTGTAACATTTTACAACATTAATAAGAAGGTGTTGTTGTTTTACAGATGTCCTTTGCTCTGCGAGACCAAACACTGGGCTATCTGTTTATTATATGCATGGCTGCATTCACAGATATGTCCTGTTGTAAAGAGAAACTGAAAGGTTGTCTCAACCAGCTTAAATAAACAACATAGTCCCTAAACTCAACAGAAATATTAAACCTAACAAGACCATTTTAGCCTTTATCAGCTACTGAGTCCCACTGAAGGAAACTTACCAGTCATGGTGAAGATACCAACCACCACGCCGATATTCCTGCCCCCGAGGAGCACCACTTCGGTCCTATCTCCATGACTGTTCCTCTCTGCCACCCTGGCCTTTCGGGCAGCATACACCCCTGTTCCCAGAATCATGATGTAGAACAACAGTACTGCAGCCACCCCAGGTATGTTCAGAGCCATGGTGGCGAGCCACTGTGGAGCACGGTGAGAGCAGTCAGCTGGATGGCCAGTGAGTCCTGATGGCGCAAGCTCGCGTCATGGGTCATGAACCACAAGACGTGCAATGCAACCTAGATGAAGAAAATGCTTTTGTAGCCAAGATTGAGTCGTTGACAATATCGCTGTTTTATTTGCAAGGTTAAATGTAGCAAGAACTATTAATCCTAAATCCAAACTGATGCAAGTGCAATAACCACTGCTTTAAAATTAAAATGCTCACCTCTGCGCTGAGAGAAAGGTTGAATAAAACAGGTCCTGATCCCAGGGAATGATCAAGTGCAGCAGGTGCAGCTCCTCCCTGAAGCTGCTAGAGAAGGAGGACTCTCTGTTCCTCAGCTCAACCTCCCCTTGAGGCAGAGTTTGCAGAACTAAGGCCATAGCTGCAGGAGCTGTTGACATGAATGAATATTGTAATGTGGGTGTGACACAGATAAACAGAGAGACCAAGGGTACATTTCCTTTAATGTGGATAATAAAATCAATGTCCATGTTGGCTCCATGTTGACCTGCTTTGAGTGTTGAGCAATAGGTCGACTTCCTCATGGATGATGATGATGGAATGATAAAGTCAAGTAGGTGCAATGCACCTATAAAGGGAGAACATGCAACCTCCATCCACAGCAGAGAAGAAGAAGTTGTCTCTTGGGTCATTTAATGGAGCTCTGCAGAGGTTCACCTCCAACACAGCCCACGGAGTCACAGGACAAGGTTTTTTAAACAGAAATATGAGAGAACAAAAATGATGAAAGGGGGAGACCTGATAGCTCCCAGGGACAACAACAATAGCACGAGGATGCCAGGACCTCTCTCGCATGGGAGAGGAAGGTTGAGAGATCACCAGGTGAAGAGGCTCACACTTAACGACTTTACGACCAGTTCCTCATACTGATAAAGATCACCTCTGTTAGACACTCGTAAAACCAACCAGTCTCGTGAAGCTTTTTTTCACCCCGCATACAATCACTGATGAAACAAAGGAGGTGTGTAAACAGCATGTAAATAATGAACAGGTTCAAATCAGTATTTAAAAAAATGAACTTGTGTTTTATGGGCGGCATGGGTCAATTGGAGGGTTGCTGGTTCACTTTCATAGACTGACAGGGGCAGGCAGAGTTGGGAAGATTACTCTGGAAATATAAATGGTTACAATTACAAGTTACAAGTTGAAAATGTAATGCTCATGTAACTATTTAAATGACTTTCTCAAAGTCATGTAACTAATTCTAATTACATTTGATTACTTTTTGAAATGGGGGTGACAATATCTGTCATACATGAATACTAATACTGATAATAATAATAATAATAATAATAATACTGGATACAACGTGAACACTAAGCCACATCACAGGGGGCCAAATAAAGGTTTGTTGGTTTTGGGGAGGCTCCCACCCCATCAGAGCTCCGGCGCGACCTTGGCCCACTGTTGGGCCACCACCTTCAGTTCTGTGGTCATTGTTTTAAATTTGTTCCATTTTTCCACATGTCTTAATCATCAGTCAATGGTGACATGATTAGTTGTGGCTGCGCCGCAGGGAAGGTTATGCAGGTTTGCAAATATTGACTCGCTTTGTGCTCTCTCCTCTCGGTCTACCTCTGGCAAACTGTCAGTTTACGCTCAAACACACCTCACCCCCTGAGATCAAACACGGAGAGAACAAACAAGTAAACAAACTTATCTAAGATGGAAATCTATTACTCCCTCACTTAATATCAAACAGTTTCACTGTATCATGTTTGCAGGTCAAACTGATAAGTGATAAATGAGACGGATCATCATCCAGTGTGGCCCTGCCATCAGCGACAATGCACTGAAACAGTATATAGACAGGAGCAGGAGGTGATTATTAGAGTGTTTTATTTGATAGTAAGTTGCACACTGCCAAGTACAGATACTTAGAATGGCATCACAACAAATCACAAGGTGACAGAAGAGTGTTAACATCAAAAGCAAAATGATTTCACTTGCAGCATTTACTGCACAGCTTCGGTGACTTTCTTAAAAACCTGTGAACCTGTAGCTCTCATTTGAATGAGAAAAGAACATAACAGCCCATCAAATGGATGAAAGGAGAGATCATGGGGAGGATGAGATGAGTCCTTTTAAAATAAAATTGCAGCTAAAAAACAAATGTTGTTGAATTGGAAGTCCCCCCTCACACTCCAGGAGATGGACGTCTGTCACTAAGATGCAACACAGAGCTGATGAGAGTGCTCATGCTATGTTGAGTATCCTGACTGTGCCTAAAAGTGCTCAATAAAGTAAACTAATAAATTAAAAAAGGGAATACAATTGACAAAGTTACAGTATTTACAACACTGATTGAAATAAGTTGAACTCCCATATTGGAAACTGTTTTAAATGACCTATCATTTTTTGAACAAATATACATCCATCAACATGAATCATTGAGCTGTTTGTTTATATCGAGATGATGAGGGGAATAAATCCTTCCAGTGCAATGTGTGGATACCATCTTTGGTAATACTGAATTCACTTGTGTTTTATTTCAGTCTCTGGTACTTGGTAGTTAAAAACGTGGATGTATTAAATAAATTAAATGTTCCCGTCAACTGAACACTAAAAAAAAAAAAGAACATTTATTAATATAAAAATTAACAGCAATCAACTGAGACTGTAAAGTGATTGTTTCACACATTTATCTGACAGCGCTAAAAGGTGGAGATGTAGAAAGGGACTCACGAGCATAACACGTGGTTGAAGCCGCTGTCGACAGAGCTCAGGATTGGCATCGTTCTGGAGAGGCTGCAAAATGATGCTGACTTCAAGGAGAGCAAAATAGCCTCCACAATTCTCAACTGAAGAATGTTTGAAGCATCGCAGCTCATCCCAGAAACTTCCAGACGGACTTTCAATGAAGCTCTTTGCTTGTTGACTTTCATGCTTATGTTTAAATGAAATTACGTGCGTGCTATCAAACCTGGCAACCATTACTTTCGTTGCCAGCCCTGCATCATCACCAGACTCATTTCAGCAGCTGATTGAGGAAGGTGCTGGCGATGACTCCAGCGATGAGGATGAGGACCATAACTAGCAGCGCCAGTCCCCGTCGTATAACCAGTTGCGTTAGAGAGAGAACATTGCCCACTGTCGTGGTTGTGTATGTGTTACAGGCGTCGCCCTCGCCAGCAGTCTCACAGCTTGACTCGGTTGCGCTGACCTGGGCCTGGTTGTGAGTCGGGTCTGTAGATGGGAGACATTGAACACATCAGAATCAGGTGTGGCAGGGCTGTGTCTGAGGGAGAACACAACAGGAGATCGTGCGCTGGCGTAACAAAAATACAAATATCTCAAAATTACAAAGTGGTGCCAGACCCAGAGCAATTACAGCTGGAATTAATGAATATCTGCACTGGTGTAGTAACTCAAGGCAGCTTCTGTATATTTATTTTGTCTCACTCACCTGTAAATTATGGTCTCACTTGTCCATGGTGATAATAAAACGTCCTTTATAGACGACTAGTTAATTCTACAATCTCTACATGCAGTGAATTGATTCTAATTACATCTTGTACTTGATTCTAAATGCATCTCTGGTTAGATGCTAAACTGCGTTTCTGTATTCGTACATGTGCAATGACAATAAAGTTGAATCAAACAGAGACATTATGTCTGAGCAGAGAAACTCCTGTGTTGTTCATGTGTGAAAGGAGAACTCTGTATTTACCTTTCTCCTCCATCCTGACCTTATCCTCTTTCTTCTGGACTCCTGCTCTCACACGAGCCTGATTCAAAATCAAAAGGTTGAAATTTACAGATTAAGCCATTTGCAAATGCAGCCGTTGGACGGCCAGTGGACGTGGGCACACACCTCTTCAGCGGCCCTCTTCCAATCAAGTTTGTACAAAAATACCAAGAAGAAAACTGACTGCATCAGCACAGAAACGGCAGTTCCTGTCCACAGTCCTGTTGCAGAGACGTGTTGTTAATGGCTTTGCTGAATGTTTCTTCACAAACAGGACATGAGGCTAGGCCATAATCGCAGCTCGTGATTTTCTCACCTACGATCCCCATATCTGCTGCAAACATCAGGGACACACCGATGGGGAAGCCGATGACGTAGTATCCCACCAGGTTACAGAGAGCACCAACCTGGGGTCTGCCTACGCCTCTGAGAACTCCTCCAGCCACACCCTGCGAAACCCCAACACATCACACTTCTGGCCGTCTTGGTCAGATCCGAAATGCACGACATTGTTGTTGGACCTGTTTCTCACCGCAGTGGCATCGAAGATATGCATGAAGCAAAATATAATCATGATGTCAGAAACCCTCTGTAGAATGTCTCTGAAAAAACACGGAGGCAGAGATTAGATGAACTGAGCTTCCAAATACCAAAAACCAAATCTGAAGCCATCTGAAAAGTAGGATCCATGATTAATATTTGACTCAAAGTGTGAGAGATTTCGAATTAGATTTGTTAATGTTAACTGTACTGGGACTAACTACGATTTTGCAAATGTAGGTAGAAAGGATGTTTGAGGCGTCACTTCAACGTCATGCTGATGGCAACATTAGTTAATGAACGACAGTCAGGGCAGGAAAAGACAGAAAAGACAGACAAGACAGTTGGACTATTCTGTTGGTGCTTGGAAGTGAAAGGTTCCTCCAGACTTGTTACCCACTGCTCTGAGGTGAAAATGTATCCAATGACATTTCTGGCGATGCTCAGACTACCTCCAATAACACACGCAATTACGGCTGTAAGAGAGTAAAATAAATATATTATTAAAAAAAACACTGAACAGATTTAAATCAAAAGGAAGAAGAGAACCTGGGCACCTTTAAATATGTATACAACATTTGGAAACCGATTAAAACCAGGTGTAATCCAGTGTCAACACTTCAGTGAGATGCTTTGTATATTTGTGCCTCTGGCACAGATTTAACATTTCAAGAACTACATTATCATCAAGGCTAGCTGAGTCCTCAAATGTTGCCTCATGTGTGTACATTGGAAGGGTTTTGTTGGAAGGTTGTAAATTGTCTGCAATGCCTCTGGATTTATTTTATTTGGAAAAGACTTTAAAGTCCTCCTCACGATCCACAAAGCTCGTGACGGTGAGGCAGCTTCATATCAGAGCACTACGCTCATGGCTCCTAGAATCCTGGAGGCATCTTCTAGTAAAATGTGAATTGTGTCCCGATCGCCTCACAAGAAAGTACCACTAACACCACACAAGAGGTTTGGCCCTTACATCCACAGATGATGGGGATTCTGGATGATAACTTGGCCTGCTCTATGTTTCCTGCTCCGAGAGCGTTCCCCACTCGAGCGCTGGCGGCTGCAGAGAATCCCAATGGGAACTGAGGGAAAACAGAGAAGTAATAATCGGAGGTGTGCTCAAGCTTTTGCTTGGAGCAGAAATTCGGCATCTGTAATTACCATGTAAGCTAACACGGCTAGCTCATATCCCACGGACTGAGCTCCGAGCTCGGTTTCACTGATCAGCCCCGCCAGGAATCCTCCCAGCTCGAACATCCACCACTCCAGACACAGCATGAGCATGCTGGGAATGGCCAGCCGCATGAAGGGCCCCCACTCCTGCAGACAGTCCACCGACCAACCTGCGAGTCACAGGTCCACACGTTAACAGCGCTTCATTTCATGTTAGGGAGGCAGCATGGCCATGTATACGTGAGAAATGTAGTGATTTCACTTCAAAGTCCAAGCACAAGACAGACAGACAGACACTGAGTAATTCTATTGCACAAAAGGGCTTAAAGTTTAATAGCTCCGGTAAAGAGTGCTCACGTAATACATTACTATCCCTGCTAATTTTTACTTCAAGTTAGGAACAAAATGTTCTACTGTTTGACACGCACATGACTGAGCAGTTACATCACCGATAAGGTTTTTTGCTTTTTCTTTTATTGCTTGAAATGCAGCAGGCAGAACAAACTGTCTTGAGAATGTAGAGCTGCATAATGATAATTTACAAAACGAATCTCTTCGTACGAGCAGCAGCAATGAGAGGGCGGAATAAGGGCAAACAAATAAAAGAAAGAAAGAATGAAACGCTGTGAGATCTGAGAACAATCCCAGGCATCACTGTGACGTGGTCTCGACGCGGCATTACGCAGTCTACCTGTGTTTATACTCGTCAGAGTCAAACATTACACACAGGAATTATTGTCACAGATCTGAAGGATGAAACGTTGGGGTTAAGATTAAGGTTAAAAGTGACATTAAAACCACGTTAAAAAGCAAGGTCAGGTCATACCTCCCCACGTCAGCTTGTGCAGACCCCTCCAGCAGATGTAAATGTACAAAAACACAGCCAGCAAGTACTGAGAGATGCAATTGGCAGCTGCAGATCCACTTGGAGAAAAAGCAACAGACGAGTAAAGAGAAGCTGAAGCACAGGTTTCTCACAGATAGAATAGGGCTGTAATATTGATTATCAGTCTAGTGCAAATTGGTGGATGGATAATAATACGAGAGTCATTACAAGCAGAAATGTCTCATTGCGTCTGGAGACAGCGATTTAAAAATACTTACGCGACACCCAAATCCAGAAGAAAGAGGAAAATGTAGTTGATGACGGCATTGAGGAGATTGACAATCAGTCCGGTTATGACCTGAGGCCATATGATGCCCTGCAGCGCACAAAACACGGCTCACGTTCACGTTCACTTTCACCACTGAGGGAGGTGCGTCAACAAAGTTTACAAGTGACCCAAAGCGTCACCTGGTTTTGAAGATATCGCCCTTGTAGCTGGTACATGAACGCTGCCTGCAGGAGGGGAGCACAGCAGTTATTTTGGCACAGGCAAAGGGAAACTTTGGGCATGTTCATTTTAACAAGGGATTCTTCTCCCTGATCAAACAGTGATCGTAAAAAAACAATTCAAGAACTCTCATTGTAAAGCCCATTTGGATCTATCTATTAAACGGCACAAAAGTAATGCCGAGGCTCGTGCAAATATTCAGTTTTATTTGTATAGTTCCAAATCATAAGAGACGTTATCTCAAGGCGCTTTTTTCAAATGATTCAGTCCTGAAAATATTTAGTCCAAAAATAAAGCTTCTACAAACTTGAAATGTTCTGAAATGCGAAATGAAATATCGAATATTTCTCACCGGGAGTGCAGGCATGAAGATCTTCACATACGTCTGTGACAGGCTTCATGTGGAAACACAACCACAAACAATACAAATATGCTCAAATGTGAAAATGCACGCGCAACCGAGATTTCTGATTTACATCAGATGGGCATGCATGACGGTGTGAGTCATTCGGATTCAGTTTTGGGGGAAATGTCAACAACAAGACAGTTCGGTCAGATTAATAGAATGACCTTGACCCTTCTAGATTTTGACGGTGTAAACTGTCGGTCTGGATGAGAAGCCAAACCATGACGAGCCCATGTGGCGTTCAGGGGAGTGGACGAGGACTGACCTTGCAACGTCGGGGCTTTGTCTGACAGCCAGGAGGAGAGGTTCGGTGTTGATGAGGATGGCCCAGCAAGGGAAACAGGCCAGCAGCAGAATCAAAACCCCCCGCTGGAGAATCACACCTACACGCTTCAAGTTCCCGCTCCCATACGTCTGCATACAGGTTGACGCTTAAATAAGCAGTGTAGGAAAACACACAGTCATAGCAATAACAAAGGGTGTGAGTTATCTCAACACAGGAGCTCATTGTTCTGCTGTTTTGAAGGAGACAGCAGGAGAAGTGGGGAGCCCAGCAGTGCTGGCTGTGGAGGCCTAGGTTAGATAACAGCACCTGGTGAGAACACTACCTGAGATATGAGGGTATCGCAGGTTAACGACAAACCACAGCCAATGGACACACCCGTGACATTAACCACCTGCAAATGACAACAAAACATGGCTTAGGGGACAAAAACAAAACAGATTGAGATGGAGTGGAACCTGTCTTCTCACCGCAATTGCTAATGCGACTCCAGCGAGTTCAGTTTTCCCCATGTGACCACAAAACACTGTGCTGACGAAACTGATCATAAAAACCATGAGCTGGGAAATAACCTGGAGGATAGAAACAGAGACAGGACAACCCTGGAGTAACCCCTGATACATCCGTAGAGAAAACAAGACATGAACACATCATGAGACTGGAGAAATATCTCACCACAAAATAGGAGACGATCACCATTTATATTACACACAACTATTCAGCTGAGTGGAGCAGTGTCTCTGTGTATATTCAACAGTTAATACCTATAGCAACGGGACATTCTGAGACGGAAGGAAAAGCAGATATAGGTAGCGGTGAAATGCATTCTGGGGCTCTCACTCTGGTCATGTACGCTGTGTGTGTTTCCATCGTGACCTCTTGTCTCTGTCAAGTCATTGTCATCTAATCACTAACTAATACAAACACAATATTGAGACAGAGGTAACAACCTGAGCACCGTCAAGCTTCTTTCAAGCTAAGTGGTTTTCAGAAATGATCTTGAGAACTGGATCAATCACAGCAGGAGATTCTCTGCTCACACGCATTAACAGCAGCAGCAAATCCTCTGCAGGATTCAGGTGAAGAAGCAAGCGGAGGAAGGACTTATCGTATTAATTCTGCTGTGGAGATCACGTGGTTTTGCCTCCAGCACATCTGTGAAGAATCTGGGGCCAGATGGAGGTTGAAGGCTGTCCCTTGGACACACACGTGCCCAGCGGAGAAATGCTGCATGTTCTCCAGAGATCAGTGAACGTCTTAGCTCGTTTTACTGGCCTCACCCCTTCACTGACACAAGCTACAACTCAGAATGGAATTTAGGACCAAAACAGCTAAACACTGGGTCAGTGTGAAAATATAATGAGAATAAACAATTACGCTCTTTTAGATAGATAGGTAGATAGATAGATAGACAACACTGTGGACGACAACATCAGATCAGCAGGATTAAAACTCGTCAAGACAGGATTGTGCGCATGTGTTCTATTGTTGTAATTACACCTGTTATTGTTTCAGTGCTGCTTTAGAGGATTTTCTGTACTTGTTGTTAAATATAATTTCATGGAGTCATTGAGCTATATTACCACGTTGACAATTATTATTATTATTATTTTTATTCTGATTCAGTCTTACCACTGGTCCGGCTAGTTTGAAGAGTTGAACCAGCTCGTGCCTTTGCTCCTCTGTCATGAAGCATCGCAGGAGCTCGGGGCAGCGGCGCCATGTCTCCCCGGAGCCCTCCAGCGTCAGGCTGCCTCGGGGTGAGTCTTCCTCCACCTTTCCAGTGTGGCTGACGTGTGGCGGAGCAGCCATGGCGAAGCTTCAGTGTTGACCACGCGCATCATGACCTGCACTTTTATTTGAGGAGAGGGCTGAGGAGTGTCCTCTGAGCCAATCAGACTGCGGCGTCACTGAGCGCACGTGGCGCTGCGTTCATCCTCCGTGTGTGTGTGTGTGTGTGTGTGTGTGGTGTTACACTTTATACAGTGTCAGGAAGATTACTGTGAGCATGTAATAGTAGTGTAACCATTTCACTTACTTTATTTAATTTTGAATCAGAGTGATACACGAATACTACTACTACTAATAATACTTGTATATGGGTGTATCAAGCCACATCACAGCTGTCAGATAAAGGTTTGTTGTCTTTGGGGAGACTCTCAATCTCACTCCATCTGTGCACCCAACCTTTAGATCGCATCAGCACATCACGGCCAATTAATATTATCTAATAATTAAAATAAGGGGCCAATCACCTTTCACATAAAGCAGACAAAATGTCATGTTCAATTAAAAGTTCATGTGTGTGTGTCTGCCCTGTGACGAACCGCTGACGTGTGAACCCCTCCCCCCGCCTCTCGTCCCATGACACACTTTGATTAATGCTTTACAGGTAGAATCAGCAGCGCTGTCTTGAAATATCAACCCTAACCCTAACAAAGAAGTTGGACAGGGGAATTTATTCCTGACCAGTGGATTGTCCATAGGACTTTGTCTCCGTACACTATAAACAGACAGAAGAGCTCAGAAATGTAATAGCAGCCCCAAGGCAAAAGAAAAGTCTGTCATTCATTTATTTAGTCAATATTTAATCCTGAGAAAAAGGCATTCAAATAGGATCAAATTTGCTTTGTTAACAGATTTGTTTGCACATGAGACAGCACTTCCATTAACAACACTTGCATTTTATTTATAATACTTTATATTTTCATGTACTGAGTTTTAAATGTTTCACGTCGGCTGTCTGAGTGAATGAAATCGTGAGAGGGCTGACAGGGAAACAAGCTACTTGACTTGTGCCTTTCAGATTTGTGCTCACGCTGTGTTTCATTCTTTGTTTAATTTTATGTTTCATGCTGTGTTTTGATTTGTGTTTCATTCTCTTTCCTGAAATTCCAATCTGCCTTGTTTCTGTTCATTTGACTTCCTCCCTTTGTAGTAACACCCTTTATTCTGTATCAGGATGTCCCAGCGTGAAACGCCTCCAGTTCGTCCAGAAGTGATGACATCAACGAGGAGAGATCATCGTCTTTGCCTCTCTGTAAAATTCAGAATAGCTACAAACCACTGTAACCTGCCAATGTAAAAGAAAGAAATAACAATTCAGACGCATGCTTACAGGAAGCTGTATCAGCCAACTGACCGCAACGAATAAAACTTAGAAGCTGGGCTGTGTTATGCAAGGGTATAAACCTGCGTCTCCTGCTGCTGCTCAACAGGTCTGACGTCCTGCACGTGCGAGAGCGTCTTGAATTCCCAGCTCCCAAATCCTGCTCCTCTCACCGCAGGCTGGTGGAGGAGGCCGTGGAGGCTTCACACTGCAGCAGCGGCGCTACCTCCTGATGGACACCGGCACCACCCTGAAAGCTGAGGAGCTGCACTCATCTGTAGCTTATGAAACATATGAAGGCTTTAGTTTGGGCTTTAGTCAGGGAGATGCTCTGTGAGAAGAGGAAACATGATTAAATTGCCAGTACGTTAAAAAGAGTAAAGTGAACCAGAGTGTGAGGGATGGTTTGTTCCATACAGTAGCAGAACATTCAGAAATATCCACTTTCAGTTTAGTGGAATGACACAGACAGAATCTTTGTTTTCACCAATAGTTGTCATTACCATGTGTTGCTGCAGAGGGCGCTGCTGCCCAGGAAAATGTTCACAGGGCTCATGAAAGCTGAAAGAGCAGGATTATTGTTGTTGACTCCTAAACTGTTGATTGCGCAAAGAAATCTTGTGCATAATAATTGAGACGATATTTTCTCACCATTTTACAAACTATTGTTCAATCAGAGGTTAATGTTAGCTTAGGGTTAGTTGGCTAAATGTGTTGACATCAGCCTGTATTGATGGCACTTTTGAAATGTGGAGCGAAGCAGTGGCTGAGCTGTTGGCTCACACCGTCTGTCCTGCACTTGTCTGCAGGCGCTCTGGTTTCCTGCCACAGTTTGCACAATGTCTCTTATATGATCGGTGTGTCTCAAGCGCCGGCTGTGGCTCCAAGTCTGGACCGCAGAGAGCAAATGTTTGAATACATCACAACAGTGTTAGAAATCTTCACCGTAATCTTTTATGCTAACTAATCAGCAGCTCATACAAGGCTTAACCAAACAAACAGGCTCCTTTGTACATCACTGAGGTGTAAGTGACATCTTTCAATACAGCTGATCTCAGAACTTTCTCTCTCTGATAGTGGATTTTAATTTACTGCATGTCTGTTTACTACCCTCTTTTGGATGCAGGAGGGAGTTATTTTCTGGGAACTAGTCGGCGACCAGCATGTGCATCCATTTTTGCCACTTCTGGTGCGATTGTTTGTTTCTAAAATGCTGGCCTTATCTCACTATCTTTTGTACAGTCGAGGGAACTTCTCAGAACTACTCGTGTTATGTAATTATGTCAGCTCACCATACTGTACATACTGAATGAACGTCTGAGGTTGTTCATCATTGTGGTCTGATCTGCTGTTTCCACTGTTTTCAGTTGGATTCTGATGTTTACTCTGACACTGTGAGAGACAGTTGCTTTGCATTACTGCTACAGGCATTTTTTTTGAAACATATCATCTCATTGAAAAACTGCATTTAGATCTTTCACATTGCTGTAGCTTCATTTTAGAGCGGGCCTCAAACCGGTCTTAGGCGTTATGTAATACAGTTCGTACTCCCAGCTTATGATTGCACTGAGCTAAATTTGCTCCAACACTAGTGTAACCTGAGCTTGAGGGGCAGATAATGTTCAGCAGATGGCCTTGTTCCACTGTTGGGGCTGGTATTTCAAACAAGCACGATTCATTTGATGAAAAACAACCCCAGCTGTACACTATACAGCTCTGCTTCTGCATTAATAGGCTCTCCATTGCTTTGGTTGCAGAAACAGAAACAGAATAATTCATCTCAGCTTCACAGAGAAGGCTGAGAGTTTACTGTCTGTCGGCGTGGGGTCGCCACCATATGCTTCTTAACTTACGATATGGGTCAACCTATTTTGGACCAGGATGACTTTACAGACTTCCCTCTCACCCTGACACAGATGTGTCTTTGTGATGAGATTGGCGTTATAAAGGCCCCGACACTGACCGTGATGACATGGCCGTCACCCTGGGTTTAACGCGTCTTATGACTGACACCTTGGTGAAGTGCACAGAGTGCATGTATGTTTGAGACAGCTGTGCAACACGACCTTATGTCTATTTCAACAGACATGTGTACAACATAAGACCTAGTTCGTGCTACGCCATAATCAAAGCAAAAAGTAAATTCATCCTATTAGCATGTTAGCAGGCTATTATTAGGTCATTAGATCTAAAGACAAACTGATGGCATGGTGGCAATTGTAATTATGTTAATTTACGTTGTGATTTGGTGCTGTACAAATGAGAACAGATAGAATAGGACTGAATCCTTAAACAAGTAGTAAATCAAGTAAACAAGTAAATCAAATCATTATATTTTTCTCTGATTCTCTAACTGCATATACAAACTATAAAATGATTATTAAAGGTGTCACCGTGGTCCAAGTCAAGCATGGAATTAATGTGCTTTGAGATGCAAAAACATGACATGACTAGACACACGTATGTGTGTGTTATTTACTCTACAATCTGTGACGGCTGTTTATTTATTCTTATTCATATCTCTACATTGTTGACATTCAAGGAATTTGTTTCTGGCAGATCTTGACTCTCAGATCTATCTGTTCATCTCGTTGCACTTCTTCAGTTGAATTTAATCTATAGCGTGAAAAATAAAATGAGATTTGAATGTCACATTTGTGTTAAGGAGCACTTGTGTTCCAGTAGAAGCTGATTCTCCTCTATAAAAAAAAAACACAATAAGACACAAGACACCACATGTTGGTTCAGTCATGCAAAGGTTATTCCGTCTTATTTTAATTGCTCTTTATTCAAGGGATTATTGAAGAGTCAAACAGATTGCACTTCCTTTTCTTTACTTGAGAGAGACTTAATGCTGGTGTGTTTGGTAATTAGGTTTCAAATAAAGGTGTTTATTCTTGAAAAACTTTTGCTTTTACCAAAACACAAATTGAATCATGTTTCATTATTTCATATTACTTCAGTAGAAATATCTATTTGATGGTGCCTCATCCAGAGCTTAAACTTCTGCTTTTTTTAAAACGCTTCCTCTTTACCGCAGGTCTGTGGTTGACAAGAATTTGGTGATCACACTGTCATGCTACACATCATTGTTTAAGGTACAGCTGCCCACACACCCCACAGTATAAGTGTACATACACATTTGATCACAAGCTGCAAAGGTGATGAGCATTCAGTTTAAACCTATGGTGTTTATTTTCCACTTTTTTCCATATGTATTTACTGGTATAGGTGATCTATTATTGCTGTGTCTGTGAATATCTTTCTGGAAATCTATTTCAAAATCTATACGTTCCTTTTTCTTAAAGCAAAAAAGCAAGAAGTCCTGCAGTCTTCTGATGTAAGAGAGGAAGCAAAGTGTGCACACGCTGCACCAGAGACGTCATGGAAAAACACTCGACTGTGAGTGAACTCTCTCTTGTAGCATAGCAGAGTGAGCCAGCTGGTTTCTGTGTATTCACCACTGACAACACTCCTGTTGTTGCTGCAGCAATTGAGGATTCCTGTGAGCCTTTGTGTCGGATCTTTCGCTCTGATCGTCAGAACATTTCATCTTGGGCCTAGCTGTACGGACATCTATTTGTCTTAACCGAATGGGCGTTCAGAACGGCTTCATTAAAGTGAGGTCATGAGTCATTTCTCAATGACACAGTCTCATGAGAAAACACTCAAAATGTGAATCCAGATGACAAGACCTTGTTGCCTCATCTCAAGATCGACTCAAGAACAAATATTTCCCTGACAATATTTGCATTCTGACTTAAAATGGACAAATTTCTTTACCAAATAGGCTCTTTTGTACGTCACTGAGGTGTAAGTGACATCTTTCTATACATCTGATCTCTGAACTTTCTCTTTCCGATGCAGGAGGGAATTTCTAAAAAGAATATTTGATTATGCTTGCAGTGAGGGACACCACTCACAGAGAGACTCTGGTTCCTTTGCTCAGCACTGCAGCGATGACCAGATAGTGAGCGCAGTAATAGAAATATAACAGAAACAGAAAATATTCCGGATGTACAGTACATACAAAATGAGACAGGCTCAGTTCGGTGTATGCACCAGCAATGCGTTCTGTAAGGTTGGGCTCAGCTTGGCCCCCCGACCACCAAATTACCACGAGTCCAGTCTAGTTTGGGTCCAATTGAATGTTTATTCCAAATCTGAAATTCCCTCCGGTCCTAAATCCTAAATCAACCTTGGTGAACACGGGCTAATGAAAATGTACTCATTGGAAAGCCCTAAACTCCATGAGCTGTACCGGAATGCGACTGAGAAATGATAGCATTCATGGACGAGTGAGGAATGAGATGAGTCACCTAAAGCTGTTGTTTTTATCAGTCAAAGTAGCTGTACTGGCACAGTGTGTTCCCGGGACTCACATGCCACTTGTCTGTCAGCCAAACAGGAAAAAGTAGTGTTTCCTGAGAGTCAAGAAAATTGCTTGAGATAACAGTGCATGAGATGAGAGTTGAGAGGGTGGGTGTGTCGACGCGCTCGACCATAACACATAGGACCAAAAGAATGTGTAAACATACATGTTTACATACTTTTTCTGTCAGCTTTAGATCGGTGAAGCCCAGCTGAAAACGCCTCCTGCTGAAAGAGTCTATTACACGTATTTATCCTCGTTTTTATCAGTGTCCGTTACTCAAAATACTACGCTACTTAATACTCAATATCCAGTCGGTTTGTGAAGGGTTGACGTTATATGGGTTCTTGACATGCGCCATCAAACCACTCAGACAATTTTGGTGCAGAACCTGGATTTTTTTTTTTTGCCAAAACTGCCAAAAAAGTCCATTTCAGGGTGCCACACTATGTAATCACACTGTGAATGGTGCATGTGCGAGGTGTATGCACAGCAGGTGACCCACGTGCAGGCACATCCCCAACAGTGAAAAAACCTGTCAGCACAGGTGATTTGTTTTTGTCCTTGAGGGGAATTGCTGGGCCACTTTACATTGAGTTTAAAAACAAAAATACCTGCACGTAAGGACTCGGACGGTGACTTGTTCGGCAGCTTTGTGCAAACTATACATCAGTTGTGTCAATTTGTCCCATTTGGCATCTCACTGCGCTGCATGTTTTTTATTTTTGCTCCACTCTTTGCTCTGAGAGCTGCCTTCGCTTGTGGCCGCATACCGCAGCAGAGATAATCAGCAGATCCCACTTTTAACTTGCCCGACCTCCACTTCAGCCAGAACCTTTTACAGTCGTGTGTTCTGCCACCACAAAGGACTGAGGGCCGTTTACAAGACAATGACACAAAGCATGAACCTACGCCAGTGCTTTGCTTACTTTTAAAAAGAAAATAAATACGCTTCAGTCATTTCATTGTAAAATCATTTTCAGACGTTTTTTTTAGGTGTTTATTGTTCCAGGCCCCCATCCCACTGCCAGACATCCGGATCCACAGACAGCCGGTCCTGCCAGGTCAGGTGCGGTAGACTTGCTTCAGCTCCACAGAGCAAAACGTCACGTCAGCCAAGTGCTCCATGCAGGTTCTCCGGATATTTGAAATGCACCAGGCTGCTAAAGGTCTGTAAAGCGTAGGAGTGACTTATCTGCTGCCTCTGTGATTAACTTCTGGAAATTAAAAAAAAGATAGCGTTCCCTCATGGTTCAATCAGGCACTGAGTGACCCAGGTAGCAAAATGTCAGGGATGAGTTTCAGTGTGTCGCTCATGTGTTTCTCCTTCTGCAGTGATACCATATGGATACAAAGGAGCCGGCTCAGGCCTGTGGGCTTTGCTGAGAATCTCTCAAGGTCTTTCAGAGAAACCTCTGATAGTTTGTGTGCGTCAGACACAAATGGACATCGTATCGCTGCACGGATAACGAGACGAGAGCCTAGACTGTTTATGAAGTCACAAAATGAAACACTTTCCAGTGCCTGCTGTCTTTATCCAGGTTGAGAAACGTGCGGGTTGAAAGAAACTGTATTGCGCTCGTGGTTGTTTACAAAACTGTTTACGTAGTGAAATTCCATTCAAACAATTGCAACCTGATTTGCATGACCAAAGTTTGCTGCAAACAATTATTTCTCTCCAAGGTTTAACTTAGTGGAGGATTTTAGTGTTCAAAGGTCAAGGTCACGATGTCAAATAGATCTTGAACATCGACTAAAGGATGATGTTATCGGAATTCAGAGGCCAAAGAGAAGAAATAAAATCGATAAATTCCCAAACCGTCCTACAGAGCTCCTGAAGGGACATGGGAAAATGAAACGTTTCCAGTGACTGAGGCAAGAGGCAGGTGAACATAGAATAGTACAGAATAGTGCAACATTTTATAAGGGAGCAATAATTACACAGGTGAAGAGGTGTGGGCCACGGCTGATGTGGAAAAAAACCCATGAAAAAAATCCACCAAGCAGGCGAGAGGAGCAGCCGAACAAAAACACAGGGATCAGGCCAGGAATCCAACACTGATTAAACACAAAATCCACCAGGAACTAATTACTTATGAGGCCGAGCAGAACACAAAAAGGAAGGAAGGACATGAAGACAGGAAGTGAACCAACTACAAAGTAAAACAGGAAACTATAAACGGAGGTCAGGCAAGAAGTAGATACTGTTTTGTTCCGAGAAAATACCATGATATTAAAACTGATGACCAAAACTGCTCTGCAGACAGACCAGGTAGGACAAGGCCAAAGTTGTCACACTGCAGCAAAGAAAGACATTCAAACAATCGAGGAAAAACGCAGTTAGCTCACTGGCCACATGCTCTGTCGCGACAAAATGTCCCTGGATTGTTTTATCGTCCCTTGAAAGTTTTTCTGAGGTCAAGGATTGTTTTTTGATTCTTACTCGTACTGGAAGTGGCGTCGCCTCAGCAAACTGTTCATTCTGCTCCTCAGGCTTTATTTTTCCTGTTTCTCCCAAGGTCCTGGCTGAGGCAGTAGGAAGTCACACATGTGCATATCACAAGCAAGTCTTGAGTTATTATGGGCTGTAAATCGAGCAAGGCGATTAAATCAACTCAAGTAAGTCACGGGTCACATCACAACTAATGTCTAATTCTCTCGTCCAGTTTGCTCAATCAAATCAGTTTCATATTTGCAGCTTTTAATAACAAGACAGTTTCGGAGGGAAGCATGTGAAACAAATATTCTGCTGCTGTGGTGAGGAGCTGAGTAAACACACTGTCCCCTCTGATGCACAGAGACAGACAAACATTCACACCCTGAGGCAGCGGTGCTAATCACCTCGCCTGGATATTCCCTTCATCTTGATTGTTAATCAGAACCACTAATCGTTTTTGTTTGGCAGGGTAAGACCCATCTGTCCCCTCCCATGCGGCTCTCTCTGAAGTGTCTATGGTTTCCTAGTTGAGGGTGAAGGAGTGACGATGCCACCTATGACAACAATAGTGATTTGAGAATATGGACTATAAATATAACATCTGATTTGATTGGACATAGTGCCACTGGGCTCAGTTTTCGCTGACCCTTGCCATAACAAAGATGTTTTCAGTGCTGGCGCTGACAAGTGCACGATAGGCCTATCAGCAAAACTTGAAGTAGCAAATATCTCTGTTATGCTCACAATGGCACGCATTGTATTTTTGTTGTGGTTTCAAGTTCGAGCACCATGGAGATGAAATGTTTAACGACGTCTTAGAAAACATAGAGATGGCCTTGTTACCGTATACCTGCAGATTACCGCACTCCGTCACTATGATGGCCGAAACTGATTTACGACTCGCTAGCGCCGTTAATCTGGGTCCCGTCCTCCTCACTGGGCTTACGGTCCTCTCTGAAGGCCAAATAGATAAATGTTAGAAATCTCCCATGTGCCCTCTGGCTAAAAAGCTACGAGTTTTTTGTTACAGTCGCTTTCCCTTGCCACCATTTCTTAAACCCGATACCCAGCCAGTTGTTGCTGTGCCCAGTCCTTCCACTCTCAGTCTCTGAAATGTCTTCAGGGTGAAGCTGTTTGAAGTGGCCTTCCTCATCAGGCTTGTCTTGCATACCCAGTTGGTTTTGGGGATGGGAATGGTCACTGTCTGAAATGGTCTTGCATTTAGGCCCGATACAGTATGAGCCTCCTGAGCTGGACGTTATAATTCTCTCATTTAACTTACCGGAATGTGTTTGCGTCTTCATGGAGAAGACGTATAAAGTGTTTTTGTAACTTTGACTAACACTAATTATGTTTATTTATGTCCTATTAAAGAATGTGAAATATGAACGTGCTATGCTGTTATCATGTTGTTCAATTTAGCCATTTGATAGACTCTTTTTTTCCGGGCAGGTTACTGTTATGCCATCAATACGATCACCAGCATGCAGTGTGATGGTTGGCATCACACTAAGATAATCAGTGAAGAGGTGCCATTTGATCGTGATGTAACAGCTGCAGCGTTGCAGAGTTCAGCCTTCGGAGCAACAGAGACACTTCGGTCGCGTTCAAACGGCTCAAACGTCAATCATCTCTGTTCCCTCCCCGCGTGATGTGGCCTCTGTGTGTTCACGTGTCAAGCACGTTTTCATTTAACAAAGAATAACATTTCTCCTTCTCATCCCATCCCAAGCTTTGATGGAAGGTTGCAGGTTGACACAGAATACGATTCTACAGTACCTGCCTTATTTTCTTTTTAAGACCTCTGCCCTCTTCCCTTTTGAGGAAGATGGAAAAATAAATTCTAGGGCTGGCCACGATTCCTACCCATGTTTAGTGGGTTTGTAAGGGGCGGTACAGCCCTTCACCAAGTTTCATGGATATCCTTGTAGCATTTTTTGTGTTGTTCTACGCAGAAAACGTTTTTCTGTGCAACTCCAAGTTAGCATGCCACAAATTGCAAGATGACAACATGTTGATGGTTGTGAGCTGATTTGTTTGGCTGATAACTTGTTGTCATGCAATAAATACAGAACAAATGACACATTGCACACATGACTCAGAGTCATGTGGCTGAAGGGTTAATGGGCTTGTCAGTCATCTGCCATCGCAGCCCATTCTCTCGCCAGAGCCGTTCCTTTGAACCTCCTCCTCGCTGATCGCCGCTCGTGTTCTGCTGCCGGCAACTGGCCTTGTAGCAACCAGTCATGTAATAAAATCACAGACGCATAGAATCTGCAAATAAAACACAAGGCGTGGGCTTCAGTGCATTAGCAGACTAAATGAGTCAAACCGAGTGTTATTCAATAGTATTAGTGCTCACTTCTACTGTGTCTGTTGCAGGTAAGCAGGTTCATTTGTGACCTTTAAAGTTCAAGTAACATCCTTGAGATTAAGATTGCCCTTTTGGTTAGTAACATTCAGGGCCGTGGAACTCGGGCAAAGGATGATGAGACGTATGATGTCATTGTTAAAGCACTGAGAGGAGAACTTTGGATTCCTGTAAATAAAAAAGCAGGACCAGCAACAGGGCCCAGCGTGCTGCCCGTGCTTGTCTCTGGGGGAATCGGCACTTGTTTGGGCCATTGGAAGACAGTAAGACGTTGGTGTATAATGGGAAATTGGTGGCTAGAAATACAACCCTTGACGGTATTATGAAGACAGGGCTTGAAGAGACCAAGGGATGTGGTGCCAGAGCTCTTAATAAATACTTAAAGGACAAGCACTCAGGCATCTGTACACAAAATGTGCCGGACGTATTGGACCTGCTGGAGCTGCTTTTCAAAACAAGTACACTCTCAAGCCAAGACACATGTTCTCTGTTTTATTTTAGCATGCAGTTTGGCTAACCCAGGGAACATCTAAAGAATGGAGCCGTCCATTGTATTCCTGTTTGTGCAATAAGTGGGTAAATCACAAAGTTTTTTTTATGACGGAAATGAAACTGAGAGTGGCACATGCAGCAGTTTCCCAGCAGCAGGAAACTAAATCCGATGTCTCCAAATATAGGGTGAACGTGTTGTCCTCTCTATTACATTCATTACTGGCTCTTTGTCAAAAGGTGTGCTTGCCAAAACTAAACACATATGCTAACAGGCAAATACTTTGAGTCATTCCAGTCTGAGGCAACAATGTCTGTTCCACAGGGCAGCACGCCAAGCGTTATTTATATAATGAATAGTTTATACGTAATAGTTTATATAGTTCAAGCCGCTGCACAGTAACCACAAATCCGCAGAAGTGTTTTGACTTGTTTCATTTGTTGTCCTCTGAATGTGATCAGAATGTGCAGAGTGTCACTATGAATAACACTGAAGCTGCCCATGCGCTGACGGACAGTTAATGCATATCTCCCTGGATAAACAGAACGTTGCTTCATGCGCAACAGTGCAATTCAAATATGTGTTGCGTCGAGACCCCGAACTCCAAACATCTCCAGTTGTGTAGCAGATTTACACATGTGTCTCTCAAACTCTGGAGACTGGGACACAGACCACTCCTTCAGTGAGCATCTGTCCTGAAACAATGTGCTGTTTAAATGGATCCGCCGTGGGACGAAGATAAAAACAGCATGACTCGATTATGTTCCGTCTCTGGGGCTGGCTGGTTTGACTGCATTCCTATACTGCTGCATAGGGTCAGGGTCACTGGACTGACCTGATCCCTACCTGCCAACTGGGATCATTCTAATTCTGCTCTATTCTATCTGTCCTGGGAGCATCTTTTCATTCCTCAGTTTCAGTTAAGGATCAGTGTTCAACTTCATTGCCGCTGGTGATGGCAGAGCTCAAGACTTCACCCTATAACACACAACAGGTTTTTTTCCTGTTGGGACATCAAAGCAAACACATTAATGGCCGTTAGCATGGCTGGTAGCCAAGCAGAGCAGCTCTACCTATGGTTGGTTTTGCACCTCCGACACTGAGTGGAGAGGAAAAACAAGCCTTAACCCTCAGTTAGCCCGTTGAAAACTTTCTTTCACTTTTTGATTTCACTTTCTGCCCCCACCTCCGCTTCAGCGAAACGGAAAACTCTATCAGACAAGACTTTTTGCACCTCTCTATCTCTCACCTACCTGCTGTGTTTCACAGTGACTGTACAGCCAGGGTGGGGGAGGCCGCCTGGGTCCTCTCATGTGTCCACCCAACACGGAGGAAAAAAAACCCTCCAGGCAGAAGTATTTTTTCAATTTTATGACTGTGGAAGTGTAGCAGTGCACAAGTACTTCCTTGCCCAGGACGTCCACAAAGCCTCGCTTGTTCTGTCCATATGGTTTAGTGTAGCATTTAGTCAATCACGTGGGAGGAGTCGGACAGAAAATAAAAGGGGTGGCAGAAGCTGCAGCATAGAAAGAAGCTGGAGAGCTGGTTAAAAGAATCTGAGAAATGTAAAGATCTGTGGAGGAGATCCTCCCCGACAACATTTTGAATTTAAGTGTGTTCAATGCTCACAGATCAAAGTGTGTATAAAGGCGTCTTTGTATAGTTTAAGTGAACCCAAATGGAAAAAACATTCACAGACATTTTGATCTGTTTTCATACTAGTGAGGAAAGACAACCCATACAGCAACCCTAAACACTGACTGTATGCATTTTTGCCTGAGGGTAGCAGTAAAGCCTTGTTCACAATGAATTTGCATGAACCAGCATAACAGGAATAAAGTGTGTGTACAAACTGACAGCAAAGCCTGTTTGCTTTGATTCATTTGTGAAACAGTGCCGATCAGCGAAGACTTGAATTTGCTAATATCACTGGTTCACCTGCCAAATCATTGCTGCTCTTCGGATGTTTTTATTTTTGCCTTGAGGCCATGCAAAGAACGGCATCAGTTTATTTTAGATCTCAGCTCCCTGAGAGCAGATTGTTTTGTCTGTTTACCTTCACTGAGACTGATGATGCTTCTTGAGATCTGTCATGATTTCAACCAGAACCCATTTTGACTGCGTTTCACAGGGGACGTTCATCCTCGAAGACAAGGGGAAGGGAAGGGGTGTGGTCAGGAGGTGAAACGGGATTGGGTTTTAGTTTTTTTTTCTCCAAGTTTCATAGAAGATAGAGCATTGAAAAAAGGCAGATCCAAACTTAAGTCATTTCTCCCTGGAGACCTCCCCGCGTGTAGAGGTGCCCCCCAGTCAAAGTCATACTGTGGTGTGTGTGTGTGGGGGGGGGGGGGGGGGGGGGCGCCGGCCCCCAGGGGCGGGGACCAGCCGCCCAATCAGGTGGCAGCAGCGGCACTGTCCCTCTCGGGCGTGACCCCGCCTACCACGTGAGCTATAAAGACCAAATTGAGGCGTGAGTGGATCACGACCGTCACCGTCCGCGACCTGTGAGCATCAGCCTTGGCCACGACCACGCGCCTTCCTCGTTCTGAAGCAGACGGAGTGAAGGACAGCTACTGTGTGCGTGTGCGTGTGCGTGAAAGAGCCTCCATCTCCCGCCCTCAGCGCCGTGGATGAGTGAGTGTTTGTGCCTCCTGGACCGAGTCTGTCAGCTGTCAGTGCTGCGTCTGTCTCCTCAAGCCAACTTCACGCCACTGACTCGTACCTACCGTCCACCCGAGGTATGTGTCCCATCGGCCCCTCTGTGCGCTGTCCTCCGCTCGTGGTGTCCACTCAATGTCTCTTTATGCTCGTGTGTGTGTCGTGGGGTTTTTTTATTTCCTGTGGGAAAAACAATTTGCCAGCCTGAGCGCCTGTCACTGATATAGCACCGTGGGGCTCAGAGACAAGTTGACTCTTGTGGTCCTCCGCTCCATCATTTTTATTTTTTTTTTCTATTTTGATCTCTTGCTTCGATTAACGGTAAATTTCCACTGCACTTGGTCTAGAAACCAAGGCTGAGGCAGGAAGTCGATCATGCTAGTCAACATAATAAGACTAATACAATGTTTTTTTTTTCATGCTTTGAATATTTCTGAAAGAATATTTAAGACATATATATAATTATTAGGGAATGATTTTTGAAAAATATGTGTTTTATCGAAGAGAAGCTGTCATTTACTTTAGTAATAAGCACTGTGGCTTCACCTTATTGTTTCTATCATGTGTTTTTTTTCTAATATACCAGTTCCCATAATGGAAATTTCCACTGTGGCAGTTCTTGTGGGGCGAACGTATCATTTGTCATTTTCTCCTCCTTAATCATATCTGATAATTAAAGTTCTCATGCCTCCGAGCTGACTCACCAACCCTCGCTGACAGCTCCTCTCAGCAGCACATCGCTCAAGTTAAAGTTATCTTTCTGTCCCCAAACTCACTGGACAATTAGCAACTGTGAGCATGCGTCCATGTTTCAAGGTTTTCCTCTGTGTCTCTGTCTATAAATGCAGACATCCAGATCATGCCCCCTCAGTAGAACCTTGTGGCCTCTTGGTTTTAGTTTGAATTGTGCCGAGATTGACTTTTATTTGTATGTGAAGTAGTTTGATACCTTTGTACTGTGGTTCTTGCCCTGCGTGTGAGCTGAATGCACAAAAATAGATGGTCAAAATGGAGCCATCTTTAGGGTTAGGGTTATGTAATTCTAAACACTAACTCCAAACGCTAACGCTAATCCCTCACCCCACACGTTCATCTCCATTCAACTCAAATTCTGTCCTTTAGGTTGGCGACTTTGGTTCATGCAGCAAAAGTTTTAAAGTGCATGTATTTTATGTTCCTTTAAAAACTGAGATATGTAAAAGAACATGTCCAGTACCTGCAGGCAGTGGCTGAACTGGACAGACAGGTTAATGGATTGACAGGACTGAAACTAGTGAATGCAGATGATTTAAGGACCAGTGAAGTATTTTAGCTCAAAGAGAAAGGAGGAGAGATCCTGGGGGGGGGGGGGGGGGCAGTTAGTGGGGGGGGGGGGTCAGTTAGTTTTACATAATGAATGATTTTACTTTAGCACGTGCATGAGCAAAGAAAAGTAATTTGGCTCTATTTGGTCAATTCAAATCGTTCCTGGTTCTGTTCACACAAAATACATTTATAGCAAAATAATGTTAGCGTTCGCTTGACTATTGGTGACATTTGCCTCCTGAGGGTCTTCCTCAATAAAAAACCGTTAGTGCTGACTTGGTAAAAACCTACAAACATAGGTTGAAGTTAGTGAGGGCCTCTTCTTGTGTGTTATGCAATAAATGAGTCCGAACGGTTTACGCTCTGGATCCACGTTTACGTGAAACACGCATGAGACGTGATACGATCAATGAGCACCACTCCCTCCTGTAGCCAGGGCCTCCCGCGACATGAGGCAGCATGCGCTCACAGTTGCACTGATGTTCTTCGACTTGCAGTAATCGGTCGTAGGGACATTCTCCTGCGAATGTGACTCACACACTTCACAAAAATCGATGGCATGATATGACATATGACATGTGACATTTCACGCCAACACGGGTTTCTGTTCTGTGCATCTAGCAGGACTGGAAGTGCTGAAACTACCTTGAGAACCAGTTTGCTGAGGCAGGCGCCTGATGGGATGTGTGCAAATTAACAAAATGTAGTATTTCAGGTTTTTTTTTTTTTTAAATGGAACCTTTACACGTGCAGGCGTGAACACAAAGAACTGTTGAAGCTTCATTCAGTCGGGCAGAGACGTAGAAGTAGTCATTTGTGGTTATATAATCACAAATTACAGTTCTGTCAAAATTATGTAATTGCTTGACTATTTGTGACATCAGCTCTTTTACCTTTTGATACCTCCAACATGATCATTAACAGTCGACAGGGGACGGTGTATATTTTATACTTTTTTATTCCAACTGAGTCAAGTGTTTTACTGTGTACTATGAAATACATTAAGACTCAGAGATTCCAGAGAAAATAAGAGGCAGCAGCTCTCTGTTGGTCCTCTGACTTCATTTGTTTCCCTGTCTGTGAAAGATGACACGCTACTGTCTGGACCGTGGCAAGGTCAAATTTCATTGGCTCTCTGCATCGACCTGAAGTTTTGTGTGAGAACGTGCACGAAGGCACACACACGTAATGGCCGGTCGTGAAGGCTGCCACAGCTGTTTACTGTCCATGTCACTTCTACCCAATTGTAACAAAACTCCGGGGGGTGGAGGAAGAGAAGAAGTGAGCGCTTCAGCGACGGCGTTCTGAACGGAAAAGTACTGAGAGGAAGGGAGGTGTGGGAGGGGAGATATTCTTAGAAAGAGAGTAGCGGGGCGCATGCCAGGACACACCTCTGCACCTGTATGAAAAAGAAAGCCATGTGAATTATTTAGACGGGGAAAGTCATGTCCAAATGCCGAAGCAATGGCCTCCTTACATTCTGTCCGTGAGCCAAAGCCTCCAGCCGTGTCAAGGCAGCGGATCCACTGTCGACGTTTGAATCTCACTCATGAAAACCCATTGCCTTGAAGGTGGCATTTTTTTCACAACGCAATTGTTTTTATGGCCATTCAGATTGAATGCGTTCCATGCAGGCCACAGGGTGGACTATCGTCAAAAACAAAGGCTCAATGCAGTTTTTAACTCGCAGCCAAACAAAACGAACCAAATCCTCCTCGAATAGCAACAGGGGCGTGTTTGTGACTGCCAGTAAATGTTTCCTTTGGCTCGTTAATGCGCGTTTGTTTGGCGTGGAGTATGTAAGGACTGGACTGTGCGTGCACCACAGGTATGCCCAGACATATGAAATGATTGGCTAATACTTACTATGCAGGGCACATACCTGCCGTTATATAGATTATCGCAAGTCATCACTACATAAACTATTGAAGATTGCCATCAAGGAAAGTTTCTTAACAGCCTGTTCATATATAAATGGAGTTCTGTTTTCACCACCTTGTTTAAAGAGGGTTTTCTCACAAGGGTTACTGCACCTTTCGTTTTCACCCAAACGCCCCCCTGATGACGCGCTTTCTACGCTTTCGTCCAAATGATTGTCAGCAGGCTTTAAGTTGCCGTGAAAATTACCCCTGCCATAAAAGAAGTGGCGCTGGCCTCAACGTAAAAATAACCACGCAGAGATGTGCGTGTATATATAGAAAAGTGAGCCATATGCCTTTTGAGAGTTCCCTCTGTAGGTGCGCCTGCATTGTGTCGATGATTGAGCTGTGTAAGAAGACCTATGGAAAGTTACCAGGTGCTGTGCAAGCAAGCTGCAGAAGTTACATGTACACACACACACACACACACACACATCTGCTTGTGAGGGAGCTCCCAGCCACTCACAGTGTATCTGCAGGAGGTGTGGTGGAATGGCACGAAAGGAAAAAATAATCGTAGTTTGTTTTTGTCCTTTCCTTTGAATAATCTTAGTGCGATGAACTGAGCTGGGCGCATTCTGTCAGCACAACATACATTTTCACCCGTCAACATTTCCTCTAGCTGATAGATTATGCATGTGTGTCAAAGGTTGAGCCTCATGGTGGGATGCACCCTGGACGTATCCGAGGCCCATTAATACACAAACACAGACCGAGGGCCCGTTTCCGAGAGCAGGTTTAACAAACTCTGAGTCAAAACCTGAACTGGGTGGAGCAACACTGACTCACCAAAACTCTTTCTTCTTCTTTTGTTGGTTTGATTGGCGGCTGACATCCACTTTACAGTTGCATTCTTCATCATTCATTTAGGTTTCATTTTCACTTTGTCATCATGGCTTGATGTTTATTCTCCTTATTACTCTCTCTTTTTTTTTTTAATTCTCTCCTTTGCGGGTTCAGAACAGGCGTTAACGTTTAGTTCAATCAACTGGGAGCCACTGGAACCCTGAATGAACCCATTGCATGAGGATATCAAAAGCCCTGATCAAAGGAATGCAGATAATAGGATTCACCATGATGCAAAGACTCACGCCTCCTACTTCTCCATAATGGAGTGTGTGCAAGTGCAGTGTTAATGAGCACATGTGCAGGAAGGTGGCACATTCAATAATTAAAGAAATCACGACACCGTCAGCAGCGAAACAACCACAGCTCGTTGGGGAGAGATTCACTGAGCGAATAAATGTGTGAGTATTCATTTCATGCTTGGTCCACTCAGCCAGCATTTACTGTATATTCTGTGTGTGTGTGTGTGTGTGTGTGTGTGAGCACATGGGTGGGGACATCTGTACTCATGCTCACTTGCACCAAATATCAGAACGATCTGGATCGTTTTTCTCTAATATGAACCTCTAGAATCCATAAGACACTTTCACTTCTCCCAGAGTGGGCATGACTAGAGACGCTCTGACAGGTTCTCATCAGGGAATGATGGAACACGAGGGTCTGATAATCCTCTCCCGATGGAGATTTCTGCCAGCGGGCATCTTAGGTTCATGGAGGATGTTGACCAGGAAACTCTGGTTTTGTGAAACCGAAAGAGTTTTCACCAAACCTGCTTTCTGAAACGGCCCATTAATACACAAAACCTTCTTGTTCCCCTGTCAACCACCATTTATAAGACGTACTTTGATACCTTATCAGTGCCCGTTAATAAAGTTTTACTCAAAAGTTAAATGCATGTAAAATATTGAGGAATATTCATCAGCGTCACTAATTGCATAAGATACATTAATTTATGTATTTAAGAAAAAATCTGAGATTATATCATAGGAAAAATAGTTATATGCCAAACACAATCATTTCTCCAAAAGCACGAGCCGCGGCCTATACACACACACACACACACACACACACGGTACCTGACCTTAGTTATTCTGACAAAATCCCTGAGTGTCAGTGCATTAGCCAAACTGTTTGGTGTGTCTTAAAAGGAAAAGCCATCAGGTTTTATTGACTCTATAGTTCTTCTCCTTTGCAGCGAGAGTTTGTTGCCAGGTTAGTTGCCGAGCGCATACACGGGTTACACATTAACCCGCCATCCTTTTCAGGCAGACGTGCTCTTGATTCGGCTCTCGGCGAATCCAGATATTCACTAACTGCAAAAAATGTGGCCAAGTAAAGGGAGTGTGACCGAATCCATTTAAATATCTGAAAAATGTGATTCTCCTGCGTTGCATTTGGACCAGAGTCGGTAACATGAGCACATCCTGCCTCACTGAGGAAAGGCAGATGAGCCGCATTCACCAACCAGGTCCTTATGGCCATCAAACACAAGCGTGTGTGTGTGTGTGTGTGTGAGCGTGCAGTGGGTGGGTGGGGGGTGTATAAGGGACTTTTTTTAACTCCAAAATAGGTCAACAGGCGTACACATCTCTATAGTGGGACCCTGGATCTCACTCTGCTCACTATACAAATAGAGTCTGAGCTGTTACAGACTGGGCTCACCCTGCCTGCGTAGCTGCTCCACAGAAACGCTCAGCAAGGCTGCTCCAAACTGACCAGTCATTTTTCCAATACCAGAAAAACCGCCTGACATCAAATCTCTGTTATCGGACAGGTTCAACCACCAGGTGGCGATTGAGACACTTTGCGGTATCAGTCATGGCGTCCATCTTTACGTTGACCTACGATAAGGGCGTGTTGGAGAACAATTACGGTTGGCCGGTTTTATTTATAAATGTGTCAGTTACTTAACAAATTCATGGTCCTGGTTCAAGGCTTCTTTCCCCAATGTTCTCTGGTTTTACAAGCAGATGCAAAATACCAGCAGCCCTCAGGGAAATGTGCCACCCCTGCGGCTGCATGAAGCCCCCATTAAAAGCTGTTTTACAAGCTCCTGGAGAGATCGCAAACATTCTCTCCCAAGTGAATGTTGTTGAGTTTAGCGGCAGCTAGCACCAACAACCAAAAAAGTGAAGCGTGTGCGCGGCCCGTAACGAATTCCTTCTCCTGAGTTATTGCCTGCTGTCTGCTGGCAGCAACCACATCATGGTTTGTGTTTATAGAGAGTCTGGACTCAGTGGGCCGCCATACAGTTCATCTTTGTTTTTTTATAACAAAGATGTGAAACCACAGTGTTCGCATTGACTAACATAATGTTGTATCTTTGCTGTTGATGTTTGTGTTTACCTGATGTCCGTGTCACTCCACTGTAGTGAGGTAAGACGTTCAAAATGTAGCTGTGTTACACAACTCTGCAAAACTCTAATTCTGTTTTGTTTTTTCCTCTCATGATATGGGTTTCAGTTATGTCTGGTATGTGTAGGCTGCAAAGTGCACGTACAGACACACGTACAGAACTTATGGGCCACGTGAGCAAGTTTCTCAGAATTTGTTGACTTTGGCACAGAGCCGACTTCTCCAGCCCCCCCCCCCCCCCTCCCAGTCCCTCACTCAATACTTTCATACCCTGACACACACACACACACACACACACTTGCCTCCTACTGGTATTTTTTCTCTCTTTTCTTTTTTTTTGCAAGCACATCCTTCTTTCTCTATTCTTCCATGTGGATATACATCGCATTCTTTCTTACTCGAGTTTTATGATTGGAGCCAAAGCTTTCTGTATAACAGATGTGTTTCACCCTATTGGGCGGGAGCCATGTCTTGTTTCTTTTTTTTTCTTTCTTTTTTTAAAGAATGGCTGTGTTTCATTACGATTAGTCTGTAATAAAGAAAAAAGGGTCCTTTAAGAAACCGCCTTACTGTGATATTTATTTGAATTAAGAAAAGTTGTGTACTTCAACTTCCCTGGTTTGTGTTAGCATGGTTAATGGGGTGTACTTGATATAAGCCATGTTGATGTGCAGAGGAGCGGGGGCAAGTAGGTGCAAACCAGCAGCTAAAAATTAACGCTTTTTTAATAGGTGCAAAGACTTTTCTCATATGAATCCTTTTTTAGGAAACCATCTGCTCCACACACGGTTACAGTGTCCAAACACACACGCACACACACACACGTACACACTAACTTGGCTCTGAGTTGTGTTTACTTCCCAATGTATGGGGTCGAAACTCGTGCCGCCCAACCACTGAAGACGGGGGACAACATCTGTCCGCCATCTTTGTCAGTGCTGCCAAGTACTATGGTGAGACCTATTTCGTCTTCATCCTCCCCTTCCCCTGCCTTCTGTTTTCTCCCTCTCCACCCCATCACTCCGCCTGCCAAGCAAAGTAAAGTCAGGACATCCGAGATGCTGTCGCTGCTGTCTTTTTTCTCCCACTGCAACCTTTTTTTTCATTCTGTCTTTGAGACGACCATCTTTTTACCTTGCTCACCTTACTCTCTTCAGTCATTTGAGTGAAGGCTCCTGTCTTCTGTTCATTGTTGTTCATTATTGCACTTAAGAGCTTTCTGCACATGATGAATGTACCGTTTTGTTTGTCAGGGTCATGTTAAATCGTTGCAGACTTGCCTCCCCCACCCTCCTTGTCCTGCAGTTCTACAAATGTGTTAACCCTCGTAGTAAATGACAATGTGTGATGTTAGTTAGAGCATTTTTTCATTATTTGCTCGAAGGATTTAAACATTCATTGCAAGCTCTGTCTTTATATGATCTATTGTATTTTCAGCCGTGCACATCCTCACGATTGTCTCTTTCTGTCTTTCTACCCGACAGGGAACACAGCAGTAGATCAGGATGGCTCTCAATGTGCCGGGTCTGGTGGTGATGGCAGTGTTCTACATTCTGATCTTGGGCACGGGCATCTGGGCATCCATGCGTTCCAAAAAGAAGGAGAAGAAGTTCAAAGGAGATGGCATGGAGATGACGCTATTGGCTGGACGCAATATCAACTTGCTTGTCGGGATCTTCACACTTACAGGTACACACAGGTGTATGTATGAATCCACGGGGTTGGCGACTGTTGATGTACAGCTTTCGTGAGAGGTCTAACCTCAATGGAGAGGTGTATCAAGTATTTCTACTAAGAGAAATGTCTGTGAGCTCCTCCTCTAACGTGTGTATTTGTGTCTCTCTGCAGCTACGTGGGTGGGTGGTGGCTTCATCCTCGGCATAGCTGAGGCAACATACAACCCAACAATGGGCGCGGTGTGGGCTCTCATGCCTGTGCCCTACGTGCTGACCTTCTTCTTGGGTGAGTGGCACAATTGGTACGAAGGCCAATAAAACCCTGAGACCCCCCCTCACACACACACACACACACACACACACTGACTGCAGGATCTAACGGTCCACGTTCTTCGTGTGCGGCAGTATCACAGACTTAAATAGACACAAAAGTATGTCTGTGCTTTATGCAGCCTGAGGCAGTGTTCTTACATAAGCTCCAAGGGCGTGCCAGCGTGCCCGCCTTCCTTATATCTCTGCATTGAATCGGCGTTACTGTTCAACCCCGAGCAGCTGTCAAAAGTCAAATGTATTTTACAGTACAGGCAGTAACTTGTCTTCTTTAAATGGGTATAGCGGCTGGTTATAAATAAAGCTTGTACACGTTAGGTGTTTATTAGGTGTGATATCAAACTGAACTGATTCCCTCTCTCAAGTGCTGCTGGCCCCCAACGCTGCTCCCCAACCCCCAACCCCCCACGCACTCCAATAAAAGTGTCGCTCACTTTAAAAATAGGACCATGGGAAATCATTTTGAGGCAACAGGTGCAAAGAGACTTGGATTTCCTGCTGCTGAATTCACCAAAGTGACAAACTCACCTATTTAGCTGTAAACATTTGAAATGATCACTTCCTCCGCCTGTGTTTCTATGTGTGTGTGTTGGGGGTGGGGGGGGGGTCGGGAAATGGAAACCCCAAAGTCCCTGATCAGGAAATCTAACATTCCACTTGTGTCGTAGTCCATTGTTGACCAAGTGGACCCACGAGTTCAGCTGAAGGTGTTTATTGAGTTATCTGGAGGGAACACTTGTTTTTCTTATTGTTCGTACGGGCTTGTTCTTTCACTCTCGCGCTCACGCTCTTCCTCTTCTTCCTCTCGCTCTCATTCATTGTTTTTACCCTGGTTGCCTCATCATTTTCCAGAAAACGGACCGTGACTTTATTTTGCTGATTTCATCACTTCTGCTCCAGGTGGCTTTTTCTTTGCCAAGCCCATGAGAGAGAACAAGTATGTGACAATGATGGACCCCTTCCAGCAGAAGTATGGGAACGCAATGAGCATCGCACTGATCTTTCCCGCACTAGTGGCCGATGTCCTGTGGGTGGCACGCACACTCGTCAGCCTGGGTAAGTTGGCTAACTCGGTCCGTCAGCGTATCGCACAGGTCTAGACACACGAGCTGTACAATGCAAATGAGCCACTAACCATCGAGACGCTTAATGGGCCGCTGCGTTCAGGTGCGCGCCAGCTGCGATGTCGGCACGTCACCGTTCCCCTGTGCGCCGAGTTAAATGATAAAATTTGCTTGGGTGAGTTAGCTCACTCTGAAAAGCCGCCTGGCACTGTATCACGTGCACTCACGTAAGCCCCACACGGCAAAAAACTGCGCAGTGCAGAAAACGAGGGCTGCCTGATGCTGCGCTGGAGTTATTCTTAGTCATCTGACTCTGGGCTCTGGATGCTCATCCGTCGAAATGAAATCAGAACATGAAACATTGTTCCTCAGCTTTACAAGCTCAACGGCGTTCAGTCACTAAAAATAACCGGCTGATTATCATGACTGCTATTTGGTGGGCTAGGGGCCAAGAACTTTGTGTCTTGTGCTGCGCTCCACCTGAGCTCCTCTAAATGAATTACTCCATGTGTTTTTAACAGTGTGTGTGTGTGTGGGTGGGTGTGTGCAAAATGTTTTGTTGGGTGTGTGTTTTTAACGTTGTTTTCTTTTCCAGTGTTATTTGAAAAAGGGGGGTTAACGGTCGAGCAGCCTGTTGATTGTGAAAAGTGATCAATTATTCAAACTAGATTAACTAGACTGTGTCATTACAAACCTCTCTAAATTGCTCGTGTCTAGATTCTCAATGACTGAGCGGGGTTAACTAGGAATTAGTGAAAGTTGTAAAGAGAGGAGCTGTGAAATCCATTGGCTGAGTGTCTGAGTCACTGCGTTGACACCCCCCAAAAGGAGTGGTAGAGAGCAGGGAATGTTCTGGGACATTTTTATCCACACCTTTTCAACCAATATAGAAGTCATCAGTAAAACCTCCTGACGTTGTTTCTGGGTCACGGACACACACGGACTGACGTGTGCACGGCATCGCACGCCCACACTAAAACGCTTGAGACTCCACAGAGAGAGCGGCGTGAGCATATGACACGCAGGGGAGCTGTTGCTGGGAGACTGTGGGTGTGTGTGTGTGTGTGTGTGTGTCAGCTAGGATTTAACTTTTAAAACACACATCTCTCCCACATCTCACAGTCATGGTCAAATTTCTGCCACAAAGAAATTGGGAACAGGACCAACAGCTTAGTGTGTGTGTGTGAGTTTTGGGTGGGACAAGGGGCTAAAAACAACACAGGGGTTATTTAGGCAGCTCTTTGCCTCTGTCGATCCCTGGTGCTGCCTATTAAGCCCCAGAGCCCCCTGAATTCTCCACTGCCTAAATTTAGCCCCCGAGGGGAACAGCACAGCTCAGCACAGAACGGAACAGATAAGAAAATCTAGAGCTGTGGAAAACAGGCCACCCAGGTGTTATTATCACAACAAATGTTGTGTCATGCTCGTCATAAGGTAAACTGCTGGACAAACAAATACACAAACACAGTTCTGGATGTGTGTCTACTCATGTCTAGATCAGGTTGGGATCCGGTCGAGATGGATTTCAGTTCACACATGGCATCAGAAAGCATGTGACCACGTGGTTCCGACTGGTCAGCTCATGAAACTAGAACTTAAAATGAAGCTTATCCAAAAAACCAAAACAAAAAAAAACAAAAAAAAAAGCCAAAAACTTGCCTTGGTGGGATGTTAGCAGAGTCACACTCAAGATTTTAGTTTTACTCGCCCTCATGTGACCAGATGCTTTTCAGTGCCAAGTGAGAACAGGTTAGTATCTGTAGTATCTACTTGTATTAAAGGTACCGAGTTAATAAAAAAAAAAAAAAAAAAAAAGCAGATCACATTTCAAAGGTGTCACTGGGTCAAAGGTCATGCATGAGTCGACAAGATGATGCAAAGCTATAGTGGGGAGACAGACAGCAGTGGTGGGGTGATTTAGGGGTGGCGGGGTCCGCAGGGAGACGACAGGTCAGCAGGGGTGGTGAGTGGCGAGCGTTGGTGCCGATCTTACACTTCTCTGTTTAAGGGCATTGTTGTGGTGTGGCTACAGGCTGCGGCTGGGGGGACCCTGGCAATGTGGCAGAAGAGACGGTGAAGGTAGTGTCGTTTTGCTTGCCTTGTTTGAGTAACAAGATGTCTTTTTCAATTAACTTGTTCATTTACCAACATTTACCAATAGTTTGACCTTTTTTTTTCTTTTTTTTACATTCCTTGCACTTTGAAGACACTTCTCTCTGCATTGATCTTCAGCTTTCTTATTTATATCAACATTTGTCTCTATTTAAAGTGAGCTACTTTACACTACACAAGAGCGTGAACAAGAAATATTTTGGAGTCACAATCAATAGGCTGCTTCTGTTATGTTTTCTGTATGGTTCTGTTTATCATTATTGTGTTTCCTTGTTACTTTATCCAAGCATTCTGATGCTTTGCCACACATGTTTGAGTGTAACTTTACTCATAACTCTAGAAATGAAAGGTTTCGCCACATGTTGGTAAAAGTGTGTTTGTCAATGCTCCTTTTGGAAAGAACAGCATCAAAGGCAACAGGACAATGTCTTTCCGTAGCTTCTTAAGTAAAGTCCTTAGGAGTGGATGCATGTATATTACTGTGTTTGTGTGTGAGACAAAAGACTTAAAAGTGAGACTGAGAGCCTAATGAAACACATTATTATGTAAGAAGGTGCATGTATTTCTTGCTACCATCACCTGTACATTGCGAGAGTTCTCAGGCGCTCACCGCGCTCTTGTGTTGTTCCAGGTGGAACTATGAGCGTGATCCTGGATCTGTCCTACATCTACTCCATCATCATCTCCTCAGTGGTGGCCATTATCTACACTCTGCTGGGGGGGCTCTACTCTGTGGCTTACACAGACGTCATCCAGCTCATCCTCATCTTCATCAGCCTGGTGCGCAAACATTAGGAATCCCCTAGCTTCACCTTTCTAGACGTTTTTGACGTTTTTGACCTTCATCAGATTCGTTTCAGGGTCGTGGTTTAGCTCATAGCATAGGTCAGGGGAAACTTAGCCCTCCAGCTCCATTCCACCATTGATTTATGTCAATCATTTCAGATGTCCCTCTCGAGAAATATCATAGACTTGACATATATAGGCCCTCATCTGTCTTCACCTGTCAGGTCTGTGCCCTCTCATAGAGCTTCTCTGTGATGTGATCCACTACATACACAAGTACCGATTACAGTGATTCTGCCTCTATTTTTATTTCCTCGTCTAATGTGTGCAACTACAGGCCAGTCGCTCAAGATCATTTTCCTCATGCTTCTTAATTTTTCAAGATTCAATTTAAAAGTTATTTCTCAGAACAAGCTGACAAAACGATTTCCATTGTATCCTGCTGTCATTTCACATTTCTCAAGCACTTTAAAGGCTTGTTTTCAAGACGAGTTAAAATAGAAATTCCATGTAATCCTATCAAACCATTGGTCAAAACATTGGTCAAACTATGTCAGCTGCAGGTCATATGATATTTTGGAAAGCTCCTTCTTAAGCAGCTTCTTAATGGACCTCACAGTGACCTCACAGTGGTCATGTAAACACTGATCATGTCGAGCCCATGTCGATCGGCGAGTCTGCCCGTTGTCCCCTGACAGTCCACGACAGACAGCATCAAACGGAGAGGAGGCATTGACCTAGTAATGTAAACGGTATGTGTTTATGTTGTAAAAACATTTCCGTCACCTCAGGTAAAGTTACATAAGTGAGACTCGTGGACAGATGTAGATCCTCTCATAAAGTGGAGCTTCAGCTCCTCTCTCAGATTCCTAATTCCCAGTGTCTGACTGAACCCCCCCCTTGGACCTATAATCAGATTAGTTGTGTCCTTGTGTTTGTGTATGCAGTGGGTGTGTGTTCCTTTCCTGTTGACAAACCCCCACTCTGTGGACATCTCACTGACGGCCTACAACCAGACCTACCAGGCTCCCTGGGTCGGCACGGTGGAGTGGGACGAGGCCGGCAAGTGGTTCGACGACTTTATGTTGCTGGTGAGTGGACCGAGAGGCCGTCTATACGTCTTCAGACAGCTCTGGACGTTTCCTGGTTCACATAACTCCTGCAATTAGATTAAATTGAAACCAGCGGTCAAATTAAATTATGAGCGATCAGCCAAGCATAACAACAACCAGTCATGGGAGGATTGTTCCTCTCGTCCTGCACTGCTGCACTAACTAATTCCTGTCATCCTGTCTCAATTTCATGTTGTTTGTGCCAGGCTCTGGGGGGCTTGGCCTACCAGGCCTTCTACCAAAGAATCCTGTCCGCCTCATCTTACACCCAGGCTCAAATGACCTGCTTCGCCTCCTCGGGCTTCTGCCTGATACTGGGTATCCCCTCTGTGCTGGTGGGAGCTGTGGCAGCTTCAACAGGTACATACTGGGACAGGCCCTTATTAAAACCAACCAAGGCTCTGTTACACAGATCAGGCCACAGTGGCCTCTCTCATTTGTTCCTGGATCGGCCCTTTCTAACTGTCCTTTGGTTTTAATCCTTCCCTTCAGACTGGAACTCAACTAGCTATGGACTACCCACCCCGTACGAGCGTGGCCAGGTAGGCTCTATCCTCCCCATCGCCCTGCAGTACCTCACGCCAACCTACATCTCGGTCATCGGCATCGGAGCTGTGGCTGCCGCTGTCATGTCCTCCATGGACTCGGCTCTCCTGTCCTCCGCCTCACTGTTCTCCTCAAACATTTACAAGAACATCCTCCGGAAGAAGGTGAGCTACGTTCTCTGCACCGAATCCTTTTTTTAGCTCTCTTATTTTAAATGAGCATAATCAAGATATAGACCTGACATAGACCTGTATATGCAAGTGCATAAGTACATTCACTCTCCTTGGAACAAAGTGGGAACCCACCATGGGTCATCCTCTTCGTCTTTGACCATGATTTATCAAATGAACATCATGCTGTGTTGGAGAAACTAAAGATTCAGGCCCCTGTGCATTGGCCTCACTTTCTCGACCCAGAGTCTCTGTGAAAACAATTCTTCATATAGGAGTCATCTGCAGCTGTGATAACAATAACATATTTCGCATGTCATGTTTATTATTTCAGAGGTTTCAATTGTAGTATGAACAGTCTTGAGTGGGAGACCATCAGAAAAGTACATTGTACTGCGCTCAACAAGCCTGAGGTGATAACAAAGCAGCTCTTGACCTGTGGAGTACAAATGGATATATTGTACACGGTGCACTCGCTGTCAGCGTGACTGTTCTTTGCTGAGTGATATTTGCTCTCTTCACACAATGATCCATTTGACGTTTTGGCCCCCGAGGCGTGTTCCATATAGCTGCTGTCATGTATGGACGCTGTCTTTGTACAAAAGACTGTTTGCCTAGGACGCCTCCATTCCGGATGATCCTCAGGTCCTTTCCGTGTTCTGATGAGGAGTAACGTGTCATCAATCCTTTCACTCTTCAGGCTTCAGACCGTGAGATGCAGATTGTGATCCGTGTCTCGGTGGTGGTGGTGGGTGTGGCCGGCACCGCGCTTACCTTCCTCGACAGCAGCGTCCTGGTCTTCTGGCTCGTGGGCGTGGACATGTCCTACACCATCATGTTCCCTCAGCTGGTCTGCATCCTCTTCTTCAAGGTGTCTAACGGCTACGGTGCCTCGGTGGGCTACGCCATGGGAATAATTATGAGGATCCTGAGCGGCGAGCCCCTCATCGGCCTGCCGCCGGCAATCAAGTTCCCCGGGTGCCGGCTGGATGCCGAAGGAAAGTTAACCCAGTTCTTCCCCTTCCGCACCACCATCATGATCATCTCGCTCGTGTCCATTCTGCTGTTCTCCTGGTTGGCGTCCATCATTTTCAACAAGGGCCTGCTCTCCGAGAAGTGGGATGTGTTCAAGATCAAGCGCAAGCAGAAACCTGCGCCCAGGCCCACAGAAGAGAAGAGGACCAACCCTGAAACCGAAGAGGGCTCCGTGGGAAGGCAGCTTCTGGACACCACCAGCTGCTAAAGAGGCTCACAGAGATGGAGAGAAGGTGGGCACCTGGTGGAGGCGGACATGTTGGTTTGTCTGCCAAGCAAGAGTTCACATAGTGGGAACAATGGCAAAGACAGGACATTGAGTACAGACTCTTTACAGTATCGCAGTGAATTTTAGACAATGACATATACATCAGTGGAGTGTGTGCTGTGCTCTCTGGTCTGCAACCGAATCCGTTGACTCATGGTCTTCTACTGAGAACGCAGTCAAAACAGACTCGCTGGGTACGTTACACTCTCAAGCAAACTCTAAACACAGAGCAAAGATTAGTCGACAAAGGCCCAAAATATAACTCCGAATCGACGCATTGAAACGGCACACGAGTTCAACCATCAAACCATTGAAATGAATTTCCATAAACATGAGATTTTGAATTAAATGTTCACCATGATGCAACTTATACCTCTTCATTCGTTAGATGCTCTTCAATAAAGACTGCATTTGTGCATTTGTACAGATTTCTATGAATATAGTTTTTACAACCACACTAACTGAGGCACCAGCTTAACACCAAGAAGGGCTCCTTTTTGACCACAGGGAACTCGCTTTATGGTCATCAGCACAAGACACGGACCTCAAGAACTCGGTCCCGCACAATCATGATAATATAGTTTACACAATCAAAATCTGACGTAGGCAGATTTTTCTTTAGCCGCGAGTCTCCTCAGAAAGGAATGCAAGCCATCCTCTTCACCCTTTACTAAAACGATGTTTAGCTTCACCTTGTCGTGGCTGGTCGGAGAACTGTCTTGTGATGACGCAATCATTGTCCCCGTTCTCTCTTCTTTTGGTCCTCTGCAAATGATTGGAGAAGCGTTACGGGGCTCTCCGTCAGAACAAAGAATTGCTCCCCAACAATCAAACCAAGAGTGCACACGTGCACGTGAACACTTTCTTTTGAATGTGATTTCTTATCCTCCCGACTGGATCCTCTCCCTTCGTTTAAAATCAGGCCTTTTTGACAATGTTACTCATTACCTAAGTATCGTTGCTGATACGTGACTGTGATTTAATTCAAAGGTGTGTAAATGTGCTGCTGGATCACAAAGCTATGTTTTTATCAGAGTATTCTCCTCAGCAGCAGTCCGCTCGTCTGACAGTGTTTCTGGGATTTGAATCTGAATGAATGGATGGAGAGAGCAATCAGAGATGTCACATATGTGAACGACTATATATTCATGTACATTTCTTACTATGAAACATTTACCTCCATCTTGCAAATACTGCTCAGCAAACATGAACATGCAGGCAGGATTTTTATTGTTATTTTTTTACAGTACTGTAACGACTTTTAAAACCATCCGGCTGCGGACGACTTGGCTGCCCCGCCCCCGTCCATCTGCTCTGTATTGGGTTGCAGCACAACCAGCAATAACAAACATCACCAGCAGCAACCTGAAGTACACGAGCTGAAGAGACGCACTATTTTAGGTTCGTTAGAATCTCCGACTCCAACTCCACTTCCTACTATTTAATTTAATCCAATTTAATGTGGAAAACTCCCACCAAGCCACACTCACTGGTTGCCCATTCCCCTTACCTGCGTTTTACTCACATGAAAGAAAACTGAATGCGGAAAGGGAGAGTGTCATCTTCCTCCTTGTTCTTCTCTCATTGTCCGTCAGTATGAGCCTGTCAGTTCAGTGTTTTTTTTTGTAGTTCTGGGTTTTTTTTTTGTTGTTGTACACTTGTATGCAAGGCTGTCGTTTACAGTGAGATACTCTTTTGCTATGATGCAGCGAAACCCAAGTTTCTGATCCTCTGCAGAAGAGTTTAAAATCCCTTTCAGTGATTCGACCCTTCTCAAAGAACTGACTATAGTGTGACATTTCTGCTAATGACTGTCCGCAGCAGCGCTGTCCTCTCACCATACTGTTACCTGTTGAATGTCACTGTAAACTGGTTTCCCTCCGCTGTCATCACATGGGTGTTTTGCTTTGTCGTCGCTGTCCAACTACATCACGGGACAGGTGGCTTGTATACAAAACTTCAGCCTATATGATTCTGACTTCGGTCCGTAGCATAGCGTATGAATATACTTTTCCAAAGACTAAAAGCAGAGGAGAAAACAATATGCTGCAACTCGACACATGCATCTTTTTATATGTGGGATTGTGATTTCTACCTGTGTTATATTCTTGTACAGCCTGATCATAATTTGTATATTTACACTTTTTATCACGTTGATTGCTATGCATTGAAGCAGACGAGAAACAGAAATGTGTCTCCTCTGGAGTAACCAACATGCAGTTTGACTTAAGTATTTTCACCTCCGCCTGTCATTGTCGTCAGCACTTAGCACGCCCTGTTACATGCCTGCACGTCAAGACATGATTTGACAGAGGAAAACAAGCCATCCACAATGTAGTGTTCGATGACAATAATAGTGGAGCATATGTATGTTATCAGAACGTGTTATTAACCCTTGGCCAGAACTGTTTGTATTTTCCACGTCGAGCTAATCAAAGGACATCTATGAAAGTACTGGAAGGTTGTGTTGGTAATGTAATATGGACTTGGTGTTGTACTTTTATGCATGTTGTTTGTCATTAACTGTGTTGTTTGTATACTGAACTTTCGTGAAGGCTGTTTTCTCTTGCCACTTGGCAAGGTCCTACTTTGTAATCAATTAATGTCAGTCCCCATGGGGGATGTTTGGTCGGAATAAAAGGTGAGATCAAGCCTCTGTTCCCTTGCTCTTTGAGTCAACTTTGAGTTGTGCAACGTACGCAGAAAAGGCTACTGGACTGGTTGAGCAGGGAAGACTGCTAAACAGTTCAATTCAGTCAAGCTTGACCACCTTTCAAACACCCATCGAAATCGGTTCATTTGAAAACCTCGCTGACTCTACCCTGGGAAACCCGTCAAAACGTCAGGAATTGAATAAGTAATATATAAAAAAATAGTCCAGATCAATCGCTCTCAGCCATTATCAGTGACTCGGCAGAACCAACAGCACACAGCTGTTGTCCCACCAGGTCATGAGGTGATATGTTCATAAAGTGACACGCCTCTGTGTAGACTTTCCAGACAAGTACTCTGGAGTACGGCTGCAATATTGTGTCAGGCCTCGTACACAAGGAAGAACGCAGTTACTTCAACAGGCAGAGTCACGTTGCATTCAATGCTGTCAGCCCTTATCAACAAACGCTCTACAATTCTGGAGGTGTCTTTTATGTCCTATCGCTTGTTCATACAGAGATATGAACATTTTACAGTTCTGCACCTGTTGCTCTCTCTCTCTCTCTCTCTCTCTCTCTCTCTTTAGGGGCCTGGGTCAGGAAACTCCAGACAAACTCCTAACATTTGGGTTGTCATGTACAGCGGCCCTGGAATCTTTCCAGAGATCTTACAGTTCAGTGCACGTCTGTAAGCAGCTGAAGAGTCATTGAAGATCTAAAGATTATACTTAATAGGTGTTTATACATCAGCTTTGTTTCTCTAAGCGTGTTGGCTGTAGATGTTTGGCATTATTTCAAAGCGTCGCTCAGCCTGACGGAGCTGCAGGCATGGTATCATTACTCAACACAGTAAAAACTGCTTCATGCTATTAGCGCTGCAGCCGTTTAGTGGGTTTGACTCGACATTACCTCCCTGCTCAGCCGCTCTGATGTTTCGCAGCCCGGCCTGTGGGACTCAACACGTGAGGGGGAGGGGCCCCAGCTCACTGCACGTCCCAGGAGAGTAACAGCTTCTAGAAGTACTGCGTCTTATTTAGGTCCTGTTTTCAGAATTGAGCTCTGTGGAACTCATAGGTACAAATATAAACTGTGGCACACACCAGAGCCGAGTCCAGGCACCACATTTCAGAGGCTGGTGTGAATTCCCCACTGTGAAGGCACAGCTTTAATGTCTCTTTAAATGAATAACGCCGGCGACCACAGGCGCAACTGCAACGGTGTCTTGCTGTCAACAATTGGGGCCTTTGTCTGGTCGCGTTAGCGCGCTGAGCTTAGCGCTGACCTTCAGCACGTTGAAGTGAAATGAAAAGAGCAAATGAGGTTAAACTGCAGGGTGAGTTGGCTGCAGGGACACGCGTGACATTTTGGGACAGGGGCTTAAGTGAGTGAAAGGGCAGTTCTCGTCCATATTAATGATAATATAGTATCACATCTCTGACAAGCCTATATATATACTGCAGTACCGTCAGGCTCACGCAACTGTCAGATACTCAGGAGGAGAATAAGGAGGTTTTCCAGGGACAGGAGTGGGGGGGGGGGTTCAGTCTGACATAACTGAAATGACTGCGTGCTCACTAGTGCTCCTTCATCAGGTTCCATTATGAGTCAGTAGGTAAAGACTCAAATGCACAGTGACACGTCTCATCTTCAGATTTCCGCATTACTTCACAAAGCTGCTTTGAATCAGTTCACACTAAGTCACGTAAGAAGATCACTACAGACAGTAATTCCTATGATTTAGATGAAACACATCACTAGGATTATTTTATATTCAATTTCCAAAAATCCCCTTTGTCTAAATCTCACGCCCTGGATCTTTAACCCCGATGCCCTGTGCGGGTTGCATCTTGTGTTGTGCTGCAGGTTTAAACACGCGTCTCGTAAACTCTGGAGAATTGAACAAACAGTCCTGGTCCCAGAGCAGCGGAGTTATTAGGTGAATATTTAGCCAAAGACAAAGCTCAAACAGCATGAATTGAATATGTCCGTATATCTGGCTGGTCAGATGGGTTGAGGATTACATGAGCCAAGTATAAATACTGTACAATTAAACAGGTATAAAGTATCAGTTTGGTTCAAAAGACTGAGTTACGCAAAAAGCAGAGCCGGGGGGGGGGGGGGGGGGGGGGGGCCCCCCGGGGGGTAGCACCACGCTCCTACTTCTTTCTATTTATAACAGGCGGATGCAAACACCAAACTCCTCTTATTAGGACGAGGAACTCGCCTTTCAAAGCAAAGGATACTGTTGCTTGTAATTATAGCTGCTCCCCATTTAATATGAATGAGGTTTCCCTGAAAAACACATGTCACAACACTGAATTAGAATATCCAGGTCATGCTGTGGGATGAAAAGAGCCTCGTGAATGCAACAGATAAAGAAAGAAAAGAAGATTAATGAGGTTTTTTAGAAATTCCAGTGTCCTGTACGTGCTCGAGGTTAAAGCGCACTGATCCTTGATCTCTTCTCCAGACAAAGTGGGTTTGACTGACAGCTGCACTCTTGTGTTGGCTTTGCAGCACCCATTTAGATGACCTGTTGATGGCCTGTTGACCTTTCGGCAATCTTAATGGTACGTGGAGATTTGTGATGTCATAAGTTCTGACTGTGGCCCCTCCTCTTTGAAGTGCGTGTTAAATCCCGTTTTTGAGCGCTCATCCACTTGTGTAGAGTTTGTTATTTGATGCCCTGCAACGGGGGGACACGCCATGACCGATGGCTGAGTTTGAATTGGTTCTCCATGTGTATCAGAGGGACCTCGTGACCCCGGCTCAACTCCATGATGGCTGCTCCACAGACTCTGGCCGCCGAGACGAAACATGGCGGCCCCCGAATGCTTAAGATTCAAATGCGAGCAACCTGTGGAAGAGAAGACCCGTCGTCCATTTTTAATAAACAGTCAAACAGCTGTGTAGAAATACCTGCGAGCGCGGGCCCTGGCCCGAAGGTATTAATTTCTGCCTGCCATAAAACAGTCTGACGTCATAGTGTGTGTTCGCTCAGGGTCAAGTTAGCTGAATGATATTTGATAATAATAATATAGCAGGGAATGTTTGAAAAGGTTCTTAGTCTTTCTCTGTCAGCAGAGCTCAGCCAACATCCTCCCCCTGGACGAGGGAGCCATGAGGGGACGTCCTGGTCCGTCTATTCCTCTTTCCCATCACTTCACTCTCTTCTCCTCTGCAGTCCTTTCATCACAAACGACTCTCGTTTCTTCAGGGCCCCTCCCAGTGATGCCAGTGCCTGCGAACCAGTCCTCAGCAGCTGGTCTGAAATGTCACACACTGCGGTCATTTGAGAACTGACACCCAAGTCTTCAGGGTCAGGACTTCTACCCAGAAAGGACAGAAAGACGCCCACGCCAACTCCCCCTTGGGGAGGAAATCCTTTTTCGAAACCAGCTCTTCTTAATACGAACAATTGCTTGAGAGCTTGAGAGCCAATATGTTGTTGTTGTTTTTTTAACTTGTACTTGGTGAACGTTGTTGTCTTCATCTTTATCCATGTCTGCACCAAAGTTACATTAACATCAACTTTTCCAAACTATATGGAAATGAAGGGGAACCTGAATCAAAGGCACAGAAAAGACATGAGGAATTATAGACCTGAAACCTACAACACAGGATAGAGGTCTATATAAGACCTTCAGTAACGCAGCTACACATCAATTTTGATAACCACCATCCCACTCAGACACGAGCTAAACCAGGATGATGTGAAAAGCATTAATATTATTTAATATGTTATAAAGCGAAACAGAAAATAAGCAGCTAATACCCAGGCATTTTTTGCACTTTTTAAAAGTGAAATTGAAGAAAAATTTATTTGACTTAAAATGTTCTCCCATTTGTGGTCGGACAGGGAAATGTTGTGTTTAATTTGTCAATAGACGAGTTGGGTTTTATTTGTATGAATTTGGGGGTTTGGCTTATTATTACATTGGGTCTTGGATCTCTGCAGCCTTGTTATGTTGCTCCCTGTGTCCCTTAGAAAATAAAAGTATGTTGTAATAGCTTTTCTGAATGTTCTGTGGAGGCAAACTGTCCGCCCCTGCAGCGCTGCATCAGTCGGCCCGCTAAGGACTAAATGGGCTGAATACACAGAAACAAAATGAACAAACCATTTTGAACTGTTTGTATTAACATTAGACACATGTACTATACATGCTAACTTATTACAGAACTAACTCTGTGCAGCAGTAAAAGGAAAGTGACACTTGAACCGTTTCAACACTTGAGCTGTTTCACTCGGATCAGCTTTCAATTTGAAAACACATTTATGCTGGGTTATATTTATTTATGGTTCCCCCAGAGCTGGTGCGTCGTGTCATTGTTGCTCATTGTCCACGTGGGACGGCCTAGAATACACAAGTTTATGTAAACTTGAACCACAGCCTTGAAACCCCTCACCACGCTGCAGTAGCTGTTAAATTATGCACTGTAAGGCTTGTTTTGGCCGGAACGCTTGTCAAGCGCCGAGTTGTCAAATAGGGATTCTGACCTGTGTAATTGAATCCTCTGAGCGAGCAGGCAAATCTGGCTTTGTGTGTGGGACTGTTGATGGCAGTGATGAGGGTTGGTGCACAGTCACAGTCTGTGCTCCATCCAGTACTTTTCCACTGTGCTCGTGTGTGTGTGTGTGTGTGTGTGTGTGAGGAAAATCCAGCTGCTCTCGCTCCTCCTTATCAGTCAACCAGACAGAAAAGTCAAAAACAATCATACAGAAGAGTTTTGATCCGGTGCTGAGAATGACTTGATGTGTGGGATTACAAAATCAGTCATCCGCCCGGAGCACTGTGTTTCATGTTAAGGGAGCGCAGCACACAGGTCCCTCAATGTTGCTCTTCATACTTTGCACATTACACAAAGGTGTGGCTGCGCAAAGGCATGTGACACTCGAGGGTGCAGAGAAATCGTGACACATCTGACCTGAATGCGGCACGTTACCTCGTGTGAAGTGTGGCCTGGTAGCTTCACCTGTGCTGTTTGCATGTGCACACCCACATGTCCAAAGACTGAGACATCAGGCACATTGGAGTGCCACTCCTCCAGTGCACACATCCACAGATATGCTGTTTTACACACACGGCACCAGTCGGATGTTTTTTTTTTTTTCATTGAGAACTAACAAATCCTTTCAGACACCAAGGGAAATGATATTAAAAAAAGCTTCCACATCAGGGATAACAACGAAAATCATGAAATTATTGTTATTGCGTAAGAACATTTCACCCTCGGGCATCATTGTTGTTTTCACACAAACAGGGTGACGGAATAGAACAAGCAAGCGCAGGCCGACGTTATTATCCTGAAGCTGCCAGCTCGACTCAGTGATGGACACAGGGGGAAAACAGCCCAAGGACAAGCTCAGCTGTCAGTCACGATGTCTCCCTCTGTGTTAACAGCAAAAGATAATAGATTAACAGCCAATTTATCAGGAACGTACAGCAGTGACCGAAGAACTACTTCAATGACACCTTTTGAAAAATGTCTTTGGTGTGTACTTTGCTTCTCGGGTTTGACCCATGTCCCATCAGCTAACATGGAGGGGATTGTGATTTATACAGTGGCCAGTCACCAGGGGGAAATCAACATGACTGGACTTTGATGTGAATCTGATAATGATCTGGGAATGTTTCTGTGTTTTATGTTGGATTTGCATTGTGTCTGATCATTGTATGAAGTGTGATGAATAAGGTGTGTGGATGTATTCTCTCTCTCTCTCTCTCCATGAGTACCCCTCCTGACCTCTCTCACTCCTGCTGAGGTCCACGTTTGATCAGCTCGTGATTTTACTGTCACATCTGCTCTGACTCCCTCTTGAGAAAGACATGCCTCCAAGTGTGGCCATTACCACTTTCCGGCTGGCAGCTGGCTGTAAATCAGCCAACGGTAAATGGCAGGTATATGACTGCAGACAAGAGCAACAGCTGGTTTTAATCACAGCTATATACACACTAATCTGTAACCAGAAGCTGTCATCATTATTACAAGATAATTACCAGGTAGCGTGTGCGACGAGTGTAAGTGTGTGACGCGCCCCGTATATAGCAGCGTTTGTTATTAGTATGGTGCTGAACTGAACTGCTCAGTGATGTGACAACACCAGACTCATAACACCACAGCGCTGCATTGTTTAGGATTTCTTTGAGCAAGTTATCTTGACAAAGAAGCAGCTTTAATCATCATTGTTTAATTTGAAGATTTAGCATGGCCATCGAAAGTTGCGCAAGGTCGCCCAGTTGCCAAACGAGAGACTATCTGAACCTTGGGAATGCGGTGGAGAAAGTATGTAGGATGATATATGCAACAACACATGACCAATACAAGGACACAGCTTCATGCGCCAGTGAGGACTGCAATGCATGAGGGAGTGTCTCTCCGGCCGGAGGACAATGTACTGTAGTCAAAGCAGCAGTGAGCAAATACTACCGCGCTCAGGGGGGGCCGACACCACTGCACCACAAAGTGGAAATCCATCCAGACTTAAAGAGACCATGCCTAAAACTGGGAGAGAATGTACGCTTGTTGTTTTTGGTGGTGTGGGTTCCACAAGAACCGAGCCATTTAGCAAGAGAAAATAATACAGAGCAAAAGCGAGTGTTCATAATGGGATTATTTAAAGGGATGAAGGTTGTTTTTTTCCTCTCGTCACTGAGAGGGAGGATCACGCGTGTTCATTCCTCTCACCTCGGGGCAGAGGGATGCCTCCAGCAGGCCAGAGAATGTGTTTACTGGCAGTAAATAGCATGAACATACTGTTGTATGAAGACACAGAGCAAAATAGGGAAGCAGGAAAGAGCATTAAGAGAAACTCACCTCATCTGGTTTCTTCTAGTGGTGAAGTTGCAACCTATTACCTGCGAAACTGAAACTGTGAAAAACATGGGATTCCCAAAGGGAATGTAGGGTACTTCAATATCAAGGGCCCATGGGTAAGAAAACAACTATTCGTATCGGTCTGGGGATGTTTTTACTCCATTTCTTCCAGTCAGTCCCTTTCAAATCGTGAACCTTCAAATAAATATCCTTGGAGAATCAGATGGAGGCCTGTGAACCACATGACTCTACTGTATCCTTCAGATATCTCTGCAGGGTATTACAGTCATGAATCCTGCTCATGCTCACAGATCAATCCTTGCGAGGTTAGGTGTGTGTGTGTGTGTGTGTGTGTTGGATCTGTGCTGGGGCTAAAAGCAGAGAGTGACTGATACAGCTGGCACTGACTGCTCAGAGGGAAACAGCCCGAGTAAACAGTCATACAACACTTGCTGTTTAAAAGCTTTTATAGTGGTTCACTGGATAAGATACAGGTTTGAAGTGAGTCTGTGTCATACATGGTGTCATATATCAGCCAATTACAGCATATATTGATATGGGCCACTGGGCCAGAACCAGGCTGTGCCCAGCGACCTGGATGATATCTAGATATGAAGTTTCATGAATGGCTCCTTTCTCGTTTTTTTTTTTTTTTTTTTTTCATGTCAAAAGATTTTCAT